>OX596011.1:14192683-14792683 GCA_951394025.1 Heteromyza rotundicornis | reverse complement strand
TTATATCTCCGTAACGGAGCGTCCTAGAGCATAGAAACTTACCCTAAAAAATCCACAAATTTTTATTTTTTTATTTTCTAAATTATCTTCTAGCTTTACGAATACACTTCGTAGATGGTCGAAACATGCACCAGAAGATAAATATTTGTCTCCTCTTTCGTTTACAAAAGAAACTAAGTGGATTCGATACCTAGAAGCGCAGATATTTAGAGTTGACTATAGAATTTGCTTAAAACGCTTATATCTCCGTAACGGAGCGTCCTAGAGCATAGAAACTTACCCTAAAAAATCCACAAATTTTTATTTTTTTATTTTCTAAATTATCTTCTAGCTTTACGAATACACTTCGTAGATGGTCGAAACATGCACCAGAAGATAAATATTTGTCTCCTCTTTCGTTTACAAAAGAAACTAAGTGGATTCGATACCTAGAAGCGCAGATATTTAGAGTTGACTATAGAATTTGCTTAAAACGCTTATATCTCCGTAACGGAGCGTCCTAGAGCATAGAAACTTACCCTAAAAAATCCACAAATTTTTATTTTTTTATTTTCTAAATTATCTTCTAGCTTTACGAATACACTTCGTAGATGGTCGAAACATGCACCAGAAGATAAATATTTGTCTCCTCTTTCGTTTACAAAAGAAACTAAGTGGATTCGATACCTAGAAGCGCAGATATTTAGAGTTGACTATAGAATTTGCTTAAAACGCTTATATCTCCGTAACGGAGCGTCGTAGGGCATAGAAACTTACCCTAAAAACTCGATAATTTTTTATTTTCTAAATTATCTTCTATCTTTACGAATACACTTCGTAGATGGTCGAAACATGCACCAGAAGATAAATATTTGTCTCCTCTTTCGTTTACAAAAGAAACTAAGTGGATTCGATACCTAGAAGCGCAGATATTTAGAGTTGACTATAGAATTTGCTTAAAACGCTTATATCTCCGTAACGGAGCGTCGTAGGGCATAGAAACTTACCCTAAAAACTCCAAAATTTTTTATTTTTTTATTTTCTAAATTATCTTCTATCTTTACGAATACACTTCGTAGATGGTCGAAACATGCACCAGAAGATAAATATTTGTCTCCCCTTTCGTTTACAAAAGAAACTAAGTGGATTCGATACCTAGTAGCGCAGATATTTAGAGTTGACTATAGAATTTTCTTAAAACGCTTATATCTCCGTAACGGAGCGTCCTAGAGCATAGAAACTTACCCTAAAAAATCCCCAAATTTTTATTTCTTTATTTTCTAAATTATCTTCTATCTTTACGAATACACTTCGTAGATGGTCGAAACATGCACCAGAAGATAAATATTTGTCTCCCCTTTCGTTTAAAAAAGAAACTAACAGGATTCGATAGCTAGAAGCGCAGATATTTAGAGTTGACTATAGAATTTTCTTAAAACGCTTATATCTCCGTAACGGAGCGTCCTAGGGCATAGAAACTTACCCTAAAAAATCCACAAATTTTTATTTTTTTATTTTCTAAATTATCTTCTATCTTTACGAATACACTTCGTAGATGGTCGAAACATACACCAGAAGATAAATATTTGTCTCCCCTTTCGTTTAAAAAAGAAACTAACAGGATTCGATAGCTAGAAGCGCAGATATTTAGAGTTGACTATAGAATTTTCTTAAAACGCTTATATCTCCGTAACGGAGCGTCCTAGAGCATAGAAACTTACCCTAAAAAATCCACAAATTTTTATTTGTTTATTTTCTAAATTATCTTCTATCTTTACGAATACACTTCGTAGATGGTCGAAACATACACCAGAAGATAAATATTTGTCTCCCCTTTCGTTTAAAAAAGAAACTAACAGGATTCGATAGCTAGAAGCGCAGATATTTAGAGTTGACTATAGAATTTTCTTAAAACGCTTATATCTCCGTAACGGAGCGTCCTAGAGCATGAAAACTTCACCAAAAAAGGGGTCCACTTCGTAGAGGGTTTAAACATCCACCAGAAGATAAATATTTGTCTCCTCTTTCGTTTACTAGGACCACGGCTAGGACCACAATTATTGTGTTTTACAAATTCTTACATCCATCAAGCAAAACCATCAGAAATATTGTACTTTGCCCTCCTGTCAATCAGCGAACAACAAAGAAGAACCAAATTCAATGTAAGTCGACCAGAAACATGAGCATTAAGTGAAATTTACATATTCTCCAAAGAAACTTCCATTGCCGCAGCAAAAGAAAAATCCAATTTAACCAAACCCAAAAGGAAAAAAAAACTATTTCAATTGGAAACCGAAAAAAAAACCGAAGTGCTGCCAAAGAATAGTTAAAGTCTTGCGGCTCAGTTCGAAGATAAATAAAAGAATAGCAAGCAGACAAATATTTTATGAATACCGAAATTGGCAAAACATTTTCGGAGCTGAAGCTGAAGCTGTTGCAGTTATCGTTGCCGCTGCCGCGCGGCACGTGCTGACTGTAACTGACCTATTGGCCGATTTTTGTTTTGGCGCATTAAACCACACATAGAACAGGAAGACAAGGGAGGCGATACAATAGCCCCACACCAACAACCAGTTAACTTGATGGCCTGTGTTACTTTTGCATATGTTAGGAGACTGTTAGCCAGCTGTTGGAGCTTCTGCTAATAGCATTTCGCAGCAGAACTGCGCAGTGCACAACAAAGCAGAATCGAATCGAATCGCACCGAACTGAATGTATTTGCAGACATAGAGGCAACGATTACCGCAGGCGGCCAAGGCAAGCTACAGACAGACAACCAGGCTGCCATTTGTACGTGTCCATTGCTAGCGTTCCACAGTGCGCAGCGAGTATTCGAGCAGTTTGGTTGTATCCGGTAAATACGCAAAAAATATGAAGAAGGCACCAGTGTAAATTGTCAAATACAAAAATTGTGTCCGTTCTGGATGCACATACACACACACACAGTCACACTCACACACTCGTTCGAGTATGTGTGTGTGTTAGTTTGTTTCTCTGTGTTGGTGTCAGTGTTTGTTTGCCACAAGCAGCAGCTGAAATTCGGTGTATAGTGAAAAGTGGCGCTTTCGCCAAAATCGGAGCTAGCTGCATCGTCATCAGCAGTGGCCCAGCATCTCTAATTCAGTGCGCGTTTGTTGCTCTCGTTGGGAAATTTCGCAGGATACGTACGTTGTGGGAAGTTCGTGTCCCGGTTTTTTTTTTCATCCTGTTGTGTTTCGTTGCTTTCGGTTCGTTTCGCCTTCGTTTCGGTCGCATTGGAGCTACAGTTGGCACAGATATTATATACCTGTGCGGAGCGTGTGCGTGTGTGTATGTACATAACATGTACACAGCGTAGTACATAGCGTGTGGCTTATGTACATTCAACAATTTGTTGAATTGTGTGTTGAACATTTATTCTGTGTAATAATATATTTTTTTTTTGGTATCCCTGCCACGCTGCCAAGTTGAAGTGGATTTCGTGCTGTTGCTGTTCTTCTGTTTCGGTGTGTCGGTGCTTTTGTGTCGTGCGCTTTTTGATGATGAAAATGAAAATGTCCCGAAAAAGTGCTCTGGTTTATGTATCTGCGTAGATTTGTGCCAACCATGCGAAAAATTTTCGTCTGAAAGAAAAATACCCCTAAACTGTATTGGCTGGAAATTTTGTGAATTTTCTTTAAAAGAAATGTGAAAAAAAGGTATTAGGGCTATAAAAGAAAGTTTACACAAATTAAAGTAATTAGCAGCTGAAATAATTTCGTTTAGAAAATAGGGGTGCATGCTGAGGAAAGAAGCATTTCTGCTGCTGTACTTCGTACTTGGGCTGCTTTTGTGTACCCTCTTGTGAAGAGGGTAATAGGGGATAAGCTCAAAGATAATTTTAATTAAGAGTAGAATTGAAGCCAAAATATTGACATGCTGCGAAAATTGTATTGTACTTGTGAAGACTGATTTTGTATGAAAAATCGTTAAACCCCGAGTTATTAACTTTTATGAGTTAGTTTGAAATTGAAAGGAATTTCTTAACTGAAGTGATTTCGTTTTATTTAAAAAAAATCCATACGACTTGGGCGATAATGTACAACGTAGAAATCCATTTTGGAGTCAAGAGTCAATAAAATTTTATACTAAATTGAACGTACACCCTTATTCTAGCACAATTGACAGTGACAATACTATGACAACAGTGTGGTGATTTAAATGTCACTCATTGAAATTGTTATAGCCTAAACAGGAGGTGACAAGTCTTGTCATTGATTTGTCATTATCAGCGAAAGGATTTTGTTGGGACCTAAAAAAGGTGTTGCATACTTTTAGTAACGAAATAACCGGAAATTGTCAAAAGTTTAAGTTGATAGTTCATTAATTACCAAGTTATCGTTAACATATAGTGCGAAATGGCAGACAGGTACACTAGACAACGTAGTTATTGAATTATCGCCTGAAAATGTTGACTCTTTCAGTTTATTTCCGTCCCTAAAACTATGCAACACAATTTTTAGGTCAACAAAATCCATTCCCTGGTCATTATAATTCATTGCTAGAATGAGGCTGTTGGTCACTTTTCCTTTGAACAACGACCAGAGTTCTCACTATTTGGCCACGACAAAAGTAATAGAACCTAAAAATAGGGGAGTAGCTTTGAAGAAAGGGGAGCAGATATAATTTTCATGGTATTAGATTTGTAGTTTTGCATAATATAAACACTTAAAATTTTCAAGGAGTAGATTCCTTGAAATATTAGTAGAAAATACCTTGAGGGGAGTCAAATAATTTACTACCTCAGTAGTGGAGTAAAAATGTAACAATCAACACCAGAGTAGTAAATTTATTTCGATGGTAGAGTGAGAACCCTGACGAAGACCATATCGAGCCCCTTCCACGTAATGAATGTAAGCGACATTATTTTTCGAAATTGGGTTTTTTTTGTGGAAACGATTAAAGTAATTCGCATCTAAGTGTTAAATATTAAAGCTAAAATGTTAATAGTTCAATTCAATCGTAAGCGACAGCTTACGATTGCACATAAAGGAAAAAGGTGAAAAACCCTTCCCCTGTAAACTTTAATTTTTGGCGGTTATGCTAAATTCGACATATTTCGATATATTGTTCTACATAATTAGAGAGCGTATTTATATGCAAAACAGAATTTGAAGCATAATTTGTGGGATCAAAAAAACACTAACGAAATTTTAAGTCAATAATTCAATTTAGTTTAGTGCACCTGTCTGCCAAATGTGCACGAAAACGTCGTAATTATTGAACTACTAACTCAAAATTTTGCCAATCAGTGTTTTTTGATCCCACAAATTATGCTTCAAATTCTGTGTTGCATATAAATTCGAAATAGCTGTGACTGTATTTTTTTGAATTTGTATTCTATATTGCCTTAGAACTAATTGTTGGTTCGACAAACGATGGCTAAATACAAAATATAGAACATTGCTATGAATTCCAGCCTTTGATATAAAAAAAATTGTATTTTACTAACACTTCAAACCGTTATTTTGAGCATCCCCTGTCATAGTTATTGCGACTTTTCGCTTAATTTCTATGGGTTGCCAAAAGTTAGAGTACAATGTAAGTACACAGCAAAACATTCGTCGTCAATAGAAAGATAACAAATAATATGCGGTACCAACTTACAACTTTCGCCCCAACATAGAAGATTTTTTGACTAAACCATTTTATTTGTGTACCTATGCATTATAGAAAACCCTTGAACAAATATTGGTCTATGCAATTATTGATTCTAAAACAAACACAAATATTATCTAAATAAAAATAATTGAAAAAATGTGGTAATTATCTGGGAAATGAAACATTGGCAATAATTTAATGTCCATAATGTGCATATTTCCGGCTAGGCAATCGTTGTAGATATACTAATTTCCGCAGTATGAGTAAATCTAATCAACAAATACACACAAAAAGCCACGTAAAACAAACATATGCATATGTGATAAAATTTTATTAGCGAGTCTGTTTTCAGTGGCATGTTTCATTTTAAATTTTTGTAATTCGTGGTAAATTGTATAAACAAAACTTTTACAGGCAGGTAATGGTTTTAGCTGAATTCAAAGGTTCTTGTATCGACAAGTATATACTGAATGGTTTTATCGTAATTGGCCACATCCATACTCACAAAATGTTACCTTTTATACTAGATGCATCCGAATATGCAGAGTCTGAGAGGGATAACTGATACTTTGCCTTACATTTATTAATTTTCCACTCCCTGCCGATGTCAAGTGATGCCAATTATATGTATGAAATTCTGGCCACCTTCAATCTCGACTTCGTACCATTGGGCGGTGTAAGTAAAAAAACTTCAAATGGCATTTCGCTATTCACACCTTCCGGATAATCTGGATAATTCATATCAAATATTTTCGTTTGTGAATATGCATTTATTGCCTGGTAAAATGTTGGCATTCTTGCTGCAGAATTCATTCCAACCAGAATGCTAATGATGTCCTCCTGATCTGTGTGGTTTACGATTTGTTTGTTGAAATGGAAATCTCAAAGATCATTGGATTAACAATAATTTCGCAATGTGCATCTCGTAATACATACTTATCTGCTGACTGCATTCCGCATACAGTGACAAACATTTCGGTTGCCATTTCAATCAAAAGCAAGCCCATATTAAAGCTAAATCTTCTGTACAATGTGCTGCCAGAGATTACCAGATTCTTGGAAAGTCAGCCTAAAGTCGCAATTGGATGTGAAATCGTTTGTGAGACGTTGAAAGTCGCTTATTTCCCAAGAATTTGGGCAAATTTATTACAAGTTCTTAACTTTCTAATAAGATGGATTTTATTTAGCCAATAGCGTGCAGAGACTCTTTGATGATATGAACGAATTTTCCAATCTCAAGCAGAGTGTGCTTGGGATCAGAAACGGTTACTACCCTAATTTCGAATGGGTGCAAATGACCCCGAATTAATCAAATTTGTACCTTTTCGACATTTTGTTATATTTTTCGCACAACAAAAGCCAAACGTATGCCAGCATATTTAAGAAATTCAGATACTCCAAAGTGTAACTGTGTGTGAGTGAGTTCAAAGACACACACACACACACACCACACACAAACAAAAACAGTAGCAGCGATATAGACTGAAATCCAATATAAAAAGCTAGCGTGGCGTGTAAAAGGCCAAAATGTTGCCGCAGTGCCACAAACTCACACATGTACAGCAAGAAAGTATTCGAACCCACACACACACACACACACCACATACCTTTTCTGAAATTTTCACTTTCGCTTTTATTCCATGAAGAGGTTGAAGCCAACGAAATGTGTACCTTTTCTGCGGCTGCAATAAAATAAAAGCGCAGACATGCCCTCGCACATACACACACACGAGAAAAAAAAGGTTAAAAATTCGCAGTCGTCAAAAACACATTTATTTTTATTATTTATATGTGTTGCTTGATTGTTTATGCTGCCATCACGCACACACACTCAAATGCCCATGGACACGCCAACAATGGCCGTTACAGGCGCCGCAAATGCCGTAACAATAAAATTGAAACCCCCCCTGTACTCGCATGTGTATTTTTGTGCCTTACGCATTTGATTTGATCGCCAATGTTACGGCAATGTGCATTTGCCACTCTATCCTTGGCATATACGACGTATTGACCATGTCACTTCCCTTCATTCCATTCCATCTTCGTCTTGTTGTGACTTGTATGTTTATTCGACAACTGTATACGCTTACACCCACTTATCCCTGTGTCCAGCTCAAATCTTTGCTATATCCTGTTAATACGACTGTAATCGATATCGAACGAACGAACGAAGGAGCGAACGAACTCAGACGACATCCTTGCATCCTTGAGTTTGGAGTTTGGCTTACTTTTAATATTATTTTGCAAACGCAAAATTAGAAGGCAATTTCCTGTAGGCCATCTACACAGGTTTCATTTCATTTCATTACGCTTTGTTTGTTCTTGCGCCATTGTTGTGCAATGACGTATTTACAGATTTGGTTTTTATTTTTTTGCTGCTCTCATTTTTCATGGGAATTTACTTAATTTTTTGTATACTTTTTCCTCGTACCTACTTACCTCCTGGGATTCTTATCGAGTTGTTTGCTTTGCACACTCATGAAAATGACTTTTTTTGAGATTCTTTCTGCAAACAAATTGAAGGGAAATATAAAATGTATTTTATCCGAAAAACCGTTTTTTTTTTTGTTTCTTCATAAATATTTTGTTCAGTGTAACTGATTTGAGTAAGTGAACTTGTGCCTGCGGCCACTTTCAAACATGTTAATTTACACTTCAATTCAATTGTCAATTGGGTGTGGGGTCGGCCAGAAGGTATTCACCTTCTGCCATATTATACACACGCATAAATTATATCCTCACCGAATCGAGCCTTTTTTTTTGCTGTTGTCTGTCTCTTTCTGTCTGCTTTTCAGTAATTGCTCATTAAAAATGAAATTAAACTTTTTGAAATGAACGATTTTATTTGCATTAATTTGAATTTTAATGAAATATTTAATTTTACATTAATTTTTGAGGTTCTTTTAAAAAATGATTTTCATTGAATTTAATTGCCATCATTGCCGTTATTGATTTGCTCAGTAGTTTTTGTCATAACAAAATGATCCAATGATTGGAAAAGGTTAGAATAAATATAAGAGATCGTATGGCATTTATAAGGAATTTAACTTTCTTATATTAAAAGAGGAGGACCACCTCTTATGGAACATTCTGCGGTGTATACCTAGTGAAAGCACTTAACATTTTATTCTCCAAAGGTACCTTTGACATCAATGACTGGAATTTTTGCTTAGCAGGCAATAAATTATTCTTAACGGTGGAACAGCAACTTAAACTTGGACATCAGACAAAATTCAATTAAAAATGGAAACATGCGATGCTGACCAAAGCCCCCAAGTCAAATTTAGCACCCCAAAAATTAAAACTAAAGCCTGCAACATCGTGACAATTTTATATTGGTACAATTACAAAAATAGCAACATTTTGTAAAAAGCAGACCGACATGGTTTTACTTCTATAATCTCGTAGAGTTTTTATATATAAATCGACCATTGTGAGTTTTTCGCCCTCACTCGTGTTCGTTAATAAACTGCAAAAATGCCAAATACGATGTTTAAAACAGTTCGAAATACGTAAGCCTGCGTTCTGATTTGCTATTTCTACATTCGATTTCACAATGTGACACTCATTTTCAGGCATGATGTTTTTCAAGTGGAATGGAAAATGATTCTCTGATATTGAGTGTATTTTAGCTTTGAATCCATCTATACGTACTTCGTGAGTTTACTTGCTAAGCTGTACATTTTTCAGCTATTTTAAAAACTAGAGAATGAACTTTGACAATAACGATACTAAAATACCCCTACACATGGGATATCCATTTATAAGAACATCACACATAAAAAAATTTGACTTCAGGACCCCATTCTGTGACCATTTCTTAAACTTTATCATTGATTTTTTTAAAACAAAATAAGTTTATTTAAAATGTGAACAAACACTTTGACTTTTCTTTGATTTAAAAATTCAATTTGATTGTTTTAAAAATAAAAAATTTTTTTTTTTTATTATTTCAGTTTTTTAGCTTTTAAAAAAGTCAAGTGCCTTCTGTGTAAATCCAGCACTGGTTATACCTTAAAATAACCATGCGTTGATTTAAATAAATACTTTTAAAACAAAGTCGGGAACGACTTCGTCCCATTTCTGCGAAGAGCAAATAGCAGAAAACAACTACCACAGATGGAAATGATTTGCCAGATGTTAACTGTGTTTCTTTCCAAATTTGATTTACTTGTTTTTTAAATTAAAGTTTTGGGTGAAATATAAAGTTTTTGGTACGGAAAAAGATACGAGTATTAGGAATGCCCCACCAACAACTGCGCTTATAGAATTGTTATGTTATTTAAATCTATTGTTAGTACTAAATTTGGTTAAGTCGAGTGGTATGGCGAACTTGATGCTTAACGCTGATTTCACACATTGTGTGAATAATTGTAAACGACACTAAAATTTAAAATTTGGATTAGTCCCAAAAAATATCCTTTATACATATTCTGGTAGTGTGACTTAGAATGAACAATCGTTCGCCCTCCCCCCGGCCCCCTTGTGTATGGGTCTTAGTAAAATCGCTGTCGCCACTCCGACACATTTATGCAAAGTTAAGTTCAATTGTACAGTATTTTTGGCGCTTGTGCAAACAAAATTAGGCGAATAAGGAGTAACCTGACAGAAGGAAGTAGCGTACCGTGGTTATTTGTAGCATAAGCATTTAAAAATTAATGTTACCGAAATTAATTCAATTTAGAAAATCTTATAAACAAATGCTTTATCAAAAAATAATTCATTTCTTTGTTAGTTTTGGAAAAAAATAACAATCGTATGACAGCAGAACATTTCGAATTTTATATAAATTAATTATAATTTTTTGCTTTACAAATATTAAGAAAGAACAAAAAAATTTGTTATCCCAACACACTTTCCTGCATACTTACATCTTTTAAGCAAAATGTGTGCAACCCCCTTTTTGCTGAATGGTACGAACTGCTGTAGGTTGTAGGGAAACGAATAGGAGTTATTTGAGCCAGTTCATGACGATGGGTTTGGATTATTTTTGCCTTATGTTTGTTCGAGTGTTAACCATTCTCCTTAAAGAAGACCAAATTATTTCAAAAGCTAATATTGATTTACAAGCTTCAATAAATTTCCAACAATTCAGCTGCAGTTAATCAAACAAGATGTGAAATCAAAAATATTTACATTATACAATTGCCGGTAGTGACAAAATAATTTCGTTTAAAATTCAAATAAACAAGAAAATAGAAATATAAAAAATTAATTTAGAAACAACAACAAACAAAAAAAAACAACAACTCAAAATAGTGTTCCTTCAAAGTTTAAAACAAAAAACTTTAGCTACAAAATAATGAAAAATAAAATGAAATATTTAGAGGCTATCATTTAAATTAAATAAATTAGAAATACAAATGTAAAAAAAATAACATCTCTAAAAAGTTAAAAATTTCATTCAACGAAAAAATGTATTGGCTGAAAAGGTTAATGCGACAAGTTAATTTTGTAAAATACTAATCCACAAAAGTTACGGAAATTAAACCAAAACTTAACTAAAATTAACTAATTAAATATTGAAAACCCTCAGAATGAAATCTCAAATGTCAACTTGGGCCATTACAATCAACAAAGTAATCAATTAAAAATTAAACGCACAACAGTTCCTGCCAGCTGCTTCCGGTAGTGAAATTCTCAACAAAAAAAATACGTATAGCCTCTGTATAGCAAGTGAATGTCAAAGTGAAATGTTGCAATGGCCATAATTTCGAAGTGAGTGTCGCGTGTCAGTGTGTCGACGCGTGTTGGCGTTTGTGTGTCCATTGTGAGAGCATACTGATCCTTTGGTGCATTTCGGGCAAAGTACACGACAATGGTTGCAAGGTCAATTGGCACGTCTCAAATAAATGCCACTCGATACGCAAACGAGGCTCCAAACACTCACTTGGACACACTCACACATTTACAGTCGTCATAGTCGAGCGTGTGTGTGTGTGTGTGAATGCCTTCCGGTGTGTGTACTTTTGAGCTATGCTGTGAAATTACCAGTGACAGCGTTTTAATCACATACAAAAAAAAACTCAACTTCAATTGTGGATTTTGGGAGGAAAATTCTGGTGGCCCTTCGCACTTATACACACAAGAAGTGTCATGTAGCCGTTTCAAGCATTGAGGTGAGTCTCTTTTGTGCCACTCGATTTTCGGAACTCTTCATGGAAACTTTAAATAATAAAATTGTAATTGGTTTTCTCTTGTTATGCTCTCTTGAATAGCTTAACTGGCACATCGCACCTAAAAAATATTCAAATGTGAATATCTTGGAAAATTTAGCTTTGTACTTACTGCATTTGGACAGTTCTTATGGTAATTCAAATATTCTGCAAACTATGCAAATGCCCAGGACAGACACAAATACACATGAGAGTAACGAACGTGCTTGCGAAATAAATCCGAAAGGGGAAAAATGCATTTCACAAAAACATTGTCATTATTGCACACTGCACAAAAGCCATTACAGCTTTTGCTGTGAGTGTGTATTTTATCCAAGATCTTTTGTACTTCTAACTCGTTGTTGCGCATCCCCTAGCCACCGTGTGCGTCAATGTAAATGCTTCTTCTTCGGCTCTGACTTTGGCTATATCAGCGTAAAATTACACCATCTGCTGGCCATAGAGAGCTGACGTTGCAACTGGTTGGTGGTGTGGGTGTAAATGAGTGGCGCAGGGTTGAGGTTATTTGCATATTTCAAAATTGATAATCGTTGCCAACATATTCTGCTGTTACTTTTGCAGCTGCAGCTGTTGGTACCTGTTGCATAGTCTTTGCTGCCATATCATTGGATTTTGCCTCTGATCCCTCTACTTCTCTCTCTGCTTTTCTTTTTTTTTTTATAAATTCACTCATATTCCTAAATGCATTTTCAATTTATTGTTATTTGAGCCATTGCCATGGAAAAGGGATGTTCATGCTGCACTATTTTTGAAGCAGAGTGTAGGTATAATCGGTATACTCTCGGCGAAAGAAGTTAGTACAATTTTTTTAACATTTTTATTATAAGAAAAATCAAAACCTTAGCTTACGATTCAAATATATTATGTACTTAGTTAGAGAATTATCTTTCTGTTGAGACTGAGTCTGAAATCCAAGTGGATGTTGTTTGCACGTGTGTGTGCATTGTTTCGAAGTGCATATATTGTTAACATACGAAAGTAGTTTTGGTTGTAATTGTGGTCTGTGTAATGTGTATGAAATATTGTTGTAGCAACAAGATGGTATGGGTAAATCCTAGTATAGACAGATAAATGCTTGTAATTGTGTATGCCTGAAGGTGTCATGGCAGCAAAGTTTCAATTGAAATATTTCGTTGAAGCGTTTGTATTTATATTATTTTGTATGATACGCCCCACACACACTCATCGATACACATGCACACAAAAAAATGGTTGACCAACTGAATATAGATGTTACCACAACAGAGAGTGATGTTGCGATATCAGAAAGTAGATGTTGTGTCAACTAAAATTTGATGTGGTCAACATCAACTGCAAGTAGATGTGCAATTTTTCTCCGTGTACACGTACAATGATTGCCAAAGATACTCAAGTTATTTTCCAATTCAAATACATACATTAAGTGTTTATGAATTCACTCGAATTTGCAATTGTCTTAATTGCCACTCGGTTCTGTTTCATGCCGCTTGAATGCATTTCCATTAAATCGTTTTTGCTAATGACCATAAATCATTTACATTTAACTTCTGCTTTTGCTCCCAGAACGATCGCATTTTGTGGCTTTTTTCGTGTCTGCCCTCTCGCTATTTCCGTGTGCCTTTCTAGTTTTGGCAAGTACATACATACATACATACTTAGCGCTTGGAATTTGTTTTGCTGTCGAGTGGCTCGTTAATTCTATTTGAGCAGAAACAAATTTCTCTCTGTTTGTCATTGCCTGCTGCTGCGTACAAGCATTTTGAAGTTTACTAATGTTGGAGCGTTTTCCATTGAATTTTTAATGATTTTACAATTGTGCATGAGCTCTGGTAAACAAATTCCCAAACAAGACAGCAAAATATTAAGTGTATCACATAAATAACTTCGTTTAAATACTGCATGACATGTGGCGTATGAGTAACATTTATTTCAAAGAAACAAGACAAAGTAATGAACTTTGCAGGAGCTTAGGGATACGTGATATGTGATTTCTGTGTATGGCATTCAACGTATTCAAAATAATTTTTCCATTTTAAATACAAATTTGGTTAATTTGGAAACGAAATCAAATAAAAAATCGTAAATATATCATGAAAGTTCCATTTAATAACAAAATGCATCAGATTAAACAACCGGGGTGGCTTGGTTGCTTGTTGTTGATGATATGTTTGCAAACCATTAAGGTTTTGCAATAAAACATTTAAAGTGGTAAACAATAAAGGTCGAATGGCCGCCACATGATTGAGGGATTGATTACACTTTCGAGAAAATTCTGCAAGATGAAGCAGCTTCTGATTTAAACTTGACCTTTTTGACATAATAAATGTTGTATCAAAATGTAAATAAAAGTGGATTGAAATGTTTTTAATGGATTTTCGTTGCAAAGTTGTCATTACCATTTTCACTACACAGCTCTTAGCCTCTAAACCAAGTAACATTTTCAGGAGGAAACAGCCAAACCCTTTTTTAATATGGTGAATGAGTCGCCATAGTATTAGTTTTTTATACATAATATAATCACATTTGGGGACGTTTTCGCAACGTACTGTCATAGCATATTAATCGATAGTTTTAAAGGCAAACTGGTGATTAATGTGCCGATTAAAGTGCACAACAGCCAATGAGAAAGCAACCTTCAGAAAAATGTATCCTAAACAAGTATGTAAGTTTCAGTCGATCAAAGTCGACTTAGTGTATGTAGTATATAGTATATACTATATACCCTACTGGGACCTTAAAAAATTAACTGGAAAGAAATGTAAATGAAGCACACTTTCAAATGATAATCCCAGTGATCACCCTACTAACAGTAGTGAAAGAACCTTCCACTGAACTCTTCCGTGCACCTTCCCGTAACATCCCCGACCAAATTCATCAAATTCGAAGTCAGCGACCCCTAAACACCCCCCTATACCAACTTTCGTAAATATAAAAAGAGATTTAGCAATTACGGCTGCCATATTGGAACCGCCATTTGCAATTTTCTTATTGTAGTACTCGAGTCCACTCGAGTCGGAGTTGTGTCCTTTTTAGTAAGCCATTTCGAATTCACTGAACTATTAACTTTTTAGATGAACCCACAATAGTCCTTCAAGTGCTTTTGAAAAGTTCTTTTAATATTAAATTGCAAATGAAAGTCACACCATATGTGTGAAACAATCGTCCCTCGTATATTTCCCCTTGCAGTTCATGAAAACTTTCCAATGCAACTTTAAACGATTCTGAACTTTACAATAAAAATGCAAATAAATATTCGCACACATTCGCTTAAGAGTTGGATGGGAAAATATGAAAACTTTTTCACTGCGCTTCATAAATTACTGCGCATTTTACTGCGCCGCACATACAGACAGGCATGAGCTTATTTACATACGAGTCTGAATATGTAATTTGCATAAATTTTGTTTCTCTCCACAAAATGATGCGCTTTGTTATTACTGCCATTTTTGTGTTTTTTTGAATATATATTTTCTTTGGCCATTTGTTTTTCGTACTTATGAGTACTCCGCCATATTTAATTGCTGCACTTTGAATTAATTATTCAAGACAATATGTTTTGATTGAAAAGACGATGGTCTTTCGCTCACACAGAATTCACACAGGCGCAGGAAGCCAGAAGAACGTAGAGTATGTAAGTCGATGTGTGTGTGTGTTAGAGAATTTGCATTTGTGTAAGTTCGTTTGTGGGCATATGTGTTTAAATGTCAGTTTTGTGGCTCAAGGATAAGTTGACTTTTATTGCTTCATGCTGTGTAAATCGTAAAAAAGCCTTTTTGCTGCTTGTTAGACGCACTGCTGATGCCGATGCTGTGGATGTTGTTGTGGCTGGAGGTTTTTATGACCAACAGCAGCTACACTTATGTACTGAGGCCCAAGAACACTGTACCGTACAAGTGTGCCAACTTTCCTTCAAGGACAAACCTTGCTGGCGCGCTTTTTATCTTGTGTTTGCCTAGAACACACTTCAAAAGTTTTCAAAGTAGCCTGCTTTTTTTATTTGTTGTTGTGGTTGTTGTCTTAAAGAAAATTACATTTTTGTGTTATTTTCTTAAGGGAAATTTTCGCAATTTAAAATTACATTTGCAAACAAAATGTTGGAAAACTTTTTCCTCAACCTCTAGTCCGGATGCAACATCTTAACGTCTCGTTTCGCCATTACTGATACGTCAAGCAGCTGCCCAAAGATGCTCAAATAGAATGATGAAAGTTGTATTCCTGCCTTAAACTGCCAACAGCGGAAAGCAGAAAAGTAAAACAAAACGAAAATTATTTGATGTGTATTCTTAGCTCTGCAGCAGCTATCCCCCGCCCCGCGGAACATTTTCGCTTTTATATCCTTTGCACAATGAAAATGGCAAAATGCTTTACTTCTTGAATTTACCAAAGATTTTGTTGAGCATTTTTCACTGTTGTGGTCCTGCAATGGTCCGGTGGTGTATCCACGTTCCACTTTCTTGTGTGCGTGCATTGCAAGTGTAGGTAATTGCTGCACCAACTGCAAATAAACCAGTGACCAAGGATACCACAACCACCACTCAAACTCACACTAATACGCACACATACATTTCCTTATACATTCATTGTATGGCAAGTAGTCAAGCTAACCGGAAACTTGTGGCATAAAACGAAAGAAAAGCAGGAAATGTCGACATTGTTGATGCTGACTTTTTCCTGACGCTAAATGAGGCGCGTAAATTATTTAAAGGCGCAAACTGTGAAAAAGAAAAACTTTTCGTTTGAAATTACTTTGGTTTGCTGTGTGTGTGTGTGTGTGTGTTTGATGAATGATGAAAAATGTGGAACGTTGTTAACCGTAGCAGTGTAAAGAAAAAAAACAAAGAAAGTCCCAAGAACAGTTACGTTTTTGAAAAAGAAAACTCCATTTTTCTATAGCAAATAGTGGCTTTTGTGAGCACAGTCTTGAGGGAATTTGCACGTATCTCTATGAAATAGATACTTAAAGCTTTCAGTCGTGTAACAAGTTGAATTGATTTTAGCTGTTCAAATAGTGTAGAAAAGGGTGGGAAAGTCTACACATTATCCGGTGAATGGTCAACACTGCAAATCCAATAATCGCGCAGTTGTCACATTAGATCACTGCCACACACAAAAAAGATTGGTAAATTTAACCGAAAACGACAGTAAAATATGCTCCAACTCTTCAATTTAGTAAATTTAACCGAAGAGAAATGATTGGCTTTAAATATCATGATATAAAAAATATAAATACAAACAAGTGTTCCTTTTTACTATTTTCATGGTTATTTTACACATTTTGTAGTTAAGGTCTAAGTTATGGATAAAGCGGGATGCCACTGTGCTACAATTTTACTCAAACTAAAAGAATGAATTCAAATTGTTAAAAAATCTTTGGAAATAAATAATCAATAATATTTGGAAAATTTAAAGTATTCGGCATTATTAATTGGTTGAATATTACAAAATATACCCCCAAAAAGTTAAATGTAGGAAGTGTTCTTCTGCGAATAGAGATATACGGCAGCACTGTTGGTACATCAACGCAACGAACACAAACAGCTGATTCTTGAGATACGTTACGTTTAAACTACGTTTACGTCTGGACTAATTAATTTGTGGGAAAAATTAAATTTAGCCAATAATTGTTGGCCAACGGTCAACTCGGTTAATAAATTTAAAGTTTTCATACATTTGGAAATTTAGTATGCTAATTACTTTTCAATTATTATACCCTACACCTCATGAGGTATGGGTATATTCACTTTGGTCTGATGTTTGTAACACCAAGAAGGAGACGTTTCCGGTATGGAAAAGTATATATATTCTTGATCAGCGTCACCTCCTGAGTTGATTTAGCCCTATCCGTCTGTCCGTCCTCTTTTCTTGTAAACACGATTGCAGGAGCTAGAAGAAAGCTTGGGATCCCAAATTTTGGATTTATCCTTTTTAGGCCCTAGAAGGAGTTGGTATTGCAAATGGGCGGAATCGGTTGACTGCCATGCCTACCTCCCATATAAGTGAAAATCGTGTTTTTACCGTAATTGTCAGATTTCAGTCTGAACAGTCTGAAATTTTGTATAGTGGGGTTTTTGGGGTCGCTGATTTCGAATTTGATGTCGCATTTTCAAAATTCAAGATGGCGGATCCAGTATGGCCCAGTAGGTGTAGGGTATATATAAGTCGGCTTGCCCGACTGAAACTTACTCACTTGTTTTTTACCTAATTTTGTTGCTTTGTATAGGATTGTGTTTTTTTGCAATTCAAAGTAACAACGAACACATTACATAAAATACATAGCATTTCGTAAGCGTTTTCAATTCTTTTGCAACCTTGTTTTTGCTACTACAGATTGATAGCTATATTTGGCTATAAGGTAACACTGTTTTAAATGATGAGGCCAGCCCAGGAAACCATAGAAAAATATTCACTAGTTCTCCCCAAAAATATACATTTTTAATTTTGCATTGCAAACAACAACTAAATAAAAAAAAAAATGTAGTATAATTTTTTTTTTAATTTTTTAGTTTTCGCTAGCCCCTGTGTAATGGAGTAAAAAAGGAAACTGTAAATTTTTTTTTGTGGCATTTTGTTGGTAGAAAATATTTTTATTTTATACTTCACTCTTTTATTTCGTTACTCTAAAATGCACTATACAATGTTGACAAAATAATATGGGCTAATACCATTTTAAGCCCACAAAACCGAAATCAAAATCAAGCATTTTTTTTATTGGCCCACGGCCAAACTAATTGAAATGCAGGCAACACAATCAAGTGTCAATAGAGTGACTGGAGGCGGTTATGGCTGTGGTGTGACATTGGACACAATTTCAAAATGTTGGCAAAGGAAGCCAAAAAATTAATCCTATCAAAAAAAAAAACTAAAAGGAAAAGGAAATTGTGGAAATATCCCAAAAATAAAAAATAAAATGTGAATAGAAAATTGCTCGCGTGGAATGAATGGACAAAATTTGACAATATGCTGCAAGAGCTCACTGGCAAAAAAGAAAGCGCTTATTGCCACCACCACATCTTCATAATCATCGCCTATCTAGGATCTTCAAGCCATGAGACTGGTGTCATAAATATGACATTTCACTCATAACCTCGGGCATTATCGACCATTAAAAACTTTTCTCGAACTATGCTTCAACCAACGCCGGTAACGGCGGCGCACTCAAGAAGGCCATTAAGTCTTTTCAGGTGGAGCAGGTGACACAGATGCTGTCAGTGTGTATGTAGCATTGGGTGTGCATGCATAAAGATGCAACGTTTCTGATCTGAACTGGTATCTTCCATCAGCAACTCTGTTGCGTTTCAATTGAAACTCAAGTTGTGTGTTTGCACAAACGTTGTCACCATCGTCAACGTCACTGTCGTTGTTCTCCGTTGCTAAAGCTGCTTGAGCGGTGACCGAAGTATGCTTGAGCGACTCTTCAGCAAAGAACTTTCACTTGCCGCTTTCATTAGATTTATTGTGACATCTGTGACGCGTGCAGGAGTGCATGTGCATGTGGGTATGTGTTAAGATACGGTGAATACAGTGGAATGAAAATTTTATTTTTAAAGATAATTTGATTTATTTTGTAGGCTATAGCATATATTTGCAGATATACTTTTCGAAACGATTGAAATGTAATAAAATTATTTATTCGAGACTCTTGAACAAAAAGGTCCAATGTTCGAGGTCTCTCTAAATGGATCAAGGTTAGGTTAGGTTAGAGTGGTGGTGATATGTCTCACATAGTGCAATATGGTCCATAGTGCTACCGCGACGTTCTGTTTAACTCGAAATTTGCAGCCCCTCCTTCGTGGTATTTATCCAGTTTGAAAGGTTTGGTGTGAAGCGCGAAGCAAGGCTGTTCCCAGTAGTCTGAGCCTCGTTCTACCTAGAGCTGGACAAAAAAAGAGTAGCTGTTCAAGCGTTTTGTCCTCCTCCGGTTCTTTGCTGTTCCACGGGTTACTCACCGAGGAATCTACTGACATTTCCCAACCTCCGGGTGGCCACTGACGACGACACAGTCTTTTCCAGCACTACTAGCGTTGAGGTTGCTTCAGATAATCCAAACCATGAATGAGAATATTAGGGCGATTCATTTAAAGTGGAAAACCCCTAGGAAACGATTCAGTTGTGCAGATGAGCAGTGAAAACATATTAAATTTAACAGTTCTTTTAAGCAACTGTGCGTTTTCGAGGGGTTTCCCACTTCAAATGAATACCCTTAATATTTATATTTGCATTTCATTGTTCTGTGGTTCCGATGTTTCTTTTGTCCACGGCGACACATATATTCACTTAAAATATGCGCTATTCCCCTATAACCATTTCCGCATTTCGTACAGAATCATTGCAAATTGGTGGTTTTTTTTTTGCCAACTTTTCAACTTAACAACTTGATGGCCCTCTTGTTAAATCTCTCGTAAATACATTTAGTGCGAATTTTAATTACCATTTCGTGTACAAGAACCACAACAACAACACGAGACAGATTTTATGACCTTTCGAAATGAAAGGAACAAGTTGGCATTGTTTACGACTGTAATGTTTACAAATGAGTCGCTATAAAACGTTCAACATGGCCACTGACCTGACTGCAATAAAACGAAAATGACGATTGACTGCTTTTAATTATTTAATAGCTTCATAAAGCTACCAGTGCATTTGAAGACTTCAATAATAATTTCATTGATTTGTTCGAATGAAACGCTGAATCCGATTGCTTGTTGTTGTAAGCGGATTTACACGACCATAATTCGGACAAATGTTTGGACGAAAACAGCTGTTGCAACACTCAAAATGTCGTAAGGATATATATGAGTAAGTACGTTTGCGTGTACATTTCAGAGTGCTAGCTGGTGGCAGGTCATAAAACGTCAGCGGCGTGCCACATGAATTCATTGCCCTACACGGGATTATTGAGTAATCAGATTAGTTGCGGCGTCCATTGAGTAATTTGCTAGTAATTGTCTATTGACACGCTAGACTGTAGGAAATGAACGTGGAAATGAAATAGAGGGCAACTGGAAAATAGAAAATAAAAAATGTCGGAGTTATTCTTTGGCACTATGAATGTGTTCAAATGAAAACAAATCTCAAAAGGATCCATTGGCAATTTACAGTGATTACTCTACTTATATCGATATCATTGTATAGATTTAAAATTGTAAATCCGTAAAGATTCAAATCCATGCAGACACTGGAAAAATACCAACTCAATAAACACACAAATTCACAGTGGAGATATCGAGAACCTTAATAAAATTCGTATCATTGATAATAGAATTTTCAATACCCCAATCAAAAAGCAACAACAAACAATAACAACGGCCACATCCTGACCTCACTCGCAACATATTTCCCCTTCTTGCCGCTTTAATAGCCTGCTTAGGATATTTTTTCGCAGACGCAGCCTGGAAATAAACAAGCAACATAAATAATCCTTTTTATTTTTACTATCTTCACATAATATCAAGAGACTAAAAATAACTGAGACGCTTGTACATATTTGTGTTGAAGTGCGGCAAACGTAAATAAACAGGCAATTCCGTAGAGGCAAATGGGCCAAGGGATGACCAGGTTGTTGCTACAGTTTCATCGTAAAAGTTTATTATCTAAATATACTTTTTCACATTTTTTTTTGTCGTTGTGATGGCAAGTATATTTGCCTGCTAAGTAACATGAAACAAGTGGGAATTTCATACAAATTCCACTCGGTTGTAACTCGAATGAACGAAATGCCCAGTTTATTAGAATTAGAATTCATAAGATTTGCTTTGATAGCAGTGTGGCTGATTTTAGCAAGGTATTTTGTTTTATTACAGGCAACAACAACTATTTAGTTATGTATTCAAATTTATATTCAGTAATAAGAAGACAGTAACTTCTGAAGAAAGTAAAGTTATTGAGCCCAGATAAGAAAACAACATTTTTTTCTCAATACAATGTCTTCTTTGAGTTAGATACACTTCGGCAGCATTTATGCCATTTCCTGAAATCTTCTTACAAAATACGCATGAGTTTCCCATTCGACTTGAATATCTTTCCTCCAATCCATTTATACAAGTCGGGGAACAAAAAGAACCTACAAGGAGGAAACTGAAAGAGAGCGCAATTCATCCAATTTTTGTCCAATTTTCAGCCATTTTGGTACATTATTATGATACAAAAATATCCTTTTTGCTTCTGCAATCTCATAGTATTCTGCTGTGTATTAGGGGAAAATTAACAGGAAACGAGATTAACTATGACATTGTATTGATTATTTGTTTTGCTCCATGTTGGTGAAGTAATGTTGGGTAAACAGAATTGCACAGTAAAATTAACACAAAGAAATCGAGATTATTTTACAATCGGGCATTTAAATATTTGCTCAGTGCCACAAATACAGTTGGAATGACACTTTAAATAATCCCATTCTGCGTTTACAGAACGGGAATGGGAAAGAAATTTAAAAAAAAAAATTTTGAAAAGGATACTTAAATTTGGGTATTTATTTGTCACTCTGATGGTCGTAGCTCATATCGCCCCCTAATCGCGAAATTATCGAAAGTGGTACTTTTTTCGAAACCGTTTTTTTTATTCCAAATGGTTTCACCGTCTCCTGTAAAATTTCAAAAACCACACATATGATAAATCTGCGATTATATATAAGCGATATTCAAACGAAAGGTATGGTTTCTTGTCAAGTACAAAATGTATAAAGTTTTGTAAATCGGTAGAAATATGTCCAATTCGTTTACAAAAACTAAATTAAATTAAATTAAATTTTTCATAGTATACTAGTTGAATACCCCGGCGTTGCTCGGACATATACTTAAAGTATAACCACAGCATAACATAAAAAATTGCAGAACTCTAGGGTTAGCGGTTTGGGCTGGGCGGTGATGAGTCAGTTTATCACCAATCATTCAATCAATTGGGACAAACCCTCTTATATTTGTAATTGCGTGACGCCTGATTTGAAGTTCCCATTTTTATAAATTTTTTTAATCAAAATTTGTTTGTTTCGTTTGGTTTTTTTGTTTTTTGTTTAATGCTTGACCATTGTCTAATTTTTGGAATAAAAAGCATAATACCATGTGTGCTGGAAAGAATCCCAGATATATTTTGAAGTAATACTTAAATTGTATGAGTGGTACCACGCTCTTTTGACCAATCAAGTCCAAAGTAGTACATAAACCTTCTGGAGCTCACAAATAAACGTATGGTGTTTGTATGGTTCTGATACGTTCAGTGGTTTAGCCGTGATGTTCACTCATACATACGCACCAACGTTTTTATATATTAAGATATCACTTTAAAAAAATTACTTACAAAACATTAATCTTTTGCATTTTTTCACCTCTTTCAAGCTGATTTATTTATCTGTTAAAGAGGGATTGGCACTTAAAAATAACGATTTTCTGTCTTTTCATTATATTTCTATCACATAGAATTTTTTTGGGTGTAGCACAGTGTTTTTTTTGTTTGGATAATAGTGCATTTTTGTACGAGATATCCTCGAAAATAACCACAAAAACAGTTTCCATAACCTTTCCAGCTGATGTAGTTTCTTTTCCTTTTTCGATACCTTTGAATCGCCTTCAACCTATTGTTGTGATGGTGGTTTCGATTCAGGTGTAAAGTGATGGATCCACGTTACATCAACGATTATCAATCATGTGAAAACATTGCTTAAAAATGACTTCACGATAGCGTTGTGCATTGAATTGTGAACGAATGCGGCACGCATTTTGCAGATAGCAAACATTCCAGAAAAATCAAAACCACTGAGCCATGTGATATGCCCACGGCGAAAACCTATATCACGCACTTTCACTCGAAAGTCCCCTGCACGGAATCTGCTGAGCATTTTCCTAATTTAAGAAATCCCCTAAAACCAAAGTGCTGATGTCAAAAAATAATTTTTATTTCAAAATACATTTGATATGAACTTGAAAAGTCAAATCATATAAAAAGTTTCCACCACAATTCCAATAATAAAAAAAAACGCCCCACACAATATCATCCTTGACCAAAATTCCCATAAAATCATTAACGAAAATCGCCTACATCAACGGCCGAGGGAAAACCAAAAATCAATGAAGTTCGCATCTGTCAAACTTCAAAAGACCGCAAACAAAATAAACTCACGAAATGCTTTTCGCATCCCAAAAATTCATATCATTCGTCAGCGCATGTATATCGATCAAAAGTTTCCGAATACAATAAAAAATGAGATTTTATGCGAATGGATGAATAGAACATTGAAAAAGCGAAACAACAATAGCAACCAGGAAATGTTTACTCTGTTGGTGGGGCGGCAGGGAGGACGCGTAGTATTGTTTACACCCAAGAACAACAATCAACAAGCAACAGTAGCACACCACGGATGTGGCGGCATTCTGTTTGCTGTTGATCAGGTGCGATAATTAACTTTGCACATCATTTTTGGGAAACAAAATAATTATAATAATTGCCGCACAATTTGCCATGGAGACTAGCGTGCGTACGTGCGTGTGTGCTAGCGTGCATTTCCAAAAACAATTCAATGGAATATTGAACGAAATAGTAGGGTAGAAGGGGGAGGATTCGACACTGGGGCGCATATGACCCCCCCCACTCTTTTTCAAAAACTAAAAACTCTTTGAAATTGACAGTATGGGTAGTTTGTGCATATATCGATAAAATTTCTTCCCTAAGTACATGACCTTTCTACCTCCAGCGTGATAACGCCAAAACGTGTTTGTTTTTAGGGGTGCTGCGAAAATTTTTTTGGGTAAGTAAATTTGGTGATATTATATTCAGTTTTTGCATTAGAAAATTGATACTTTGTGGTATTATTGCGTTGATATTAATGCATGGAATAAAAGCTCGACGTAATTCAATTTCTTAAAAGGAAAAATATGAAAAAAGAATTTGTGTGATTGGGAACACCTGGGGCACATTCGCCGAATCGCACATGGGGCTCATACGTCAGTGTATTTGGTATAAGAAAACTGAACAAACGAATTTAAAAGAATAGAAAAAGAAGAATTAATGTTTCAAGCTCATCAATTAATTTAGAAAAATCGTAAGGAAAATTGCATTTAACGTGGATCTCATTTACTAATTTTTTTTAAATTCAATTTTATTTTTTTTTAAAGTTTTTCCTACAAAAGTCATAAAGGCATTTGTTTAATGTTTTATTTTAGCGTCTGATATTCAATACTTAAATAAAATATTTTATTAACTGAAAAAGTAACCTCGTTTTTAAATTATACCCCTGGCGATTCTACTCCATGAATGGGGCAGTTTCGCCGTTTGGCTTTTTTTGAAATTCGTTGAAAAAGTAGTGGGAAGCTTTTAGATATAAGCTTTCAAACGCTAAAATATTAAAGTTA
The DNA here is from genome assembly GCA_951394025.1 of Heteromyza rotundicornis. NCBI lineage: Eukaryota > Metazoa > Arthropoda > Insecta > Diptera > Heleomyzidae > Heteromyza > Heteromyza rotundicornis. The sequence goes on along the minus strand of OX596011.1, from coordinate 14,767,590 downwards.
GTAAATGTAAGTTTCGAACTGTAAAAGAGTTAATAAAAAACGATGATTGGTTAATTTTTAAAAAATCTTTGAAAAAACGTTGCTAATGCGCCCCTTTCTACCATATATTCTCGAATTGTTATTTCAAAAATGAGAAAAGAAAACACATTGAAAGAAAATATTCCCAACACGTTGCTTATATTATTTTAAGCAAAAGACAAATTATAAATAACGTGCAAAATATTGAAATTCATTCATTACTGTTGGGGGGAAGCAATACCGCACGCTGGGAAAATTGATTTGCAAATATATCATTTTTGACTGCGTGGATATTGCGAATATTTGGCTGCCAGTTGGCTGGGGTGTGATGACGATAGCAATGAGCAATGATGATGATGATGAGGCTGATACTATGAATTATATTAGTGGTAAAATTAAAATTTATGGGCAAGTGCTGGCATGTGAAACTATCGTTCTGCATATATTAATTATATAATAGAAATTATTATAAAAATTAAGTTGGGTGTTAATGCTTTGTGAGCATTACTTGACTATATGATGAGTATAATAAATGAATATTATGACAATTATTTATTTTGATTATGATGAGGGCGTCTGCTCGTCTCCTCGTCTGCATAAACACAATCGTGGCTCATTGTTTACCAAAGTTTTCACATTTTCGATTTATTTCAATCAACTGCGCAGTCAAAATAGAAAAACAAACACAACACAAAATATGCGATGCAATTTTCCTCCTCCATTTTCCGGCAATTTCGCACAATTTTTCTTTGTATACTCTCACCTTTTCCTGTAATATTTTTCGGTAATTACTTTTACCCTTTCTGGCGAAATTAACACATTGTTTGCCATAAACACAAATTAGCACAAACTCATTAATTTTGATTTAAATATGTTTCATCTGGTTTTCAGCTTCACTTCGTTGGCAATTCAATTACATCGAAATCACGATCATCGGTCGACATCATTCGCACCTTCCACGGCTGATGACCGGTTTGTTGATTCGATAGAAAAATGTTGTTTGCTATACTCACCGGTTTACGGTGTTAATTGCGTATGCGAAGTGTGAATTGCAACGAACCATAATGCGGTGCAGGCTTTCATTTTATGAATGTGTTGAGAGTTCATCAATGGGAAATAAATAATCGTCTTTATTTGGTTACTTGCAGCTGCGAAAAGTCTATGCAATTATATTTTGTAAAAATTTGCTTTCGGTTGAGTATTTAAATAATATGGAGCGCATAATGCGAACATTTTATGCAATGAAAAGGGGGTTTTTGTATTCTAATTTTAGACTCTCTAGATATTTATACTACAGATTCCGTGGCTAAAAGTGCTGTAATATACTAATTATATAACACAGTAAGATTAGCAAGATACGAGATTAGCAAGATACGAGACAGTGAGATTAGCAAGATACGAGATTCATTTTAATTTTTTTTTTGCTCTCTTAACTATTAGGGGAGTGTGCCCACCTACTGGCGCCCTAAGGTTTTGAGGCCATAACATTCGTTTGAAACATAATTTCGCGGAGATTCTCGGGTTCGTTTGAAAGCTGAGTTTCAACGGAACTTTCAAATTCCGAAAAATACGATTTTGGCAGTCGATCTATCAAAAGTCTTCAAAATCGACCAATCCAAAAAAGGTGCCCAGCTACACCCAGAGAAAAAACAACCTAAAATCAAAAATAACCACCTTAAAACAAGTAGAAACGTTAATGAAAGTCTGGTAAAGTTGGAAATTTTAGAAACAACTACGAACAAACTTGTTTTCAATTTAAAACTACAATTCAAAAATAAACAAACTTATTTCAAAGTTCTTTTAAGATTATTTAAAAAATTTTCCAATTTATATTAAGACCTTGATTTAAAATCGTTCAACTTTGTTTCAACGTTGACAATAGTTATTTTAAGTATTTTTCTCTTTATTTCAAAGTTGTTTCCATTAAGTTGAGAAAATTAAGGAGTAAATACGATCGTTCTTGATTTTACTATGTTTTTTTTCCCTGAGTGTACTGGCACCCATTTACAATTCGCTGTAAAAAATAGAAAATGAAGCGTAAACACTAGTTTATTATTTTGTATGTGTTATTTAGTCTTTCACTCTGACCATTTAAACTGAAAAAAAATCACTTGTGAGATTTTATTAGCAAAATAAAAGGAAATAAGTGAAAAAATGTGTTAAAATTATGTTTCGCTGTCTTCAGCTTCCTCCACGCAGTTTTCGCAAGTGATATAGCTTTGAATGTTGACACATTTGCCTCATACCCATTTCACAATAATGTTCCGTTTGTCGAAAACGTGAAGAATACAAACAAACTAAGAATTCCACTCATATTTCCCTTCTATATTGATGAGAAACACTTGAAAATTCACTTAACAAAGATGAACGATTTGAGATCAACCTCGATTTTTTCGTATTTTTTACTTTTCGACGACCGCGAGACTACAGCAACACGTGCATACAACTCAATGATTAATGATAAGTTAGGGGTTAATGAGATGACACTTTGACAATAAGCACATTGCCTGATGAGTGCCAGTAGGTGGGCACCCTCCCCTACTTTAATATATTTGCAATACTTTTGTGTTTCAATTAAACACAATTCAATGTTAATTATGCATACGTCAATTAATTTATTTAAAAATTATCATAGAGCTTCAGGTGTGTGTCACATACAAAGTGCATTTTCTAACGGCTACTTTTCATTTATGAAAAACAAAACAAAGATTTTATTTTAATATTTTAAGTGATGACACATGAAAGTGTTATTTCCGCTTCTGTCACTGCTTGCAAGAGTTTCAGCACTTTTCCTATTTACTTTTGTGATGAGGACACTTCAGCAAAAGCAAGGCAATGCTCAAGTGTTTTTATCACCTTGGAATTTAGTGCTTCATACCTGCAGTTCGAACTTTTGAGCAGCTGATATATGGACAAGAAGTTTTATTGTTGCGTCTGCTGAAAAGTTTTCATTTCAGATGTTATTTTCACGTAAATACTTACAACGATTGAAGTTGAATATTGTTTAAAAACAGAAGATTGCGACAAAAGTATAATTTCTTTCATTGGAAATCTCCTCTCACATTAGTTAATTTTGGGAATATACAAAAATTTGTTTCATCTTCCATGTGATTGTGCCTTTAAACGAAACAGTTTACTTTTTCTTTTGTGAACATTGTTTGTTGTTTTTGAATATTCTGCTTAACTTTTCCTCGCAACTTTGTAGACTTTTCAAAAGGTCAAGTGAAGAAGTGTCACTTGAATGTGGAAAAATAAACATACACATGGTAGCTGTAGTAGTAGTAGCAGTGGTGGTAAACACTTCAACTGAGCACTTGGCTGAGCACCACTACAGCTAAATCAACAACAATGCAGCTTACAACAAAAACGTTCCAAAACGAGAACTTGGTCTTTTCTGTTTTGTTGTTGTCATCGTAGCAGCTGATATATTTTTAACGCATAAATTGCCCATACCTGACCTTTGAACATAAAAAACAAACAAAAAAAAAAGCGGGGGAAAATATCTCTCAAGAAGAAGGCTGAACGGCCAGTCGCCAGTGAATATTTTATACTTTCTAGGCAAAAAGAAAGTTAAAAATAACAAAATAAAATTATTTAATTTAAAATTTTCAATACAATTTTGTTTTTACCACTTTGCTGCTGGTCGTTTTATTTCAAAGTTCACACAAGCAACACAAACACCAACGAAAAACTCTTAAAATTTGCATCAATTTTCATTTGGCTGACTGTTGTTGCTTTTCCGTTGCGCTTGATTCGCTTGCTCGCTGCTCGTAAATGCTTCGGCTTCTGCTACTACTGATGTTGATGTTTCGTGTCATTGCAATTGACATGCGAAACATTGTGACAGACAAACTGTGTCAGTACGACCTGCGCCAGCTTTTGTGAAATTTTGGAGAATGTGTGAGAGCGAGCGCGTGCATATGTGTGTGTTGCTCTGTTTAAGTTTCAGTACGGCGAGGACAGCAGCAAACTTGTCAAAATGGGCTTAAAAAATGCATTTGTTTACATGACACAGCAGCACCAGGGGATTTCACTTGTTTTTATCAATGTACATGTGTGTGTGTGTGTGTGTGTGTGTGTGTTTGCGAAGCAATTTCGTTTGGGTTAACCTTCACCTCTTGATGTTATGCTTTCCGTGTTATTCTGATGGGTTTTTATTAACTTTTAATAAAATGAGGCACGAACAGCGAACAGGAGGTGCATTAGCCAGTAGCTAATTTGGCACCGACTTTGTCAATAAAATATACAGAATGTGCTGCAAAAGCTGAAACATTGTATAGAATTTTATATTTTTTGACAATTTCACTGTACAAGGTACAACACCTCCATAATTCATATTTTTGGACTAATATTCTTCAGAACTCAGATTTAATGACATTAGCATATTTTATTAGGTTTCTTTATTCAGTCGTTGGACCTTATGAGGGATTGAATCCGACTCTTTCGGATCATAGAACAGACTTACAATAATTCTGGTAATTTACAAGTTGATTTTTAAAGATTAAATTTTGTGCAATTGGTGAAGGACAATGCCCACTTTACATACAAAACTGCCATGCATTTTTCTTTTTAATGAATTTGTAAATTTATATAGACACTGAATTGACTAGGTTAACAAAGAAGTTATCGAAAAGTTATTCGGTGTGTCGGTCTCTTCGCCAGCTGTCTCTACACCGAGAGAAAAAAAATAACAGTTTCGCCGTTAAAAACCATCCGACAGTCGAAAAACTGTTAAATTGACAGCGAAAACAGTTAAAATAAAAGCGAAAACTGATCATTGTAACAGTTTTCGCTGTCAATTTCACAGTTTTTCGACTGTCGCATGGTTTTTCTAACAGTTTTCCTAACAGTTTTTGTTCTCTCGGTGTATAGATTCTACCAAGTGGGTCGACCTGACTGTCGATACGCTGCTCATTCCATTTGAGACGTGGTTGCCTCCTTCTGCACCGCCCAACGATGTCCCTCGAATACATTTTGTTCGTTCACCCGACCTAGTCATCGCAGACGCCGATGCTTTTTATGCTTTATGATTATATGAGGATCGAACTCAAGATACACGAACTCCTTTACAGCCTCAAAGTTGTAGTTGTTAACAGTGAAAGATGCGTAGACATTCTCTTGGTTTTGACCTCATTCACCACAAGACCCACTCCACGCGTCTCCTTATCCAGTTTGGAGAATGCTTTGAGTGATCGTGCGTTTTTAGCAATGATGTCATCAACATGACGCTCTTGTAGAAGATATTGCCGTGTGGAAACAGCTTAGCGGCTCTGACAATCTTCTCTGAGAGCAGGTCGAAGAAATGGCACGGCAGGGAGTCACCTTGTCTGAAACGTCGCTAGTGTAGTTCTGTGTCATTCTGCAAAGTCGTTGATTGTTGCTTGTTGATGTGCTATCGAATGCGCTTTAGAATCAACGAAAGTTTGGTGCGTGTCGACTTTTCCTGGGTCTATTGTAGGATTTGGGGTAATATTTATGTATCTATGATATCTACTCGGCACTTGAGTAGGCTAATTTCACGATAGTTGTTACATTTGTTGCCATCCAAAATCGAGACACTGAAACTAAAGCCGTAGGACCTTGTCCCCAAATTCAACAGAAGCGGAAGAATTTTCCATTCAATGCGGAACATGATTATGCAAATTTAATATCATTAGTGTGTCTTTCAAACGGTTCATTTATTTCTGGGAAAAAATTAGCTACGCACTCACATATACGCAAAACGTACAGTGAATGTTACACATTTCCGGCCAGCAGCAACAACAACATGCTCAATCCAGAAACTACGCAATGCCATGAGAGTAACCTTAAAAACATTAAAGTGGAAAAACAGAAATAACAACAATAACATCAACGAAACGAATCATAAGTAACAGACAAAGAAGGCCCAACAAAAAGGAAATCACATTAGCAAGGAGTAGAGTAGAGAGCAGAGCAAGAACCTTGCCGTTGTTGATATTTCGAAAATTTAAATTACATACAATGAAGGAGCCTATATTTATGTGTACATACATGTCTGACAGTGACAATGGCGACAACCGGAAGTTGAAGGCGCTTCTGAGTGGAATTCGTCTTGCGCTCTGCTGTATGGCTGATGTTTGCCCATCACTTCCGTGTTGCGGTGTATGGGTTTGACTGTGTGTGGAGTGCGCACTTAATCCCAAGATAAATTGGCCCTCTTCTGGGTGAGCACGTTTTGCCTAGAGTCGCTGCCGTGACATTGCTCTTTTTTTATACTGGCTATAAATTTTTGCTTCTTTTACTAAACCACGCAATCAAATCGCCGCGACAGCTGCTACAGCCTTTTTCCTTTTCATTCTTTTGCCTATCTTGATTTTCTTATGCCTCAAACTTGAATACCCTTCCACAACGTTTACCTCCTAGTGCCTCCGATCAACGTTGACGATTCCGTTCACACGATTGCGTTTTCTTAATTTGATTGCACCCGTGGCGGTAACTTTTAAACCTTAACGCCTTCGCTGAAGTCGCACGCGTCTATGGCCTTTTTGTGTCACGTTGGGGCCTTTTGTTTTTAACTACATGTGCGCCTGACTGGGCTCTGTGCTGAAAATTCGCTTAAGTGAATTTTATTATAATTTTGTTGTGATATTTTTTTTTTGTTTTTACCATAAAATTTGTTTATTTCCAAATTTATTCAATTATTCTCATTTGTCTTTGTTGTTATTTCGAGCGGGGCTGTACATTTTCACTTACTTGTATTAGGGAAATTTTTGCGAAATTGCGTTCCGTTGATGTGACATTGGCTGGGTTTTCGTCTATGTGATGGTGTATGTAAATGCGTGTGTGGTTTTATTTTGCCAGAATCAACTTAATTGACTTTAGGCATTAAATTGAATTGGTTTACTTTTTGCTTTGTCTTCCAAAACGATTCCTTTGAGATTTTCTATTAAAAGTTTACTTTAACAGTTAGACATTGAATGAAATGTTACGAAATTTAATTTAATAGACGAAAAAGGACACGTAGATAATTCCAAGAGATTCTATACTGTTTTGTTTTTGCAAAATATATGGAAGCTGTGCATGTATCTTATTCAATACTTATTCGTCACTCAAAAGATATTTAAATCCGATCAACGAAAATCCTTCCTTCGATGAAACCATTTTCTTTTTCCAAAGTCGTCTTACTAAAAGTTTCAAATCCTCAATGCCATTTAACACTTCATTCTGTATCAGTTATGTTCGCTTTAATGCATGCATGGCGAGGATATCAAATGGAATAATACTACCGCAGTACAAACGATACACCACCACCTGCGAAATATCGTGCAAAGATTACCGCTAAAAATCTAATGTTCCACGCAGTTAAGCAAAGCAAACGGAAATAACACCCAATCACACACACACACACACACACATACATCCGCAGAAACGCAGTCATGCCAACGGTAATGAAACTGAAACAGCAACTGAAACTACGAATTGCAGTGTTCTAGAATTCAAGGATGCACTGTCAAGGTGCGGGCGCGCCATTCTGAAACAAATATTAGCAAATGCTCAGCGAATTTCGTGGCACACATTAACACAATTGCCAGGGTCTGCGAATGAGGGTGTGTAAATGTACCAACATATTTATCCAGGCAATGTTGACATTGTCGAAACCCCCGAGTGTATGTGTGTGTGTACAATCTTTTAAGTGACACAAATGAGATTAGAAATGCCATATGAATACCCTTAAGTCTAGGATTGGCATTAAAATTACCAGTAAGAAATTCCCAGCATTTATTTTACCATTTTAGTTTCTTGTTGATGGGGGTTTTTTTGTTGTTTTTACAGTTGCTTATATCCACATATCCACAAATACAATTAAGTTTTGTTGATTGTGGGTGGAATAGCTTTAACTGAATTTCATGCTCGCTTGATTGTAGTAAGTTTTATTTTTTTATGCATGTTTAATTGCAATTTAAATTCTATTTATTACTTCGTATGTATTCAGTTGATATTGTAGCTTTTCATTTGGAGGGACTGTGAGGAGAAAATCTCTTGTTTTGTGAATACTATTGAAATAGAAAGTTTTTGTGCGAAGGGAAAATTATTTTGATGACCATTGGACATGAGCAGAATGTTGTGTCTTTGTATGTGTTCCTATGTTTGCTCTACAATCAGGCTAGAAACAGGGAACTGATTTGAAATTACTACATAGGTATAGAGTGATTCTTCGTTTTATTGGAAAGTTTAGAAGCTTTGTGTGATCTATCACATCCCACTGCAAGTGTAACCAGTGTAATGTGAAGAACACAGGAACCATCGTATCGATTTGGTTGAAATATTTACCAAATGATTCTTTGTTTTATTGGCCATAATATGTGATGGCGCATCCGAAAGACTATGAAATGCTCTGAAAATTGAAATTGGAAATATGACACGTGCAGGGTGTTTGCGGATGTTAAAGAGTAGTTGTTGGGGATATGTTGATTATGTCCAATTTCAAATTTTATACCATGCTGCGAATGTCATGCGAATTCACAGTCACATCCCTACTAAGAACCCTTTGCAATAATGATAGATTCACTAAATTGTTTTCTATTTTGGGACTTTAATTTTTTATACCACCGTCAGACGCAACCTCAATCAAATGGAGTGAGGCCCTGAACAAACAGTCGCTCGTTGTCAGTTTCTCTAAATCAAATCATTTGCGTTTTTTTAATAACAAAACTGTGTGAGGCTATTTTATTACTCATACGCACTGTAGTACGAATTTAGCAAAAAAACATTGATTGCTTGATATTATAAAAGAGTATTATATGCAAATATTATAAAAGAGTTGGTTATCATATTTTTAAAGCGTTTTCATAATTATTAATACATGATATGCCATTTGTCGCATTGTGTTATACATGGCGTATGAGTGATTCTCAATATAAAAGAAATCTTTTCTTTTTTATTTAATAAAATTAAAACTATTTAATGTGAAAAGCATAAGAATTGGATGTTGAACCATTTGGAAGTATTTTTTTTTTCAAAACTGTGGAGTATTGTAATTTTTGCTTCAGGTTAACAGGGTTTATCGAAAAGAATATAGGAGCCCTTCTAAGCGGTAGAGATAGGGGCTAAGAAGAACATAACACCTCGGCAGGTAGGAGTCGATCTATCGCCCAATCTTTTTTAACTTTGACCTCTATGAGGAGCCATTTAGCCCCACCTCAACCATTTTTTTTGGATCACCCTTTTTTGAACTTCCATACATCAATACGCACAAAAAAAAAATCGGTAAATCTAACCGAAAAAGACGGTTAAAAACGCTCCAACCCTCCAATGTCGGTACGTTTAACCCATGAGAGATGGTAAATTTATTGCACCATTTTTTTCTCGGTTAAGTTGTAAATTTTTCAGTAAATTTGTGAAAAATTAACATTTATTCAAAAATTGTTGTAAAAGAACTTACAACAACAACACCTTTTTCGATTATTTGAACTATTTTATGTCGAATTTTAAAGATCGTTTTTAACAATTTTTTTCCGGTTAATCCAAAAGCTCGGTTAAAAAATTCATAATTTTCATACATTTTGAAAAGTTGTACGTTAAAAACTTTTCTCGGTTAATTTTACCAAGGTTTTTTTTCTGTGTATGTCAATAATTTTGTTTAAATAATTAAGGGTTTTGTTAAATTTGTTTATATTTTTTTTTTTTCTAAAATTATTTGAGTTAGTATTTGGTTAACTGGGTAAAAAGAAAGAAACATAGTACCACCAAAGGGGCTGCAGCCAAACAAAATGTGTTTACTGTTTCAACTAAAAAATTGCCTTAAGCCTATACAAACTGACAGCTCAGCAATACAAACGGGTACACAGTCGCACAAGCCCACGCCATGCATATATATATATATACTTTCCAACAAGCAAACACAAGCGCACACACACACACACACATACACATACACATACACATAGGACTTCATTTTAGTATAAAACTGTCAACATTTTTTCATGGCTCATTTGTGTTTTGTACGAATATAGCGAACATTACTTTTTTTTTTTTAAAGGATTTTAACATTGCAGCACACAAGCAAAATCAAAACCGAAGGCAAACCAACCCCTGCTGAGGTGTAGTTGTAATTATGTCAAGATGATGCCGAGTATTTCATGTTTTTCTCTTCTGGTTTAATTTTGTTTTTTTTTTTTAATTAATTCATAGAAAATAATAATACTTGTGTGTGGGCTTTGAATTAACATGCGAACATACTAAAAGTGTCTGGTAAAAAAAATTTCTATTTGGAAAAAAAAGTTTTTTTTTTAATTGAAACTTGACTGACATTGAAAATTAAAAAAAAAAAAAAAATAATAATAATAATAAAAACTCATTCGTCAGTTGTGTTTTGAGTTTGAACTTTGAACCAGTGCCTAGTATCATTGAAATGATGTATTGAATGGATTATGAAATTTTCCAGGTCATTTGCTTCTGGTTGCATTAAATTATATGTAAAAATATAATTTTTTCAGTGTAACCGCGCCCGCTTGTGAGTGTAAAAATTAACGCCATTCGAGGGTATACATCCGAAATCGACAACCGAAGTGACAATGGTCACCATTGAATTACTTCATTTCATTTGTAATTGAAAATATGCACGCGAATGAACAGGTGAAACATTTATGCAAACGCACGCTTGTGTCAGTGCGAGCAAAAAATTTAAATTTTAAAAGTGGTATTACGAATTCATTTGCGGATTTCACAGTTTGTGTTTTTTTTGTCAGTCGAATAAGAACAATTCCATGGTTTTTGCACAATGCACTGCAACGACCACAAAGGTGCAACGAGTGTTTTGGGTGGAAGTGATGTAGTGGGCGCGACGAGTGGGTGCATAAGCCCAACATCTGTTAAATAGCAGCAGGTGGAATTTCAATATATGGAAAAGCGTTAATATGTGCCTCAAGTGGGCGCTTTAGGTCGGCGCAAAATTGTGGAAAAGTGAAAAACTTTGGTTAATATAAAAAAAAAACGTAATAATGGAATGAAACGGTTGGCTAGTTTAATGTTAATGTGAAGTGGAAAATTGTTCCAAGTACATTCGTTAGCTGCAAAAGGGAAATGTTTAAAGAGTATTAAATGCAAATACAACCAGTAGTTGGTAAATTTTCGATAGTTTAACGATATTTTTTCGATTACAAAACTTTTTTTTGGTATTTTTTCGATAAATTTATGATATTTCATTTCCAAGTTTGTTCCATTACCAACTTATTCCAGTATATTTACATTTCTATTTCATTCCGCATCCATTCCTATTCCCATCCCGACATCATTTTTAACACGGGGTGTAAATGATTGCTGAAATCGTGATTAATAGGAATAAATTATGCACAAATTATTCACAATATGTTCTTAATCATGGGTCAGAGTGGCGGATCAATCTGATTCATAGTGTTACCACGACTCTCTGTCTGTTCAGTCGAAGTTTGCAGTCCTTCCTTTGTGATAACTATCCAATTCGAAGCTTTTGGTCTGCCATGTGATGTGTTTCAACTGAGAGATTTGTAGTTTGAACACACCCCTTAAAGAAACTAAAGAAGGCTTCTGCTATGTTTTTGAATCGGCATCTGGCCAGCGCTGGGCTAAATCAAATCAACACTAGACTCATTCTAAAGGCGTGATGTCCAATAGAGCAGTGTCCAGTTGGTACTTCCCTTTCGTTCCCTTCTGTATCACAGTGACCCGGGACCCACACTAGGGTGAAAAAATTAAAAAAAAGAGAGAAAATATATTTTTTATTATATTGTGTAGTAAACAGGAAGATTATTGACTATGACAATCTACGCCCCAAAGGTTTCCACAATTCATATTAAATTATATTATATTAATTCACATGCAAATGTCACTTTCACACACAATAGAACACAAACACACTTGCCACACACACATGCAACAGACTAAGTAGGTGGGTACCGAAAAAACGTTCACACTTCATTAATTTTGCATTTTCAAAACACAATTCTCAGTTTCATTTCCCAGTGGTAAAAAGTAGCAAGCAAAAAAGTAAAAAAATATTTTAAATTACAACAGAAAAGAAAATTTATTCGCGCGAAGTAAATCCCCAACGATGGGGGCTCTGGGCTGGGCTTCAAAAGGGCTCGCACAAAAAATACACATATACTCACACAAAAAATAATAAAACATACGAATTGCCACACGGACAGGCGAGTAAGGCCATTTTACATTTTACTACTTTTACCACTTTATGTGCCTTCCTCACCTAGGAAAATTTGTATTTTTAAAAAATTAATAATAGCAGCATTTTAGGTACCAAAAAACACTAGAAAAATTTGGTTCTAGTTTGCCAGTACATGCCAAGTAAAAAAACTGCAAGTAACATTTCAGTACGACATGGCCAACCAAAATTGGCTCAAATGTAAATTCCTGGGCAATAACAACGCAAATGACAGTTGTTGCGCTTCGTAGTTATTCGCTTTTATGTTACTTTCCACTTTCTTTGTGTGGGTTAATGTGACGCGTACGACAACGATGATGATGGCCGCCTGCAAAGTGTTGCGCCAAAGTGAATAATGAAATGTTAATGGTGCAGTGCCCGAGTTTTTATAATATTGACGCTGGCCATATTTTTGAGCAGGCAACGACAAATTGTGCAGACTTACAGAAATTTCTAGTGAGAGAAGAATTTGAGATAGAGTATAACATCCATATAGTTAACGAAATATGTTTAAATTGTACAGAGTCTTGTTAGAGCTCTGTACATTCGCTATAGACTGAAAAATTTTTTATAACAGCAAATCACGTTAGCATTACCTGGCTTTTTAGCTTAGTTTTGCGCTGTTACTAGCAGAACTCTGTACATTTAAAGAATACAAATTTTATGCAACATTTTTTGACAGCAGTAGCGTAACATAACAGAACCCTGTTCAAATAAACTTAACAGTTTTATAAATACTTCTCTGTTGAAATGTTTTCTCTTCACACTTTTTGTTTAAAAGTTTTGTTCGATTCTCGCTAGTTGCATGGCACATTTCACCGCAAAATGTTGTCTTAAATGTTAACATACTTTCCGGCCTCATATGTTGCTTGTTTTCTTGACTGTATTATCCGACTTCTAAGCGATTATTTCGAAAATTTTCCACAATTTTCTTTACATTTCTCCTTACATACACTTGTGAAGCTCGTTCGTGCTTTGGTTTGCAATTCAGTGGCGCTGAGTTGTTTTCTTTTATTTTTTCAGCTCTTTTTCTTTGGCTTTGGTATTTACCCAACGTGCCTCTGCCTGCCTGTTCATTTGTAAGTACTTTTTCGGCCACATGTTCGGTTGTGTGTATTTTACGACTATGTTCTTCGAGGTATGTGTGTATGTGTGTGTGTGTGTCTTTGAGTGTGTTTACATTAAAAATGCATGTTATTCCCTTTTGTTTGTTTTCTTCTCATGACGTAAATGTGTAAGTAACAAGTGACTTTTGTGTCATGACGGTTTTATTTTATATTTTTTTTAACTTTTTTTTATAAAATGTTTGTATTTTATTTATTATATAAACTGTTAGGAAAAAAAATCACAAATAGCGCCAAATGTTTATTCCACTCGCTACCCCTTATATATCCATTAAGCAAACAAACCATGACCACATAGAGAAAAAAAACGTATCCTTGAACTTCCCCTTTGACGCAGTATGGGCAAGAGCAGTACCAAACCAATAATGTAAATCAGTAGCTAAAACAACGCCGCTGACAGGCGTTATGACTTGCCAAAACACACAAATATACATACCTACGATTGCATATGTAGACTGGTATCGTGATGGTCATAATCGTATTGTAAAAGGCTTTGGCTGGAATATTGTACATTTTACGCAAGTGGCTCGGAATTGAAATATGACTGTGCGTTTTGTGTGTGTGTGTATGTTTGCGTCCATTAGCAATTAGCTACTTTTGTGTGTATATGCCAATTATCACTGTAAAAATTATCACATTTAAAATTAAATAAATTTTAGCTAACCAAACAAATGGAAATATATTTTAAACCATTTAGAAATACATTTTTTGAAGCATTTTTTTGTGAAATCAAAGCAGGAACGAGTTTAATTTTATGTGATACATATTGCCATTTATATTATGAACTGACTTAAACTTTGGAATATTCTAACTTATGATCGTGACCACCACATCAAAGGATGCAACTTAGTGGAACATCTTTAAATTGGTCTGCTCGTAAACTTTGTGTGCTGAGGTTTTTATAATCCTTCTCTCTCTTACCAAACAAGAGGTTTCCCATGAAAACTGACAGCAGATTCGTAATCAGCGGAAATAAAAAAAAATGTATGAAATACCGGAGTTTTTTTACAGTTGTACAGTGTTATCAGAGTCGCTGGGCTGAATCCCACTGACACTATCTGCCACAATAGTGTCATGCTGCTGGCGAGGAAAACACAAAGTATTTTCTGACAACCAAATTTATACGCATTTGCGATCACACGACACAGTTGACAATTACAGACTTAGTCCATCTTGGATCTGACATTGACACTTTTTTTTTAATTTACGCTTAGTACACGCTTATATAACTACTTATATCTAACAGTGGTGCTCTAATATAAACTTAAAAAACTAAATTAAATATAATATTTATTGGGATTTAGGACATAAGGGATTGAATTTCTGAGTGTATATTTGTTTAAATGGAAATCAAAGTAATTGGACATATTATTAACCATGTGAATCATTCTGGACATTGGTTCATTATAGCCATAATCAGTGGGGTGGAAGGTAAAATTAAATCAAGGTACAGATCTAAGGTTACGAGGGTAAGTATTAAGCGAGATCAACTGGAGTAACGCGGGACAGTCTACGGTACCTGATATAAGTTGATGGATAAAGAGTACATCGACAGTTTGTCGACAATTGTCCAGGGTTGGTAAATTTATTAATTTTAAGCGATCAACATAAGGGGGCAACAACGTCAGCCTGGAGACCAAATGGAGGATAACTCTTACTAACAGGCTCTACTTTGGAATCGGTAGGCAATTGAGAAGAAGATGCTATACCCCTGATCCTTATATACTCAGACTGATAAAAATTCAAATGATATGATGGGCCAGAAGAGAGCGATCATGTCTCAGAACGAAGAACCAGATGATGGACAACCACTTAGTAAAAACTAACTGGCCCCAAAACAATACACGATCATTCGGGAAGCAGACATCGATGAAATTTGTATTTGTTAATGTATTTTTATTTTGAACTAGCAGGGCCCGGTCCGCATTGCTGCCCCTAAAAAAGTTATTTTTGCCTTTAAGGTCATAATAAATTAATGCAAACATTTGTCACATATTTTTATTGGGAGCCCAAGTGTAGCATTTTGAAATATTGAATTGTATGAAAAGTGCTACGCCCCGCTGTCCAATTCCGACCATATGTAACATTGAACTTAGAATTGAAAGCATAAAATCATTTCCCGTTGAAAAATGTTCATTAGAAGCCCAAGTGTAACATTTTTTAAAATATTGAATTATATGGGAAGTGCCACGCCCGCTGTCCACTTCCAATATGTTGCATTGAATGCATAGAATATTCAATGGGAGCCCAATAATGGCACTTTGAAGTATTGAATTGTATGGGCGGTGCCACGCCCCTTTGTCCAATTACGGCGATGTGTCGCATTTAGCTTAGAGTTGAAACCATGAAGCCATCTGCCAAATTTCGTTGGAAAACATTGTGTGGGAGCGCTATTACAGCATTTTCCAATATTGACTTGTATGGGCGGTGCCATGCCCCATTGTCTATTCCCGGCCAGTTGTAGCCCAGATTATGGCTGGGGTCTTATAGTATGTTCATGGCAAATTTCATTTTCTTGTGATCAAAAACGTCTGAGATATAGCAGTTTTTACTAATTTGTGGGCGGTAAAAGTGGGCGTGTCAAAACCTATCCTATGTCACGACTCACGACCCCTAGAACACATATTAAAATTTTGGTGAGAATCGGTGCTGCAGTTTTCGCGTCTACTGGTGACAAACATACACGTCTCTTTTATATATATAGATTTGAAAATGGGCTTCTGCGAGACACTAAATGTAGACGTACTTAGTTTCTAGGTCTATACCATTCCAGCGCTTTTTTCCTGTAAAACTGTAAATCTAATCGATTAAATCTAAACTTTCAATCGACTTGCACACAATTCGCGCCGCCTGCCGCTGTATCCACAAATGATGCAACAATTCCAAGCCAAAGGCAAGAATACTCACTGCTGTGCCCACCATCCACAGCAGCAGCAAGCCCGCAAAATTGTCCAGATCCAATTCCGTTGGGCCGGTGTCGAAGTTTGTAGTCATCGACGCCTGCATTTGGTCCTGCTCGTTAACATTTAGATAATCAGCGGTGACCTTCCATTCCCAAAATTTGTCGAAGCCCGACGAGTGCCAGGCGTAAATTAAACTGTTGAAATTGGGTAGGAACGGCCACTGACGTGGCACGAACGCAATAGTGAACTGGAAATAAATGTCATCCGACATGAGCTTCAGGCGGTTCAAAGCTTCCGGCGAGAGGAATTCGCCATTGCCAAAGTGACCTACAACGGAAAAGGGGTAGTATGAAATAGAAGAAAAAAACATACTTTCTTGCAAGTTTTTCTATTCACCGAAAGCCATGCGTTCCACAACGAAACCCATATTCTCTATTTTGGCCATTTCACGCATTTCATCGAAAGTGTAGACGCGATAATTGGCATTAACGCTCATAATAAGAGGCTGAAAAATTTGTTTGGAAAATATTTAGCAACGAAGGTTACCAAGAGTGGCTTTTAGCATTCATACATCTTTGACAGCCTGCAAGGAGACAGTCCAATCATAGGATGTACCTATCCACAGTATATTGTGTTTGTACAGACGTTCCAGCGAATCGGCCGCTTCTGCCAGACTGAAATTTATTTCAAATGGGAATTTAATGGCCTAACTAAATCGCTTACCTTGGTAGCGTTAGTATGGAAGCCAGCCCGCCACCATAGATGCTAGTTATGATGATGTCTATCATGTAGCATGACAAGAGCACCGTACGCACCGACGTCGAGTTCACAACATAGTCGGAACCCTGCGATACGAATAGCTTCAATGAGGTAATGTAGCCGAATTGGAAACTAGTCAGCCAGGAATTGTCCCCCATTTCGATTGTTTGTTCCAGACGTCGCGTAACGAGCAGCGAAACGGTTTCCACAATAAGGCAGGCACAAACGGCCAACCACAGAGTAAACTGAAACGGTCGAAAGGGTAGATTCCAACTGGTCAGCCTCTGCGGGGCAGGTACCATGCACGTGACGCCCGACCGCCCCAGGAATGCAGTCAGATCGATGGTAATGTAGTTTATATACCTGAAAGGCATGCAAATTAAAATGGTGCATATGAGGAGGCCACACAATTACCAAGAGTACATAGCACACATGCCAACATGCGATTTCCGATCGACAATCATACCAATTAGACCATCACCAGATGTATTCGGAAAAACATGACCCCATTCGGCCTTTTCCGCTAAATTCAAATTGAAATGGAAATGAATATAAATTACACTAGTCGATTATGTGGTGGCAGTGCACATACATGTATCTACTTGCACTGAGCAATTGTACAATTCACAGAAGGCCAGCAGAACACGCGTCTCCGTACCATCTATATGGGCACTGTGATTGGGATTATCTTCGGAATGGTCATACATTTGCGGTGTATTTTCCTGAAAATGGAAAGTTTGGATTTTTTCTTTCTTTGCAACTTCTCCACTTACATAATCGACCACCACAAAAGGTTTGTAGTCAAAAACCCCCAATATGACTTCGCGGCCCTGTAAATTTCGCATTTTATCCGGATACAATGGAGCATCCACCTTGGCAAATGTTCCATTAACGGCATCATAATAATTGAAAACATGCAACTGCTCTGGATGCTCACTGATCGGGCCAACGAATTTGTTTGTTATCAAATTGAAGTTAGTGGAGTTGTTCTCTTCCGCTTCGACTATCAAAATGTTTGGTTGATCTAATTTACATAGAGTAATTGCGTTACATAGAGAAATTGAGTACAGTAACGACTTTACCTTCAAATAAGAGCGAGTCAAAATAAGGCATATCACGCCGTAGATCCTTGCGATAGACAAACAAAAATTTGGAACGATTTGTGCGCCATATGGAATAGATGCTGGCCGTGCAAAACGATCGGGCTACTAGGGGAATATCATCTTGAAAGGCAATGAAAGACTTGAAAGAAAATAATTTCGCTTCATTAGTCATGTTTCTCCAGCGACCCACAAAATTTGAGGCAAATCGGAGTGGTAACTCCCCATATATACTAATTCTGTCATGCTCACCTCACAGTGCGAAGACTCAATAGCGACAGTTAGTTTTTTTATCATATCATCATACGCCATGCCATTTCCATTAAGTGCTTCTTCCTTTGCGGTAAAGTTATAAACATCCTTAGCAAAAGATTCGGACAATGTACTCGGCTGAATGCCAATAAATTGTGGGATTCCTCCATTGGCCGGTGTGTTTAGTTCAAACTCAATGTCCTTATTCCAAATTATACAAATCGAACTAGTCTCCGTTAATAAGTAATTATTTACTAAAAAAGATATATAAAAAATTGTTATTTTATTGCAATTGTTATTGTTAAGTAAGTCTCACTTATGAAATTTAACAAGGTAGTCCAATGGTTGGCTGTCGGTGGTAACATTTTCTGTCATCCGCGTTTGTTGTAAATACCTTCAGGTGGTTTGGAAATTACTAATGTTGGCATTGAAAAAGTTTCTCTTTATATTGGTTTTAATGCTCCGTTGGGTTTAATGCATAATTATCGAATTAACTACACGCATATTTGCTTTTTAAATAAGTATGCACTTGTTTATCCTTTAAAATGTTAATCACGCGAAGTAGGCCTTTTTTATGGTACACCACTACCATCGTTAGGCCTTGCTATTGTGCAAATAAAGATTCGTGATGATTCATATTGTTTAATTGTAAATAAATTACTTCATATTGTATTATCATTGCTGATTAACCAATTACTTGACAAATTATCAGCTAATACCTAGGCTTATGATCATGATTAAGGCAAAACCGTTTATATATTTCAGTAGTTGCCAATTCTTTCATCAACAGAATGATATTTTATGAACTTGTAATATTTGAAACTGCTAGGAAATAAATGAAAATGCACCGTAGCATAATTGGACGGATCACTGTTAACCAATTGAAAGTATATTTTAGAAACATTTCCAATTGTAAATATCCTGTAATAATGGCCAAAATAAATCTCTAAGCCTTTCTGTAGAGGATACTGACAGAGTAATTTTAAAATTAAACAAATATGGCAAATTCAGCTTGTCGTCCTTTCCTCCCTCCTGCCTAAATTCAATGCACTTCTCTAGATGTAATTTGCAACTATGAAATGTTGCCATTTCCTTTAAGTTGTGAATGCATCTTTAGAATACCTAGAATAACAATTTCAACACAATGAAATTCCTTTAAGGTATTTGTTTGGGCATAAGTATGAAAAAAGCTGCATTAAAATACACTGAGTAACATGTGAGTGCTTATAAATAAAGTTGTTCACCCATCCACACACTGTCGGACTAACAAATGCAGTCGTACGAAACAAATGAGCGTACATAAATCAAAGTGTGAAATAAAGTCATAAATCAAAATACCACAGCAGTTATGCGAACGTTGACAATGTTTGGGATTATGAAGATTTAGTGCGGACATAGTTCAAATGTAACATTTTAACACCTTTCCCACCGGGAACATATCAAACAGAGATTGGGTGAGTGTTTTAAAATGAATGAGAAGTGAGGGCTCGCGTGGTAAGCAAAATTGCATACCTCAAATAATACACATAAGTGCATGGCGCAAAAAAAAAATTACTTAATGCACCTCCTCAGTCGATGTCTGTCTATCCGTTTGTATGCCATTCCGCTCGAACCATGCCTTCCACGCATACTAATTGGCCACAAAATGTCTTTCTTTTCGTTTATCTTGAGAAATACTGAACCGATTTGGAAGCAGTTTTTTGTATTTGGTTGGGAATGATGTCGGGAATGGAATATAAATGGAAATTGACCATTAAAAAATGAAATTGGGGACAATATTTTTAAATGAATCGGGAATGAAGTAAATTATCGATGAAAAATTTTTAAATTACCGATAATTTATCGAAAAATTACCGATAATTTATCGAAAAATTACCGATAATTTATCGAAAAATTACCGATAATTTATCGAAAATATACCGATAATTTATCGAAAATATACCGATAATTTATCGAAAATATACCGATAATTTATCGAAAATATACCGATAATTTATCGAAAATATACCGATAATTTATCGAAAATATACCGATAATTTATCGAAAATATACCGATAATTTATAGAAAATATACCGATAATTTATCGAAAATATACCGATAATTTATCGAAAATATACCGATAATTTATCGAAAATATACCGATAATTTATCGAAAATATACCGATAAATTATCGAAAAAATACCGATAATTTATCGAAAATATACCGATAAATTATCGAAAAAGTATCGATAAATTATCGAATAAATATCGATAAATTATCGAATAAATATCGATAAATTATCGAATAAATATTGATAAATTATCGAATAAATATCGATAAAATATCAAATAAATATCGATAAATTATCGAATAAATATCGATAAATTATCGAATAAATATCGATAAATTATCGAATAAATATCGATAAATTATCGAATAAATACCGATAAATTATCGATAAATATATCTAAAAATTATTGATAAAATATTTACAAATAGAAAAAACATCGATAAAATATCGAAAAATTATTGATGAAATATCGATAAAATTATCAATAAAATAAGCGAATAATATTCTAGCAAAGTAAAGTACGTGCAAGTTCCGGGTATTTTAGCTGGTGGTCACACCGAAAATAGTACTCTTCTCAGTTTTTTTTTTGTCATACAACATGTAATCCTTACTCCGTGCCCCGAATTCGCCTTTACAGAATATTAAATCCTATCATTTCGTATTAAATCAATTTCAATTTATAAACAATTCAGTATCAATTTAAGCCAATTTAAAATGCTGTTAAACCCTTAAAAGCGGCAGCAAAAAGCCACAGCTACAACAAAATCAAACCAAAAGGTGTCACCGAGGACCTAGAAACAAAATACTGAAAAAGTAAAAACAAAAATGCCATAAAGTGTGAAAAATAACTGAAAAAAAGTATTCACGAAGGATCAACGCAAGTGAATCCCATTGGCACAAGAGCAAACGAAAGGCGACGAGCCGGCCATGACAACACTGAGAGAAAGTTTTCGTATTGAAATTTGGAAGTGAAATTCTAGGAGCGCAAGGCACTTTAAAATGCTTACATAAAATTTCAGATTTTATTTTGGAAATAATAAAAATAAAAATCGCATTATGAAAACATTTTTTTTTACACTACCTGGTATGTGAAAGCGTGCAACCGAATAAAGGATCCTATTGTGTGTTTTGTGTATTTTCAGGCAATGCCACTATGCCAATATGTACGCGCATGTGTGTGTGTGTCGTGTGTGCTTTCGCTAGCAAATTTTACTGGACATCTGCTGGGCTACACACAAACTCAGACCAACTTGTTGTATTGTGTAAATGTCTGTGTGTGCGTGTGTGTGTGGCGACTTTGATTGGATTTGGGCGGCATATTTATTTATGCATATTGAATTAATGCTTTCATGTGGTTTTTAACTTGCTTTTTCGTATATGTATTTGTGCGTGTGAGTGTCCTTTTGTGAGTAAGAGTAAAGCACACTTTTATGCTTCAGTAATTTTAATAACATTTTTTTATATCACAAAAAAAGTACAACGAGAATGTAGGTCCTCACAAAGTATTTTCAATTAAACTGAAAAGGCTGCGCTACCACTTTACCATTTTTCGAATTTAAAAAAACACATTTTAACCGATGTTATCTGAAGGATATCCAGAATATTCTATAGTAAATACAAAATGAGGCAAGCTGATACCTTTCAACCATTCGATAATGAGATTGGTGTCAAGCCAATGTGTGTACAACAATTGAAACACATTTCATCCTTTATTCGATTGAATTTAATGGATACCCATTGCACGACCATATGCTTATTGTGGTATCATTAATTTATTCTCATATCCTCATTCATATTAATAGCCAGGCTACGTACGTACAACAAACTTGTACCACAATTGGCTACAATACACACACACACATACACACACACAGAGAGAGTCGCATAACAAATCCACCAGATGCACCACTTGTGGCATGGAGTTTAGTTCGCACGTTCCACTTTAACAGCTTTCTGCAAAATAAAAATAAATACTAAAAAAAAGTCAACACCAATAGAATTATAAATAAATGACGGCAGATGTGCCTTGCCGCCACCACCACCACCACCACCAACAATAACAACAACTACAATAGTTGATAGCAAGGTTATGGCATATTTAATAATATGAGCACCTGCTCTTCTGTTGCTTTTCCTACTTCTCCCACCCATCGTTGCTGTCCTCATTGGCATGCGATGAATGCACATTCTTACCAGTCGTTGTGCATGTCAATGTCCATGATGCTAGGGGTACGAGCGGGTAGCAGTGCATAGCAACCACTTGCCATAGTTTCGCAAATAGTTTTTGTGTGGAATTTGTTTTTACATTTTTACGCTTCCTTCTGCTTCTTTGGTGGCATGCTGAAATATACTCGAGTGTGTGTTTTCCAAGTGAACTAGTTTTCGTACAAAATATTTTTATGAGCCCCACAAGAGTGGCTTAATGAGTAAATTAGCAATGTGACATGGAATGTTGTCGTCTGGTTGTTTGGAATAAATTTCGATTTTCATCATCACATTCAAAGGAAATATTCCTGTGCCTTGGTTGGATAGTAGAATTGAACAGATATATACGACTAGAAACAATGCAGAAATTGGAGTAATCGGTGTACATTTACGCATTGCGTTTATGTGTTTACATTTACGTTTGGACTAACTGGGACTTTATGATCAGCAAGATGACGTTGATTGGCGAGAGAGTTGCAGTCTACACAGAAAAAGCAACTATTCCGAGTCGACAGTCGAACCCGATACGTTGCGATCGTGAAATACATGTCTTAGCTACTGCGCCAATCGAATGGTATTTTTGTTTTTCATAAATGGGCATGGCAGATGTAGTAGGCTCAGAAAGCTACATTTGCATATATTCCGTGAGACCCTTGATAGCTACTGGGTTGGGCTTTGGATTTTCCGAAAGGGGACATTGACAGTTTTAAAGTTAAAGTATGGCCTCCTGCAGCCAAGAGTGGACTTGACAAGCTGTCTAATTTTAAAAAAGGACGTGACAATTTATAATACGGGTGCGGTGAAAAATATTGTTGGAGACAGAAATAGATCTTAGTCAAGACCGAAAATATTGAACAGAAAATAAAAATGCAAAAATTTAACCGAAATTGAACATTTTTTGGCTAGACATACTATGTATCTAAATGTATCACTGCATAAATTGTGTTTTTTTTGTTTTTTTTTTAAAAATGTTGATCCAAAAATGCTTTCATGTAAATGACGTGGTCTGGATGTGAAGAACTTCTAACACGATTTTTTGGAAAATTTAAAGCAGATCCATACGGAAATATTTGAAATCTCATTATATATTATACAAAAATCATGGGGAAACGTTTATCATAAGCCACGACAGCAGCTGCTGACACATGACACCGCAAAACAAGAACATCAAGAACAACTTAAAGTGCACAACAGCAAGAGCAACGACAACCAAGTATTACACAAACTTTTAAACCCTCTACAAACCAAATGATATTTATTAGCGTATATCGTGGTTTTTATGCCAAACAGAAGAAGACTGCCAGTTATTTCCGTTTCCGCTTCCGTTTCCGGTTGCTGTTAGTGGCGTGGTTGAACTTGCTGTTGATGTTGTCGTTTGCCATTTGGCTGCGTGGTTGCAAGCGAGTCTGTGGCTGACATGCAGCTGTCGTTTGCACTGAAATACATACACGTACATTTTTTTTTGAGAGATTATGTACACCCAAAGAAAAAGTGTGGACGAAAAAACCAAATTGAATTAAAGGAAAAGTTAAAAAACTAAAAGGAAATTTTGCAAAAATATAAGTTTTCTTTCATTACTTTAATTTTTTAACAATTCAAATCATATTCTCTGAGCCCAATTTTATTTTAAGTGTAAAGCCCGAAATGCCTCAGGTGGCATTGTTTGGCAACGGGCTTAAGTTCATGTTTTAACGGTTCCGGTTCATGTTGGCCTGTTGCTGATGTTGTCATGTTGTTGGCAAGCATTCAACTTTTGCCACGGCATTTGCTGCAACAGCATCTGTGGTGCAACAAGTTGTGGAAATTACTTTAAAGATTGGCGCAGATAATAAAGGTTTTAAGTGTGGCACAAGGTGGCACGTTTATTGACGTTGTATGTTGTTGCCAGAGATGTTCTTTTGAAAAACTGTTACACATTTTCCGCTGATTTAATTTATGCTTTATTGCTTTGACCTCCTATCACCGTTGGATTACAATAAAAAATATAAATATAAATTTGGGATGCATGTGTCTGCCCTGTTCAAGCTGCTCCCAAAACGTTGAAGTACCTTCGAGTATCATTCATGGTGGAATTTCTCAAAAATTCCTCTATTTTTTTTTTGTTGCTCTGCTTACACTTTTGCTGGAATTTTTTCCATTTCAATCGAATGCCATACGATACCCATACTCCATCATCATCGTACCTTGTTGTTCATCATTCATTTTGCTTATTTGTGCTCGATTTCGTACGCTCTAGTATGCCATTGATTGGAATTTCCGATGCACAATCAGAAAACATGAAACATTCAAACTCGTTGAGCAGTCATGCTTCACGAGGATGCCATGGGAAAAAAGGTACAAAAATAGGTTATGTATGAGTACATTTTTACGTCGAAACAAAGATAACCTACTTATGTTTTGAAAAGAATAGTAAAACTATTGCATGCCATTGATTTGGCTTCTGTGTTTTTACAAAGTAAAAATTTTCTAATATATTTGGCCGGATCCAAACCTTTATGGTAAAACCCCATAAAATATATATTTTAGAATAATATCAATCCCCATTCCTTGGATTTATTCGCTTCTAATGAAACAACCTTTTGTGGTCAATTTGCGGAGTTCAAGGTTCTTGAAGGAAACATGGTGAATTGAGGAGTTGGGCCAAAACCAATTTTAGTATTATGTTCTTGTAACATTATTCTTTAGACCTTCAAAAATATTGTTTCAACACAAGAGAAGCTCCAATTACAGCTTTATCCATAATATGATTAGGCAACACCGTCTGCATAAATTGTATGAGTGCCTTCAAAATTATTCAGTGTTGCTACCATTCAAACGAACAAATGCCCATACTCAATACGCTTTTGTTTTGTTTCTCTTTTTGCAGATAGAAAATATATTACACCGAAGGACACAACAACGAAGCGAATGAATGGGCGGCGCTACTTTCAGGCATAAGAGAAATTTAAATATTTGAGTGAACAAAAGAATTCCATCGGAAAACCATTGAACGCAAACAAATACAAAAACAACCATTACACTGAATTACAGTAGCGGTGATAAAGAAAAATAATAGCAACAGCAATATGAGCAACATACACTACCACTGCGAAGTAGTATTGATGTCATCGTCATTGTCGCGCCAAACAATAGAAAAATGTTGAAACGAAAAAAATCCACAACATCAATCAATGTGCCACAATCACCACAACAGCAAGAACAACAGAAACTACAACAACTACTAATACTACCAATACAAAAGCGCAAAGTGTTCAACGATCGGGCGGCGGCAGCAGACGCCGAAGCAGCAAACGTAGACGTAGAAGAAGGTGTAATGCAAATCGCTGTAAACAATAGCGAAATATTATAGTATTGAGTGTATGCAGTGAAGAAACAGAAATTGAAAACCAAACAAAATGGAGGAGGAAACTATTGATGGTAGGGACGATGAGCAGGTTGACGACGACTCCCCCGAGCCGATGAAGGTTGATGATGATGATGAGGATAGCACGGGAAAGTTGAAGAAGAAATCAACGAATGCAATTGCGCTGGAAGCAGCTGCCGCAATTAAGGCGGTTGAATCAGTCGCAGTACCACTAGCACCAAGCACCGCCCTACACGGCATCGACGATGAGGCCTTGCCACTGACAACATCGGATAAGGGTGTGAGCACCAATGAGGACCTGCAGAGGGCTCTGACCTACGAGGCTGTGTTCAGTACACTCATCGAAAATAAGGTGCTGGCCATGAAGCGCGACTGTGAAGAACGAAAACATGCGAAACGCATGAAGCGAAAATCCATCGGTAGGATTTTCTTTCCCAAGAAACTCTTTGGTGGCGGCGGCGGTGTCACACGAAAGAGTGCCAGCTTGCGTGATGTTAGCGAGCTGGAGGAGCAGCATATGCTCACGGAGAGCCCCTTGTCGCCGCGGGTTTCGCCAATTTTTCTAAAAACTGCCAAAGTATCCGAGCAGGCGAGCCGCTTGAAAGCGTCTGACGCCATCGAAGTGGCCTCAGCATCCTCGGAAAGTCATCGTTCGCAGAAGTCGCGGTCCAAGTCGAAAACTGCCATTGCCCCCGAAGAGCCAGTGCCTGCGCCGGTCCCATTGAATGCCGACGATAGCCTAGCCAGCACCTTGAGTAACTCCTCGGATAAGAACAGTGTGGGCCCCGTGATCAAACGCAATCTGCTGGTGCGTGTTCAAACGCATACGCCTGCCGCCGAGGTTGTCCTATCGAGCTCAAGTTCCGGCGAATCCAAAGATGTCCCCCTGACACGTCTCTCTGCCGCGAATGGCAATGACAACGGCCTACCCGCCTCGGTCTACGAGACCGCTTCGCTGGCCAGCGGCTATGATAATGGCACTTGCGCCCATGGCCTACACACTTCGACCATGGCCGATGAGAGCCTCACATCCATGCGCGACAGCATCGAAAGTTTATCATTAGCCAGCTCACGGTGCACGGTGAGCTTTGGCGGCACTGAAATCATACCCGAAGACACTGCCTCATTGTTGTACGAACGCGCACGCGTTGCCAAGCGTTTGCGTATTCTTGAGGCCAAGTCAATTAGCGCCCAATGTAGTCCGATATTTCCGCGACACACCATACCGATGACGAAAGTGACAACCGCAGCAATGCAATCTACAATTCCAGTTCCATCCATTACCACAGTACCAGCGACTGTGGCGCCCACTGCCCCTCCGCTGCCCATCATATCCACCCAAACGAAAACGCGCTTTCTACCCAAACAAGTGTCTTACACGGATAGCATTGGTTGTGTGGGCGGTCCGGCAGGCGTGGCCGACTTGGATGCCGCCTATACGCGTTATTTCTCGCGTCAGAATACCTCAGAGGATAGCGCCAATCTGACGGTAAGCACTTTGCTGAATCAAAGCGATTCCTTGTCTCTACACGCTCCGGTCTACTCGTCCTCATCGTCAGCAGCTGGTCGCGGGACCGGCATCGATACGACCAAACACTTCTCCATTGGCGATCGTCACAAATCTAAGAGTACAAGTCTGCTCGTGACGAGCAGCAATGGTCGCAGTCGTCCGCCACCGTCGCTGGCAACACCCTCGTCCATTGCACTACCACTACCACAACCGCACTGTACTCTACCCACTAAGCAGCTGGAACAGCTGCGCATTACGAGCAATATTAGTCATAGTGAACGCTTTGTAGATAGCATACCAAATACGCACATTCTCGGATCAAATGGCATACCGGGACTGCCGATAACTTGCACCGCAGCTTCGTCACCGCCGCCGCTATACTATCCTGTGATCACCACCACCTCGGCGGTGGTGGCATTCGCCGCAACAGCGGCGGACACAATGTCACTGTCAACAACTATACGCAATGTGGCTAATGGGGCGATTGTGGCGTCCTCAACCATGCCCGGGGATACAGCGAAGTTGAATCGCATGACTTCCACATCGACGGGTTCGAGTGTGGCACCGACTGGCTGTTGTGCCACAACGAAGTCCACATCACGCGACCGAGACAAGCCACGTTTCAAGCCTAGCTGGCCGTCAGGACAGAGTGGCAGTGATGACGAGTATCGTCGACGCAAGCGGAAATACAGTAAGTGAACAGGTCTGACAGATACAAGAGTCGAAGGAATTACTTAAAAATAATTTGTCCCCTCCTTATAGAGCGTTACCATAGATGTTCGGATCCGGTGTTAGTCTATCCAACGCCCAGTGGTCTGCAGCACTGCATACTCAGTGTGCCGCCAAATGATCCAGTGTTAGTAAACGTCATTAGTAACTGACGATGAACTTTTTTATTCACTTTATTTCCTTCTTTTTCTCCCAATCGTCCTTATTTGCTTATTGCGACGCAGTCAATTCCCATACACTGAGGACATCGCTTACGATATGCAGCTACAGATTGAGTCCGATAAAAACGACGACCTTGAGGAAATAGTTCCAAGCAGTAATCGACGACATCGAAGACATCGGTAAGTGAGGAAAATACACAGAAAAAAAAACGTTGGTAAAATTAACCGAAAACAACTTTTCAAAATGTATGAAAAACCTGAATTTATTAACCGTTGGTGGAAGGTTGGATTAACCGAAAAAAATTGTTGAAATAATCTTCGTAATTCGACATAAAATAGTTCAAATAATCGAAAAAATTGTTGTTGTAAGTTCTTTTAACACAATTTTTTCACAAATTTACTGAAAAATGTACAACCAAAAATGATGGAAAAAAATTACCAGCTCTCATCGGTTAAACGTACCTACATTGGAGGTTTGGAGCGTTCTTAACCGTCTTAGATTTACCGCCTTTTTTTTGTGTGTGTAATAGCAAAGGAAACGCAATAACCAACAGAATGATAAATGATACCCCTAATCTATTGTATTTAACGACAGAAAGTTTAAGAAAAGAGTATTTGCCTAGCAAGCCTTTTCGGTTATTTAGGCTATTGTTGTTGTGTCATAGCGCAATTAATTAATTATGTTCTGCATTTATGGCGCGCTATAATTTCGAAAACAAAGGCTATAACGACATGAGGGTCATAAGTTATGGCCTAGCTAGAGAAGAAGAATTTTTTCCTTTTCTTTGGTATTTTTTTTTTACTTTTTGTGGGATTCTTGTTGGCGCATTTAGCCTTTTAACCAACGCAACCTTGAACTGATAAGATTTCAATTAACTGAACAACCACAACAAGTCTATACTAATAATAATGACATCTAAGATAAACCAAAATGAATGATAGCGTATAAACTAAGAAGAACAAACAAAGACGCAAGCCACTGGCTGCCCAAGCCACCAAATTATGGAGCAGACGAACCAAGTGAGGTAGTCCTAATTAATCGAAGGCAGTTGATACAAAAATATGCTACCACCCCCAGCCAATGTCAACGTCTGTCTGAGTTCGGATTGGTAACAAATTGCCGTTTGTTTATTTTTCAAATGTCAACGAGAAACACAGCAACGATTAAACAGGCAATGCCAATGGCTGCAACAGTTTCCCCTAAGTCAAAACTCTAAGTGCTGACAAAAATACCACAACGGAAGTTGTATACGGAAATAGTGCAAAATGGGTGGAAATTAAGCTTTTTGGCATTGAGACTTTGTCTGTGTCAGTGCGGTTGTTGTTTTGGTGTGACAGTTGTAGTTGTATTGTTTCACTATGTTTTTCTGTTCATTTCACTGTTGTTCTTGTGGCTATCGTTAATATTTCCCTTTCAACCTGTCTGCACTGGTGCGTACAAATATTGTAGATTTCGTCGTTTGTGTTGCCTTGTTTATCCTTCAGATTCTTTTTGTTATTGTGCCACATCATTGCACTCGTTGTAATTATGCTTCGTTTGGAATTTAGGTCAAGGTGTGTGCGAAAGAGTTCAGGGCCGTTGCCAAGGGAGTGGGGAGCGCTCAGTGCTTCCAATGTATGTTTTCGGTTGTGGTTGAACATTTTATTATTTTTTTTTCTGAGAGTATCCCTCGGCGTGTAGTGGTACATTGCTGGTTTTGGTAAATTGGCATATTGATGACCGCTCAACGGTGATTAATTAAACGCAAATTGAAAATGTCAGGCTGCTGGAAAAGAACTTAATTACATCAGCATACACATTTTTTCGATACCTTAAAACACAATCGTGGTATGTCCATTTTCCATTTTAATGAGAGTAACTGAAAAATCATTATGTTGCACTAGAGAGTTGCAATGTCATATGCAGTAAATGTAGTCTTTCTGAAGCTACCAGTGCACCTAAGAAAATTAAGTTGTACATATATATTTTGTTAGACCATGGCAAGAGATTCTTGTGCAGTATTTTGGCTTTCTCAATAAGGGACCGTGCCAAATAAAAATGTCGGAGTATTAGCTAATGTGTGGCAAGTACTTAGACTCTCCTGAAGCCACCAGTGTACTGAAATTCTGTGACACCATTCTAAATATAAGCGTGCCAATTAGAGTAGAATCTCCTGCAGCCACCAGTGGACATACACCTAGAAAAAAAAACACCTAAATTCAGAAATATCCACCTCGAATCAAGCTAAAACGTTCATGAAAGTCTGGTAAAGTGGAACATTTAGAAACAAGTATATACAATAAGGTAGCCCAGACATCGAAGCGCCCCCTTAAAATTTTGTATTGGGCCTAGAAAATATTGTCCCAAAGTTTCATCCAAATCGGATAACTCTAGACCGCCCATATTTTGATTTTTGGTAGTCAAATCGGAAAAAAATTCCATACAAAAAGCTAAAAAAAAAAATGTATTAATTAAAAATAAATTTTAGAATCAGAAAAATACGTGCAAAAAACCATAATTATCCAAATTGGGCAGTCGCTTCCTCCAGGACCAATAAATAAAAAATTTTGTACTTTGCCTTAACGGTAGAAACCAATTTGAAATTTTCCCATACAAATCTTGGGCTACCCTAATGTACAATCCACTGTGAACTGGAAAATTTCATTTTAAAATGGAACGAACTTATTTTGTAGTTGAGCTGTTTACTTTGAAAATTCCAATGAGGGAAACATACAGCGAAGCAATGCCCCGAAAAAGTGATGCTGTACATTGAAAATATTCAGTCAGTTAACTCAACGTGCATATCGTCGAGGCCACATTTTGGGAACGGAGAATCCACACGAGATCTATGAAACACCATTGCATGACCAAAATGTGACTGCTTGGGCCGGCGTTTGCGCCATTTTCATAAGAGAAGGAGAAACAGTGGATGGGAATCGATAGCGGTGAATATTGGCTCATTATGTCTGTATAAAGAAAGGTCTGGTCTGTTACTGGTTTCAACAAGACAGGCCAGGCCACACTGCAAATCAAACAATGCAGTTTCTGCAACGAAAATTCCCAGTACGCGTGGTGTCAAAAAATGGCCACATTGACAGGTCACCCAGATCTCCAGATTTGACCCATGTGGGGTTATTTGAAAAGCAAAGTGCATGGCAGCAAGCCTCTGACAATTGTAAATTACCAGTATGGAAATAACAATCCATAACATAACAATTTGAAAACATGGACATGGCATGGTTGTGCTTTAAGGTATCGATTTGTTCGATCAAGGGTATTTTTTCAATATAAAATTTTGATACCGAAAGATTTATATAAATTTTTGATAATTTATTGATTTTAGATTATAAATATATAAGCAAATATTAAAATTAAATATTGCATCTATTCTTTGAAATTCCAGCCATCACAGACATAAAAAACGCCATCGTCATAAAAAACCAAAAATTTTGGTGCATGATTTAGAAGCGCAAGTAGTTAAGGTACGTTCTTGTAATGGAAAAAGATAATGATTTATTCAAAAATAATTAATTTCTTTTTAATTATTAAAGGTAATCGATCCGGACGACTTGCCGCAACGTGCACGCTGGACCATCATTGCCACAGCATTTCTGTTGCTGCTCATGTGCCTCATGCTGGTCGGTATCACGCTGCGTATGGCGCCGATCATCGATGACATGGGTAAGTCCAAATACGAAACTCATCTGACTTCTCTATACTCTGTCGAGTGCCAACACCCCTTTTGCTATTGGCTTTCACATATAAATTTCGACTCTGAAAGCAAGTCTCTCATACGTAGACGGGACGATGTATACGATTTAGTTTGAATAAATTCGTCTTAAATACATTCGACTTGTTGATCTCGTAGCGGTAGTTAGTTATTTCATCTACTTTTACTACTTTTACATTTGACTTTCCAAATCTAATTTCATATTTGTTATTGTTTTTGTTTTGGTATATTTCGAACGACAAACGAAAAACCTACATTATAGAAATGCAATTTAAATGTAAGTACCCCCCAACATATTAGTACGTAAGTTTGTTAAAGTATGTTTATGTTTATGGTAAAGTGATTTGCGGGCGGCTGGCAAATGAATTATTACGCAAATTTACTATTTTAAATTATTATATTTGCTACCAGTGTTGAGAGGGTTTTTTTGCCAGTGTTTGCCCCGTTTGATTTATGGTGTTGGGACTGCTGTTTGTTGTTCTTCTACGTGTTTCCTCTTTTTTTTGTATTGTTTATATTAAATTTTTCCTTAATTAATAGGAGCATAACAAAAAAGCAGAGACCAAATAATTTGAGTTGGCTATAGTAACTATAAAATAGGTTAACTATATTTCAACTGAATATTTAGCTTTGTATATTTAGCTTGATAAAGAAAACGTTCAACAATATGGAATAGTTCCGAAAAATTTTATAAAAAATTATTGCTATTTTTTTAAATTTGGGTAATTTTAAAAATGGTTTTCCCCGTTTCGCTTTTAAGTTTCACCGAAAGCATCAAATTAAATCTCCTCATCTGGCAACATTTTTGTGCTATGGTGAAGTTTTCACTCGCATACGTTTTGGTGTTGAAATTCGCTAAACTACTAAACTTATAAGCCTGTCTGCTAGATGGCGCCAGCATCGCTGCATTTCCGGAAAATGCCTATACTTTGGCAAGCTTTGGCTCTCAAGCTTTTAAGCTGTCAGGCAATACAGTGATTGAGTGAAAGCTTTCGAGCCGTATCTCTTTGGTAGAAGTTTGCCAAAGCTTGCCAAAGTATAGAAAATTCTTGACAGTCACAAGCGTACAACTGAATCGCTTGAATGCTACAGAAGCCGGTTACATCACTTATCATTCTCTAAGCCATCAAATGCGAGCAACGAAAAAAAATCGAAACGATGAAATAACAAATTGAAGTGCAGCTTTTCATAGAATGGAGTTATCTCGTTTTACTCTATTACTCTTCAAATCACATGTTGCTCTCATGTTTACGACACACTTACTTGTCACTAATGTGCTTTTAAAAATTCGAAAGATTGTCAGAGTGTTAACGTTTAATGGGCATCTGGGTGCGATGGTATGTTTCCCCTATAGAGTTGGGGTCAGGGTGGCCGAATGCAGTTGGCTTAACTCCACAAATTGAATTATATATTTTTGAATTTTAGATTGAAGTTTATTTTATGAAACCAAATCCACTTTGAGTAGAGCTTGTTTACATACAAATATTCCTAACAGAGTAAATTGGGTTTGATTTTTTTTTGAGAAATCACCCGCAAAATGGAAAATCCTTCACAGTCTATCTTTCTTGATTGGGATGGCAAACAGGTTTTTTTTATTGTTTTCGTTGATGTAAATAAATGTCTATAAACATTTTATTACATTTTACATTAGAATACAGATATTGTTCAATTTGTATGAAAGCTTTATTGAATTTGGGTCATAAAGTGTGGTGGAGATGAAGATAATGTGCTCTGAAGGTAAACACAATTTTTTGCTCAACCCTAATTGAAGTCTTGTCTTAACTGAGCGGTATTTTTACTTAATTGGGTTCGTGTTAATTAATAATTAATTTTAATTGGCTTTAAGTGAGTTTGAGTGATTACAACGAGAATTACTGCTGTCACGGTTGTTTTTAAATAGCAGCTTTAGGATTTAGTTGACATTGCTTAAATAATGACCGAAGTCAGTGATGTCTGAGATCAGCAGTTGGTCAAATAACAATTGAAGGGTTGTAAGTCTATTTTGATAAAACAAATGTTTACATGGTTAGTAATTATTTTATTACTACACACAGAAAAAAAACCCATTGTAGAAATAAATCCGATCGAACTCATTTCTACGTTACAGCAACTTCATTAAAAACAACTTCATTAAAATAACGGTAAAATGAAGTTGAAATACGTCAAACAAAAATCGTCAACTTTGAAATAAAATTGAGAATCTCAAATTGAAATTGCATCACTTCAAAATAAAAGTTGTACAATTTTGAAATAAAAATACACGACCTCAATTTGAACTCAACAACTTCAAAATAAGTTCGCTCCATTTTGAAATGAAATTTCCCAGTTCAAAGTGAGGTTGTTCGTACTTGTTTTGAGTATATTCTACTTTACCAGACTATCAAGAACGTTACAAGCTTGTTTTGAGGTGGTTCATTTTCGCTACCAATAATCTCAAATTGAGATTGAAACACCTCAAATAAAAATATTACATTGAAGTTGATATTTTTGAAGTAAGCAGAAAACAACTTCAAAATGAAATTATCCACTTCAAAGTGAGGTTGTTCGTACTTGTCTTTATAATTTTCAACTTTACCAAACTATTTTGGCGGTTTCTGCTTGATTTGAGGTGGTTATTTTTGTTTTTAAGTGGTTTTTTTTTCTGTGTGTAAAAATAAATAATATAAAATATTTGTTTTGAAAATTGAAAAGGAAAAAGTATCTCATAAAAACAACAACAACAATAAAAAAAATTTAGTTTTGAAAATTTGAAAGGTTCTAAGTGCCCTGCTTTGCTACGCCAAGAAGGGTCTGAGTGCCTTGCTTTGCTACATCAAGAAGCGACTAAGTCCTGTGCTAGGCTGGATTTGAAAGTAGCCAAAAAAATATTATAGACAACTGTAATTATGTTTTACCGGTCCAACATTGTTTTATTTTTAGTGTATTTTTGGGAACAGATAAGACAGATAAGGAACAGATTGCACAGTAGTATTGGGCTACTGAAATAGCATAATACATAATAGCTAACTCGTTTTTTTTTTGGTACTTAGACGCAATAGACTTACAACACTTTTGGTTAAATCCGTCTTGGTCCCTACGTAGATTTTCTCAACATAGGAGCTGTACGGAAATATCTAAAAATCAATACCTTTTCTGAAAATTTGACAGTTTGGTCTTCTCCCGTAAAATAATTAGGTGCACTTGTTCAATTTGGAAAAAATAAGAACCACTGTAAGTAGTATCTACTTGTGGTTAGTTCCATCTTTGTGTGTATGGAATATCTTTCAGTGAATGGTTTTTGCACTGCTAACAGCGCTTTTAGTGTTTAATATTATATTGAATTTATTATAAAGTTTCATGGAGTATTCAGTAAACACACAGACAGAGCCAATCTCTAAACGATTTCTCTAAATTTTCTAAGCTTCCTTAGAATTCTTTCTGAAATTGAGCCTATTGTTGCATTTTCCATTGTTTACACATAAAATGGCTTATTGTTGTTGTTATCCATGTGGCATTCTTTGTAGTAGGCAGTTGTTGCGAGTGACAATATTTGCATGATTCTGAGAAAGGCCAAAAAAAATGAATTATAAGAAAAATCAACAAGGAAAATCGCAAAGAGGTTAACTTTCCGTTAAAGAAAACCACACACACACACACACACACAAATCTACTCATATATCACCGCAATCATACTAACACATCTGCGAAAGCAAAACTGCAGGCCATCGCACATGTGCCTCCTTTGCACACATGCTGTGTGTCTCATTTGCATATGTGCAACAGTTCGCAGCAAGAAATTCAATTCCCGCATGGGCCCTTTGTCATTTGGTACTTGGCTGTGTGCTGAAGACACCGACTCACACACGCACACTCGCACACACACCTACATACATGCATACATGCATGCATGATGAGGCTTGCAGGACCTGCGAAACTTTAGCTGGCAATTATTTCATTGTGTTGCTGCCTCGGTGTTAGTGTTGCACCCACATTATCATAAACACAAATGAATATTCGCAAACTTAAATTTGCTTTTGCCAGTAGGTACCGCTAACAGTGTACTTTGTGTGAATGCCCGTGTGCCTTGTGCGGGTGTTGATGTCACATGTATGCACTGCCATAACCATTTTTGCATTTTGTTTAAGCAGTGAGAGATGCGAAGTTATGATATGTGATTTTCGAGGCGGCAACTGAATTATTAAATGGGTTTCGCGTGCTACAGTGGGAGCGGTTGCACAATTAACGACAATTGTTGTCAAGGAATTTTACAAAACATTTCTGTAAAAAGATAATATGATTTGACTACTGGGCGGCCAGCCATTGCATTTTGTAAGTAGAAGTAAAATGTTTTCTTAATCATATTCAAATTAATCGCTAGACTTTCCAAATTGGTCCCACTGAAACAATCTCGCACAAGTGCACCAAGCAAAGTCTGTGCTTTTGCAAGGAACATCACAAAAATTTCAAAATTTGGTGGAACCGAGCAAAGTATGCGGCTGCTTTTGATGCACAACTGGTGCGCGGCAACAGCCATCTCCTAGATATCAACAAAAAAACAACAACAAGAAAAACTAAAACCGCAACAATAACCGCAACCAGTATAAGGCGGTGAAATTAAGTTTGGTTAAGATGAAGAAAATGAAGAAATGAAAGAACGAAAGCGAAAAATTAGACGTAAAATGCTAAGCGAGCTAATTTCACAGCACAATGCAAGAGAGCCGCTTCAAGCCAACAATGGAACAAAAGGAATAGCGAAAACAACAAGCAGGCACCGTAATAATGGAGTTAAAAATGTCTCAAGAGGAAATGCCAAAGAAAGAATTTAGAATTTAAGGAGACGAAGAAGGGCACGCTTGTTGAAGGCCGCAAGAAGTAGTGGAGCAGTGAAAAGTGCATCCAGCCCACCAGCCCCCGTACAACTACAAAGAGTGACAATGCAGTGCAAAACACTTGAAGTGAGTGCAGTAGAGCGTGCGTCGTTGGTAGTCAGAGAAAAGTCAGGGTTGCTTTGCAAAAGGAAAGCCAAACAAGTCTATTTCTCGCAGAACAACGCTGCTAAGGAAATGACGCCATGTCAGCGGTTATTGTTGTTTATGTTATGTTTGCTGTGGTGGTTTCGTAGTTGCTGTTAGCTGTCGACGTTGTTGTTGTCCTTCTTTTGTAAAGCGCGGAAATTAGTTTTGTTTTCATTACACAAAAGAAATTAAAAAAACATGTGACTTCATGCAGCAAAAAAAAAAAATTATACAAAAAAATGTTTTCTAAGAAACCCGCGGAATTAATAGCTGCCGCCAGTCAGTCAGTGTGCTTTTCTTTTATTTTCCTAGTATGCACTTGTGTGCATTTTTTTACCATTTTTTCCAAACTAATTAAAGATTAATCTCTAGAGTAGAGCCTATTCATGAACTCATTCATTCATGCATTCAACTCGCCGCTGTACACACAATTTTAACGCTTCAATTTATTTCATAGCGGCTTGGCTGCCGTGCAGTTTCTATGCATTTCAAAAGTTTTCTCCAAACAAAATCTTGTGAGAAGTCTTACAAAACAATTAGTTTTTGTGGCGGAGGTGAACGTTGTCGTTTGGGGGGTTAGAGTGGTTTTGATAAAACCTCTTTTCGGTGTTGTTACTAGCAGAATATCAAATAGAAATGCAATAAAATATTATCTCTCTGGAAGGCTATTTGGATTTTGATGTGGCCAATTAAGCATTCTCTTATCTAGCCTGAGATGCAATCAATAATATAAACACACTCGATCACACTGTAAGAATTAATGTGATTACAGAGTCTTTGCATCAAACAGTTAATACTTTTAAACCAAATACACTTGCATTTGTCTTAACTGAAATCGTGTGAGCCACAAATAGTTCTGTTGGCGTAGAAATTAGACAAATTAACTTTGTTTGTGGAAAACGCAATGTATTTCATAGAAACGAGGCAGTATTTGATAAGCAGAGTTTGCTTTTGTATGAAATGAAAAACTTGTTCATCAAATGACTTTCGTTTGCGGTATACGATTTCAGTTAAGACAAGTGCAAGTATCAATACTTGCTGGAAATTTCATATACTCTTGTAAGCCCCCTTCGACCCCGCCCCCTCCCCCCCCCCAAACTACACCGATTTGGTTGAGACATTTGTTTTGTACTTATGCAACAAGCTTCCAGTTAAAGCAAATAGGTGTACACAATTTGTGTACTACTGTTCTACAAACTAAATTCACTGAAGAATTCTCACTTCCCTTGCCGTGTTAGTATGCTCTGTGAATGTTCCTAATTGTTTTCAATTTTTGGAAATACAACAAGAAATCTCTCAGGAGTTGCCAGTTGCAACTAAATGTGCGCACGCCAAAGAAGCCTCGGGACAACTCAACATTTCAGTGTGCTCCTTCGACAAGGTTTCTGTACCCACAACTCAACCAGGTGCAGTTGCATTGCTATACGTTTCATTGGCAAAATTTTCCCACCAAATTTGTGCTATATGGGAAATTTAATTAAAATGGTTAAAACAAGACTTGAGATTTGTTTTTTGTTAATTAACATTTTGTTTTCTTTTAATCGAAGCAAACACATGCTCACACACGAAACTGATTCAATTTGATAACATAAAGCATGCAGTCAGGTTTAAAGTAAATTTTTTGGAACCTCTGAAAATTTGATTGTAATTTTATACGCTTTGCCTTATTACGTTGTACTTTATTTATCTTTTCATTTTGTACATATTTAATATGAAATTAAGTTCCATTTTTGTTTTACTTCCTCTTAATTGGTTGACTGCTATTTTGTTTGTGCGATATTCCTTCAGAGGTTTTTCGTCGTTGTTGTTGTTCTGTTTTTTGAGCATGATTTTATGTTCAAAAACGATTGTTACACTATGAATATTTATCTTTCAGCTGCTTTGTAAAAGTTTTGCTGTTTTTCTGTTTGCTAGCATAAGCCAAGGCCTTGTACACATTTGCCTTTGATGTTTGAACTGAGCAATTATAAATGACATAAAGGCCTACTATCAAATAGTGTTTGTGCGGGTCGTGAAGAGTACCTACTTCGTATAAAGGCATTTCAAATTTAATAGTTTAGAATAATTACAAAAAATAAAGTACTTTGTAAGTCTTCATGTATTTTTTTCAACACGATTCAGGTCAATTTGACCGGAAAAAACTTAAATGCAAAACAACAACAATTTTTAAAATCCTTTAAAATTAACACTTAAGAATCATTGCTTCATGTTAGTAGTAACGTGAAATATCGTGTTGAAAAATATTAACCACAAAAAGTGTTAAAAAAGGGTTAATTTAACTAGATTTTGTCCTTCATAATACATATAAGTATGACTTTCTCCACTGTCAGTTAATAAGGGAAGTTCCCCAATATACATAAGGAATGCCTTCAAATAATTGGAAATTTTCCGATACACTTCAATAAAAAGTTTAAAAATATAAATTCAATAAAGTCCAGTGCAGTCATTCTGTCAATCCGCAAGCGATTTAACCAGAATTCGGCAGAAATTCACAACAGACAAACGAAAGTGTAGGCAGATTTTTCTACTGTGAATGGATACAGTTATCTCAATTGTATCAGTAGCAGATGAAATCGGACAAATCCCAACACAACTCTCCCAAATTCCACAAATTAAAAAAAACCAAAAAACATTCAAACTCTTGTGAATTTACGTCGCACTTTTTAACTGTTATGTTATCTTTATATAAAATTCTTTGTGGGTATGTATGTATGTTTGTTCCCTTATAACTCAAGAAATACTGGACCGATTTCAATGAAACACATATCAAAATGTAGGTAATTTCATTGACCTTGACATACCTTATATGCAATTTCATTTACTTAGGGTGTTTAAGGTGGGCGTGGCAAATGTTATTCTAAAATGCTATAATTCATGCAGTGTTTAACCGATTTCACTGAAATTTTATATATTTTGTTAGGGTAATGAATGGGTAGCATGTTGATTCTGAAAATTTGCAGTCCGCCCACTGCCACGCCCTAAAAATTTTAAAGCTCTGTAACTCTTGCTCTATTCAAAGGATTTCGCTGAAATGTTGTGTTTAGTGCTGGGAGGTGAATAGGCATAGGTGTCATTGTGCGATCCGTCGATCCGTGTTGAGTAGTGAACCGGCAGAGCGATGACTGGGAAAATCTATTCTTATTTCAGTTGCTTAAATAATACATTTAAACATTTACGTGAAAATACAAAATTGTTGCGAGCGAAGCTGTGGGTATAAGCTTGTACTTGTATAATTGTTTAAAAAATGACAAAAATCTGTGGGTAATATTTTGAAAAAAAATTCCATAAAAATGGAAAATTTTTCACTTTTCCTGAGCGGTTTCTTAATTTGAGTGATCAGATAGTTTTTGTTAAATTTTGAGAGAAAACCCCTTGGAATGAATTTTATGAAATAGACTAGTTTGTTGAACTCTTAGTCCTCAGGGAATTCAGAATTTTTGATGCAGAAAACTTTGAAAAATACTCTTACCAAATACTATGTAAAATTTTTTGACTTTTGACTAAAAATTCATATTTGGGACAAGTTTTGAAAATTTTTTCCACTCTTCATACAAAATTTCCCCAAAGGTACCATATTTAAATTACAAATAATAAAAACGCTTGTACACGTGGCGGCCGTGGTGCAGTGGCTAAGACCTCCGCTTCACGATCGGAAGGTATCGGGTTCAACTCCCAGAAAGGCAGAAATTTGTTTTCTGTTTTTCTGTGTAGACCGCCACTCTCTCGCCAAGTTCTGGCAATCTTGCGAGAGTAAATCTTGCCATGAAAAAGCTTCTTCTTTGGGAGTCCCGCCGTTCGGAACCGGCAATAAACTGTAGGTCCACAATTATCATATACACTTGCCCATGATAATTGCATTAAGAAGCTCGGCCAAAATCCCTCGAGGGTTGTAGCTCCAATATATGTATGTACACGTGTTTCTAATTCAATCAATACATTCAAAACATTGACAAGGAATTAAACTCAAAATTGTGGCACTCCCTGGCGTATACGTAATATTTAATTCAGTAACCAACTTCAATGATGCTCATGCGCCACAAATTGTTTGTGGCAAAACTTTAAATTTCATATGAGATTAATTTCATTATGAAACCCTTGGAATCCATAAAATATACCATAAATAACCCTTTAATGTTGCTCATACGTCATGGTTAACTTAACATTGAAAATAGTACGTAATATTTCAATATATGGCAAAACACCAGCCATAATATTCAAACATAATTCACATTTTCTTCAACGAGTTTATTTTCTTGCGTACATGTTGGTGCTTTTCTGAATATGCAAGCAAGCGAAAAGCTTTCTATATCTTGCATAATTTACTTTTGTGCAGAAAATTCCCTTTAGTCTTTTGCAAATGACTCCCAAAAGTCAAACAGGAGCAATATTGATAGTCTTTACAAGCGTGCACCTTTCATGTTGACAACAAGCATGGGCTAATAAAAAATCATACAAACAAAACTTTAGAAACTTAACATGCATCATACGAATACACTGGACTGGTTTGTGTTATGGTATGGTGGCTGTTTGCAGTTGCTTATAACCGAAAAAATATCTCTCAGCTATGGAATTTAAATTAATATTAAACGAGACGCCTTAGGCTCTACTTGTGGTGTGTGTGAGGCTAGGTAGGAACATTTCGCTGCCCGCAAAACAGAATATTATTTATGCATAGCATTTAGAGCGCCTCATATTAACACCGGCCATAAATCTTCATTTGGCTATACATATACAAAAATAGCTAAAGCCCACAGAGAAAACCCCCCTAAATATAAGAAAGAAAAACAATTTCTCTTCCAGGTAATGATGATACCAACCTTATTTGGTTTTTCATGCAAATTGGGGCATAAATTTATTGGCATTGAATAAGGAGACGGCAAAATAGAAAATTAAATTGAATGTATATTCCAATTGACGGGTGTCTGCCGCTATTGTGGCCATATTGCGTTATCATTTTCAAAATTGAATTTTATTTGATTAAATGACAAAGCATATTTGAAATTTTGCAAAAAATGCTGCTGTCAGAGTGTATCGCCCTTCAATCAATATCAAATGTGTTATGTTCGCTTTGTGGTTCTTATGGAATTCGTTGAACTTATTTTGTGATATGACCGCGTTCAATGGTTTTATTTAATGAAATAGTCATTTTTAATGATATTCGTTAAATTTTCGAATATTTTGTAAATTTGAATTTATTTCAAAGTACTTAGTAATGACAGGAAATAGGAAACTAGTTTTTCGTTAAATCTACGCCAAATTCGGTTTAATTACAAACCGACCGATTCACGTGTCACATTCGCTAACACACACACACACACACACAAAAAGCATAGGAATATTCTAAAGGGCTATTGTTAGATGCGTAGTTACTCAAACGCCATGTGGTTAAGTTGGAGCTTAGTATAGCTCTTCTAAAACGATGTCAATATTATTTTTTCCTCTTCTATTTAAATACAAATTCCTTGTTGTGTATTATGTCTAAAAATACTTACTTACCTTCCATTAAATTGCATTACATTGCCGTGCCGTGCCGTGCAGTCCAATGGTGGCCTGTGCTTGTGGTCCTTTGTTTTACAACAGCTTTAGTCATGACAACTAAAGTGCAGTGCACAAGAAGCAAGAAGAAGGTGGTCTATTTAAAAGGCACTTGCACAAGCACTGCATTGGCTCTAATAGGAATTGGGTCATCACTACTTCAAAA
This sequence comes from Heteromyza rotundicornis, assembly GCA_951394025.1. Lineage (NCBI taxonomy): Eukaryota > Metazoa > Arthropoda > Insecta > Diptera > Heleomyzidae > Heteromyza > Heteromyza rotundicornis. The sequence goes on along the minus strand of OX596011.1, from coordinate 14,724,850 downwards.
AGCTTCAGCAAAACACAATTAAAACTACTAAAGGAATTATCTTCGTTCTAACCGAAGCTAAAATACTGAAAACATGCAAGTACGATACATTCTTAGACCATTTTTTTTAGGTAATTTTATCGATAATTTTTTGACATTTTATCTTTAATTTATTGAACACTAGCAGGGCCCGGTCCGCTTTGCTGCCCCTAAAAGAGTTCTTTTTGCCTTTAAGGTCATAATAAAAAGCCCAAGTGTAGCATTTTGAAATATTGAATTGTATGAAAAGTGCCACGCCCCGCCGTCCAATTCCAACCATATGTAACATTGAACTTAGAATTGAAAGCATAAAATCATGTCCCGTTGAAAAATGTTCATTAGGAGCCCAAGTGTAACATTTTATAAAATATTGAATTGTATGAGAAGTGCCACGCCCCGCTGTCCAATTCCAATATGTTGCATTGAAGGCATAGAACCATTTTCCGTTGAAGAATATTTAATGAGAGCCCAATAATGGCACTTTGAAGTATTGAATTGTATGGGCGGTGCCACGCCCATTTGTCGAATTACGCCGATAAGTTGTATTTAGCTTAGAGTTCAAACCATGAAGCCATTTGCCAAATTTTGTTGGAAAACATTGTGTGGGAGCGCTATTACAGCATTTTCAAATATTGACTTGTATGGGCGGTGCCACGCCCCATTGTCTATTCCCGGCCATTTGTAGCCCAGATTATGGGGTCTTATAGTATGTTCATGGCAAATTTCATTTTCTTGTGATCAAAAACGTCTGAGATATAGCAGTTTTTACTAACTTGTGGGCGGTAAAAGTGGGCGTGTCAAAACCTATCCTATGTCACGATTCACGACCCTTAGAACACATATATTTTATATATATCTATATATATATATATATATATATATATATATATATATATATATATATATATATATATATATAGATTTTGTTACCATTTTGTATGGGAAGTAGGCGTGGTTCTTATCCGATCTTTCCCATTTTTAATAGCTATGACAGTTATCGTGCGAAATGACAGACAGATCTAGTTACATCGACTCAAGAGGTGATGCTGATCAAGAATATAAATATTTTTCCATACCGGCCACTCCTCCCATTGTATGATCAATTTTAGTACAGCATTGAGGTGCACTCATCCATCGCTCATAGCCTAGCGGCAAAGAGAAGAAAAACGAGGAGCAAGTTTGAATGATTGTTATTCGAGCACCGTAGCGAAATTAAGTTGAAAATAACTTTAAAAAATCAAGACAAAGCACAGCAGACATAAGCAGATAAAGCATCGAGAACATCAGCGAATGCCACGCAAACACACCAGCTGGATTTTCTAAGGAATACCCTACAGACTTAAAGCCTTTTTCGGAAATATAATTACATTCCATTGCCATTCGTGGTGCTTATGGTTAGCATGAATTATCAAAGGCACCGACAATATTTCCCAGTAAAGTTAACTTTGAGTCTGACGGAAATGAACCAAAACTGTCTTCCTGTGAAAAAAAATCGCCAATCATGAAATTTTTGCCTTCAATTCGGAATGGGGCGAAATTCAAAGTTTATTATTTATTGAAAATTCATTTTCCGTGACGTGAAAAGTACTCTCTGACCGCCAAGCCAGTGACACTTCGTTTGAAGCACACACAATCAACGGTCGGTCGATTGTGTTGCAGTTTGTTGGCCAAATTGAACTTGTCTTCATATCAATTCTGGCCATCACATTCAATTTAACACACTTGATTGGGTTTTCCACTGGAAGCTGCCAATGATGAGTTAATTACGTGTGTGTTTGTGTGGTTGCGATTGTGATTGTGTGGGTGATTCACAGTGTGCGTGCAACGTACGTACATATATGATGAAAAGCACCCACACACTGTCAAATTAAATGACAATAACTGCTGGTGATGAAGCAAAATACAATAAGACCAAGAGGAGAAGCGGAACAGCAACATCATCAGAAGCAACACACAACAACAGTCATGTGCCTATCACTGTCAATTTAAGATTTAATTTCATAGGCAATTGTTCATGCAAATCATGATTATTGATTGAATTGCTGGGTGGGTGAACGATAATCGGGGGGCAGGGTGGTTTCTCTTCTATGTTTCTCCAAGAAATTACATATTTTTTCTTGCTTTGATATTTGGATTCACTGTCATCGCAGCCGAACTCCAAATTAAAGTCAAGAAAAGTTTCTGTGTAAATACGATATACTTTGGCTGGGTTCTCGTTTCGGTGTTCACACCTCTTGTGTCTCAGTTGGCACAAGAGTCCAAGGATGCTGCTCACAACTTCAGTGGCTCTACTTTTAAGTGTTTTTTTTTCACTTTTTTTACTATTTACTTGAACGTTTGAAGGTCCTGTCTGCACTATGCAGTTCGTATATTTATATCTTGTATTACTTTCCTTTCCTTTCGTTTTCTTTTTCGTCTTCACTTCTTTCGGGAACTTACAGTTACTCTCAACAGTTGACTTTGTTGGCGAAACTTTTGCAATTAAGAATTTCATGTTGCACATTGCAAAATGGAAAACTTCAATAAAAAGCAAAACAAGAACAAGAAACAACAAAAGAAACCAACTGTTTGTTTGCAAAATTGAGCAGCTTGCTTTTGTGCATTTGACCGTCATGACAGACTTTATCTGCTGCTCTACTCATCTTCGGTTTTTACCTTTAACTTGTTACCTGCCACTGCCACTGGCACTGGCCGTAGTCACTTAGTTTGTAGTTTCATCTCGTTTATGGGCGAACAAGTTTCAACATAAAACGAGTTCGTTGATTTCAACTTATTCGCTGGTGCAAAAGTCAACCGGAAGCAATAAACTGTTCGTTATTCGCTGCACATTTACTTGATTGGCTTGTGAATTTGAATTGCAAATTATAAATAAAAAAATTAAGTAAAATATTTCCATTGGAAAATCTCAAAAAAATTAAACAAAGTTTTCTTCTTCAGAAAAATCTTTCAAGCCAGATATTTCTCCGAATTTTATATATACGCTATTCGTGTGACTTAGTTTACTAGGAAAAATTACATATGTGAATGAGCGTATGGTAAACAATTTCGCTGAAGTAGTGCCACAATTAATACGAATTTCAAAACTCATTACAATAAAATAAAAACATAGCATGGTTAATGGGGCTTCTTTCAAATGGTTGGAATTTCGGCAAATTCCATATGGCAATTAAAATTACCACACTTCATTCCCAGTTTGTTCTGTTTTTATTTTTCAGTTATTTCATTTGTAAGTTTGCTTCATTTCCATTTCGGTACGTTTAAATTCTGAGGGTTTCAGTAGGCGAAGGGTATACAAGTCAGCGGCTCGAACCGACTAAAACTGACTCTTTTGCTTTCCTCTCTTATTGAGTAAAGCCACAAAAAACCAAAGAAAACAAAAAGAAAAGAAAAAAAACCGAATCATGTACGAATTCGCTGCAATCTACTATAGTATCGATTCTTCAAAGCACAGATGGTGCCCAATTGCGCCCATTTGTGCGCTTGTCTCTGTTTTTTTCTTACCAAAATACGTGAATAAAGAATGAAAAAAGCATTGCTTTAGAAGAAATGTAAAAAAAATGTAGTCCACAAGACTATTAGTATTTGGCGGAATATACGCTTGGGGACGCATAATCAATGAACTTTTCAGGAATGTAGTTCTGTTAAAAAAACGGGAATCGCGAATATTTTTTACAGAAAATGTCTACTACCGAGGAAGTAAATTAGGTTACAAAGTACCGAGGAGCTGCACATTAATCTTGCCTCATGGCAAATTCCTTGAAATTCCATGCTTGAATTTTATAAGGCCGGAAGTTATTCAATCATAAGCGAAGCACAGCCGTCAGGGGAATTATTTTCGACTAGCGGGAAAAGTTGGACTGCAATTTGCATAAGCAACTTTTCAATTCAAAGATGTATTAGCGAATTCAATGTTGCTCATACGTCACGTAGTGCGAATGGAGAAAAGCAAAATTGTTGTTGTCTTTTGAACTGGCTGGAACCACAAAAAAGGCACCAAACTTCAAACAGAAACCGCACATACACGAATTATATGCAATTTAAATAAAGTTCATAAAAAAAGCCACCACAAAGACTCAGCAAAACGGTCACTTTGCAGTTATTTTTTTGTTGAATTTTTTTTTTTTTTGCTGACAAATTATACACTCTACAACACTTGTTAATACACAATTTATGGCACACACACAATCACAGTAGCGGTGGAAATTGTTTACCGTGGACCACACACACAGAGAATGCATACTATAGCAGGGCTTTTGCAGTAGCTGACTGCGCCCGCAGCTACTTTCAGCCTGGAAAACAATTTGCCAGGCTAAGGCACAAAGCACAAAACACACTCAAACACAAAACATAACAATAAAAACAAAACACAAAAAAAAGATACAAAAAAAAAACCATTCAAATTATTTACAGCAACAAATAAAGTAAAATAAAATAAAATATGTAAGAACAAAAAGTCGCAGAAGATGGATGGCATACAAATGTGACAAACTCAAAGTAAAAGGCATTCCACATTGCATACAGCCACATTTTTAACATCAAATTCTCAGGACTCTGCAAATTCCCAACCGGAAATATGTTTTTGATGAAAGAGTGAAGGCGAGAGCGACTACGACAGTGTTGGCTATGATGAGATTTCCCACAAGCACATCCCTTACACAGATTTACACTGAAAACACACACATAAGGGTATATGATGATGAAGCCCATGTTACTGCTGCTGCTGATGATGATGAGGATGAGGCCATTGCTTTTATTCTGGTTTTGTATGTCTTTTCGTTTTAGTTTTTTCCATGTTTATTTAGTATCATTTTGCACATCTACTTTGCCGAAAATACCACTGCAAAAAGACATGCTTGCAACCTATTATGGCATGCTTCTCTGTTTCGTTTTTTTTTTTTTTATTTTTCCTTCCTTGTTTTTGGTTCATGCTCATCACTAGCTCATATGCAGCCGGTTGTTTTGTATTATTTGTGTGTTTTTTTTTTACATTTTACCGCATCGCACACAGCTCGCTCAGAAAATCTTCCAACAATTTTTGTGCATAGCAAAAGGAATTTTCAATAACTCGAGGCGAAATTTTTGTAATCTGCAAGCAAAATATGCAACTGTGTGTATGTGAGGGAGGGGGGGGGGGTCGCCTTTTGCTTGGACAGACACATAAATACTATGCTGTTATAGCCTGAGTGTGAAATCTCAACTGTAGATACAAGTAGTTTTTGAAAATATTCGGGGATTTAGCTGACTCTCTCTGTTTTTTGAAATGTGCAATGTGCATCCTAAGGCAGAAATTGTTTGAATGTTACCATTGATTCGTAACGTAGTATCAATGGTAATTGCTTACCTTGTAAAGAGTAGGATATAAAAAATATACAAGCAAATTTTTATACCCCCACACTCACTGTGGCAGGGTATACTCACTTTGTCACAACGTTTGTAACGCCCATAAGGAGGCGTGTCCGGTATGGAAAAGTATATATATTCTTGATCAGTATCACCTCCTGAGTCGATTTAGCGATGTCCGTCTGTCTGTCCGTCCGTCTGTCCGTCTGTCCGTCCGCACGATAGCGGTCGCAGTTTTGGAGATATCGACTTGAAACTTTTTTTACATGTTTTTCTCGTGAATACTGAGATCGAGAAGTTCGAGAATCAGCCAAATTGGACAAAAACTGGGCGTGGCTCCCATACACCGAAAAAAAAGTAAAAATTTTTCAAGTCTTTTTTATTGTTGTATTCCATTGGAAATGTTTAGAAACGTATTTTTGACATGGTCCGAGGTTCCGAAGCCACATATATAAGGGTCTAAATGGGGTCCTGAGACCAATTTTTTTTTTTTTCGGATTTGATTGGAAATTTTTAGAAATGGATTTTGGACATGGTTTGGGCTCCAAAACCACCTATAATTGGCTCAAAATAGGATCTTGAGACCACATTTTTTTATGTTCGAGGTACTTCTTTCTACTGTGTGGGGGTATTTCAACTTCGGTATAGCCGAAGATAGTCCACTCTCTAGTTTTTATATTAAATTGATTAGCTACATTATTTCGAAAGTAAAGCCATAAGTAAGCTGTAGTCACTGTCAAATTCTGTGACCTTCTCCAAAATTTTAAAATAATTTTTAAGTAAGTATAATTATTTTAAACTCATTATACATTTTACTTAAACACCTTCTTCCTAGCCTTGAATGGTGCAAAGTGGTTAATTATATCGTTACAGTTTGATGCTGATCCATATCTATCCTGAGGAGCCCATGCTAGAAAACTAGGTCTTACACAAAACGACATTTGTAGGGGCTGCTGAAACGAGGAAGTGGAGGAGGACACCCACCACTTCCCCTGTCGATGTCCAAGCTTACAACATCTAAGGTATAGAACCCTGGGGGAATACTTTTTCAATAACCTGCCGGATTTATCTGAGAAACCCCTTCATGATATGCTCATGATATAAGTTGGAAAACCAACTTATGGTTTGACGAGTGTGGGCCCACCTCATAAATTACGGGCATCATAATGGGTCAACTGTTATTTTTATACGAAATACCAAAATAAAATTAGAACTGGAGAGTGAACTATCTTCGACTATGCCGAAGCTGAAATACCCCCATACAATATGATCCATTTAAAAATATCTCGAACATAAAAAAATATTGTCTCAAAACCCCATTTTGAGCCATTTATAGGTGGTTTCGGAGACTCGGACCACATTCAAATCCGTTTCTAAAAAATTCCAATCCAGTCCACCAAAAAAAAATTATATCTCAAGACCCCATTTTCACCTTGGGCTTGGAAGCTCGGACCATGTTAAAAATCCATTTCTAATCGAATACAGCAATAAAAACGACTTGGAAAATATTGACCATTTTTTTTCGTTATATGGAAGCCACAACCAGTTTATATCCGATTTTCCTGATTCTCGAACTTGATCTCAGTCTTCACGAGAAAAACATGTACTGAAAGATTCAAGTGGATGTCTCCAAAACTGCGACCGCTATCGTGCGGAGGGACAAACGGACGGACAGACAGACGTACATCGCTAAATCGACTCAAGAGGTGATGCTGATCAAGAATATAAATACTTTTCCATACCGGCCACGCCTCCTTATGGGCGTTACAAACGTTGTGTCAAAGTTAGTATACCCTGCCACAGTGAGTGTGGTGGTATAAATATCACCCAATGCTGATTCACTATTTAAATAATTGATTTTGTAATAATTGATAAAAAGTAGTGACACAAACAAAAATTCATAAATTCAAGCTGAACGAATAACCAACGCCATTGCAACTCATTGATGGAAAAAACTAAAAATAAAATAGCCAAAAATATAACAGAAATGCAAACCACAGTAAAAATACCAAAATACCAAAAAAACAAAATTTAATTTCGTGTCTAGTTCTCTAGATATTCCCAGCGACTCTCACACACGCACACAGTAATGCAATGAATATGGTAATACAATCTGGTCACTTCAACCTGCACAATTGTTCATTAAACCACACAAACACACACAAAACATCACCACACAGACAGATAATTTACCGCGACATAATTAACAATAGCGGACATGTGAATTTTTTTTAATGTACAAAATTTACAAACGACAATTCCACAGTTACAAACACGCTAATGGCGTTTTTTGACACCACAATTTGCTCAGCTCACCCAAAACTGTGACCACCAACAAGGAATGAGGATAGTGAAACTTGTGCATTGTTTCAGCCGTTTTTTTTTTTTGGTGTTTGCCTCCTGGCCATCATACACACACACACACATTTGCCTACATTAACTCACTCGCAAAGCCGAAAAAGCCCAAACAAATATTTGCCAATTAGTTTTCAGGCCTTTGTCTGCTGTGCTATGCGCGGCCGTGCAGCAAATTTTAGAGCAAAAGTTTGTGTAAACAAATTTCAAAATTAATTTAAGTCATTTTGAGAAAAATCCTATTATTAGCTTAGATATTCTGTGTTGAGCAGTGCGCTTACTTACAGCAGCCGAGCGGAGTTTGCCCTCGTTTTGCATATTCATTGGGTCAACATTGAAAGTTCACAACAGCCAACGACTACCGAAAAGTTACCACCACAGATCCTTTTACATTTTGCCTTCTTCCTTTTGTGCTTGAGAATTTTTTTGCTCATAGTAGCGCATAGTAAATTTCAGCAGAGAAAGCCACAAACGCTCTAACGGCAAAACCGCAAGAAAAGTAGTGGAAGCCTGACAGGAAATTCCTTTATAGGAAACATCGTCATCGTCATCGTCGTCGCCATCAATGCCATCAACGCCTTCGGCATTCGTCTTACACAACACACATCAACACGCACGTCCATGCAGTTGCTAAGCACTGAAAGAGCCGCTTAACGACATACCAAAGATTGTCTTCTTAGTGCGGCCGGTGTGTTGTGTGGCGGCTAGTAGAGGCAGTCGGAATGTCTGCAGTTTTTGCTTTATATATTTATCATAGGCATTTGATGCTGTTGTGGCAACCCTTTTCATTTCCTTGGTTTGCTTTTTTTTCGGTTGTTTAGTAATAAAAAATCCAACATTGCCATAAATTTGCACGCGCCACCACATATTGTTCAACGATTGCTATTGCATAGTAAAACGTAACCACCTTAACCACTAAACTTCCCCCCGGCAAACAGACACACAAATGCCGAAATTAACCTTTTGTTTGGTTTGCCACTCGCCACTGTAGTTTATGCCAGGCTGGCTGACTGGTTCGTGAAAACGGATCAGATCAGTTGCTTCCGGTGTGCGGTTGTGCTCTCCTCCACAGCGTATTGCCAGACAAAAACGTGTGCCGACATTAGTGTTTTTGTTGTATGTTGCCGTTTGTGTGCGCGTGTGTGTTTGCATTCGCTGCTACCTGCTTTCCTTCTCCGGCAAGTATGTAGTAGGCAAAAGTAGTTTTGTGCTTTGCATAAATTTTCCAAAATATTTTCACATTTCCCGAAAACTAGCTGGAAAGGAAGTCAATTCACTGCGATAGGTGTACGCTATAAGGTGTACATTTTTAATTTGCATTTGAATACCTGATGAGGCGTTTGCTTTGTCTGTAAGATAATTGAATTTCCATTCAGCTGAAGTACAGCTTCAGCTAGTTAGCAGAAAAGTTCTTTTCGAATTGTGCACGTAGAGAAATGTTGGCTCATGATTTACGATTATGGAGTCCATAAAATTATTGTTACTTCATTACTAACTATAATGATTAATTGTGAATATTAGTCACAAATTATGCGAATTCGTACATAAACTATGCATTTGGATTGTGAATACATTATGATAAGGGTTTATGAATTTCGTGATTTATTTTATTATTCTTGAAGAATAATGGGTGATTTACTAGGTCATGAAACTGCACGTGTTATCATGAATTATGAGAAACTGGGTTGATTGTCATGAATTGCTGAGCAATATACAATACATTTAGACGCTTTTACAATAATGCCAGGGTAGCCGAATCGGTTAGGCGTCCGGACTGGAGAGGATGATGTCGGTTCGAATTCCGGGAAAACTGAATTTGTGAAAAAGTTATTACAAATTATTCTAAGCAAGTTGGCAAATAAAAAATTAAAATTAAATATATAATTAAGTAAAAAATTAGCAAATAAAAAAAATTTTATTTTATTTAATTGGAAATATGTGCTCAAATTATTATTACGAATGATTCATTTATTCTCATTTAAGCCTAAAATTATGAGTTTTTAATCATAATTTATGATTTTTGTTTGCACAATTTATTCCATCTTGTCATTGATTATGTCAAAAGGGAAAATCATAATTCATGTTTAAGTGGAACAAATCAAGCAAACACAAATCACAAACTATGATTTTCACTTTTAACAGTTCTTATGATTAAGAATTCTTGATTATTGACTTCTAATTAATGGATCAATATCGTGACTAATTTTTACTTAAATGATTCCTATAACGCATGATTTCAGCAAGCATTTCCCTCCGTGTGAGCTGTGTAAGCAGTTGAATTTGTTGTTGTTATATTATGAAATGAAAACGGAAATTAAAATTAATTGACTAAGTTGGTGGAGCGGTTTCAAAAATATCTAATAATTATATAAACTCTTCGTGAGTATGTATGTATGTATGTATGTTTGTTCCCTTATAACTCAAGAAATACTTTACCGATTTTAATGAAACACAACCAAAATGTAGGTAATTTCATTGATCTCATCATAGGCTATAGCCATTTCATTAAATTTGGGCGTTCGATGTGGGCGTGGCAATATTATTCTGAAATGCTATAATTTATGCAGTACTTAACCGATTTCGCTGAAATTTTATATGTGATTTTGGGGGATGAATGGGTAGCATGGTGATTCTGAAAATTTACGGTCCGCCCACTGCCACGCCCCAAAATTTGTAATGCTCTGTAACTCGGGTCCTATTCAAGGGATTTCGCTAAAATTTTGGATTTCGTGCTGGGTGGTGAATGGGCAGAGGGTTGACTATGAAAATTTGCGGTCCGCCCACTGCCACACCCTAAAAAATTTTAAGCTCTGTTACTCGGGTCCTATTTAAGGGATTTCGCTGAAACTTTGGATTTGGTGCTGGGAGGTGAATGGGCAGAGGGATGACTATTGAAATTTAAGATCCGCCCACTGCCACGCCCTACAATTTTTAAAGCTCTGTAACTCGGGTCCTATTCAAGGGATTTCGGTGAAATTTTGGATTTGGTGCTGGGAGGTGAATGGGTATAAGCTAGTATCTAATAATTTTCAAAAAGGATGAGAACATCTTAAAATTCAAGTGGCCACGCAGCCGTTAGCGTCTTGCTTTAAAATTGAGAAAGCACTTGTGAGCAACAGAAAAATACGATAAGTCTTGATATCAAGTTCGAGAATATGGTGGTTGGCAATTTGATTATTACGCTGGTGATCGAGGTATTACTTTTTGTGGAGAATACTATAAACCTCAAGTGGAAAATTACAGCTTCTCAACAGTATTCTCAACCCATGCATTGGCCATTCCCTTGAACTGTTAAAGCTGCTAGATTACTTTCACGACCAACCAAATTCATAGCCTGGAGCTTCTTTATCAACGTCTGTATACATTTTTTGATGGACTGTTATGCACATAAACGACATTGTTATCGATTAACGATGTCGATACGTCAGACCGAAGCCGAAATACTCTTCAATTATGAGTACGATTACTTTTCGTTCATTTTTCGATAATTACTTAAATTGTATTTCTTCCTTAATGAGTTTGTTCCATTTCCATGTGGATCATTTACATTTGGTTCCGGTTTCTTTTTCATACCGTTTTCGTTGCATTCTCATTCCATTCACTTTCCCAGCTGGTTTTTTCGGTTTCATTTCAATACGTTTATGTTTCATTTAAGAGTTTGTTCCAATCATGTTTCGCTCCAATTCCATTTCGATTCGGTTACATGAAAATTGGCAAACAAAATCACACAAGATAAATGCAAATGCAGAAATTTGACTGTCATTTTGTATGGTTTTTATCCAATGTCGGGAAATAGGCAAATATTGGTATCAGTCCATTTGGGCTTTGTCTTTCCTTCAAAAGGATTCTTCTAACGAATTTTTAAAATTGTTTTTCTTGATGCTGTGAAGCTCTCCGAAGTCTTGATGAAAAATTTCCCATTCAATTGAAATTTCCTTGTTCTACTTAAATACATGTTAAGCCTATAAATTTCCCAGCATAAGTGGACCAACATATGTAATTAACATTTGTATAAAAAATAAAACAAAATCGTATTCACAATTAAAACAATATTCACTTAAAACGGTTACAAAAGCGCTTTTCCTCGCTCCTTAAAAATTACCATTGAAATCAACAAAAAAAAAAACAACAAAAAAAAAACGAAAAAGCTTTCCACTAATGCTCTTCCCGCCAGCCGCCAGTGAGAAAATATATTAAAAACATTACTGGAAAAGCTCATGCTCAAAACATGCAACACGTGACAGCACGTGACTGACTCACAAATTTGAGTGTAACTCAAAGTACTCAAAACACACCTTCACCTTCACATTGAGAGAGCATATAGACGAGAGCGAGCGAGCTTAGCTGTTGGATGCTGCGAATTACTCGGATGCTGTGTGTCAACGTGTTGCTTCTGCTCCAAGCGAAGCAAAGTTAACAATGAATGATGAAACGATTCGGGAGCCGCCCGACAATTACAACAACAACGGCAAAAACATAACGAACCGTATCGACTGAAACGAACGAACGACGGAGCACACAAACGAGCTGAGGACTTGGCCAACAAGGAATCAGTTGAAATTTTCCCACGCTTCCGAGCGGTTCCCAAGCGCTATCAGAAGACGCTCAGGCGTGAATAATAAGTAAAAAACAAATGTGGTGAAATGTTTTCCAAAAACAAGAAGAAAAACAAATCGAAGTGAATTTTAAGTAAATTAACAATTTAAAAAAAAAAATTTAAAATAAAATTTTTTCTGTAATAAAAAATTGTTTAAAATGTGACTTAAAGGAAATTGTGTTGAGAAAAATGCTTCAAGTGAAAATATTAATTTTAAAAATTTTATAGAAAAAAAAGAAGGAAAACATTACTAGAAACAAGTGGGCGCGGCAATACTCGCACACAGAGACATTACGCTCCGACCTAGTAAATGCAACACATGCAGTTGAGGCAGCACCGCACCTGCTCGCTTGCCCCACCCGGACCACCCCTTTTTGATACAGCCAAAGACAAACAACGAACGACAACGACGACCGAGGAAATCGTAACATTTTCGGCCATCATCTCCGAGCGCAGCAGCAGCCCTTATCGCTGGTAGATGCCTAAAACGCCTTTTTCCTTTGACGCTGGGGCACATTCGAACGCGAACGTAACGTCGAAGCGGATGTGCCAGAGTGCGCTTGAGTGTGTGTGTGCGAAGAAGAATATTTTTTGAAACATTTTTTTTTTTATTTTTTACATAACTGTTGAAATTATTGAACCATTCTATATATACACAGTGCGAAAAAAAAGTGTTAATTATTTTTAAACAAAAAAATCAAAAGAAAATTTCCAAAAAAAAAAACAAATCTTAAAAAAAAAAAATATTAAAAAATTCCAATTTAAAATTTAAACGCTATTTTTGTAAACGACGGACTGACTTACATGCATTTTTAGATTAAACATTTCATTTTGTAAATTTTATAAAATCCCACAAAAATAATGAAAATATTTTAAACAAATAACGATTGCATAAAATCCAGCGACTACACCAAACAAAAATAGAATTGGTAACATCAAACACTCATAACGGTTTCCTGCTTACAAATTGAAGACATACATTAAAGTGTGGTGAAGAAAAATAATTGCAGAGAAAATTACAAACAACAAGAAATTATAGCATTTGAAACTCTATAAAAAGTTGATAAAACAAAAGTGAACAGTTTGCAAAGAGAAAAGAAAGTTAGTTTGAAATATCATATCAGCAACATTTTCAACCTTTCATTGTTAATGTGCTCGGAAAAACACTTTTTCTCAACACCCAACTATAAATACAGGCCGCCGCGACAATGCTGTCGAAAAGCGTAACGTACTACACCCTTTAAGTCATATGTATTTTAGAAAAAACGCCCTGCCACGTAAGAAGGAATCAAAATGAGCGCATGCGTCTGCGTTTAAACGAAAAACAAAAAAAAAACAATAAATTTTCTTTCAATCTCTTAATTAATAACACGTTTTTTTTTATAAAATTATTAACAATTTTTACTTATTAATTTTTTTTAGATATATTAAAAAATTTTATATAAATTTCTAGCAAATATCTTATAGTTCCTTTTTAGACTTTTTTAAAATTATATTACCTTATCACCAGGACGAAAAGTGCAAAAATTAAACCAAGTATTTTGTGGGTGATGAGTACATATCACCTTTTCACCGCTTATAAATATGTGTTCAAAATAATAAGAAAGTAATACCATACAAATAATATTTTACATGATCGTTATATGCCCACTGGGAAATCAAGTGAATGAAAAGCGCTTCGCAAACGCATTCCTTCTAATACGTTTTTACAGGTTTTTTACATTGCAAAAAAAGCCTAGTGGTTTGAAAGGTTACTGTCAATTTTCACATATGAATTAGTTCTGTATTTGAAGCGGGGAGTGGATAAAGGTTCCATGTAGCAAACACTTTAAAATAATTTTTTTAAGACATAGATATATGTACAAGGAATAAGACTACATACCGACTTCATCCACTCACCGGTTAATTTCAAATTGAATTTTCAACTGAAGTTTTATTTTTTTCCAAAAATATGTTCTACCACTGACTTATGCTTTTCTTCGAAGCGTGTATGCGCCTATGTCAATAGCAGTAAGGTTCGACTCTATAATCATTTAAGACTTAATGCATTCCAAGCATATTAGTTGAAGTGTTTATAGTGTTCCATAGTGGACTAAGTCCATACATGGAAATAAAATTTAAAATTCATTAATACAAAGATAGCTTTTCTTAAGCATGAGCGTCATCCTTATTCTTTTCCTTATCCTTACTGTTTATAAAATTAAAACGTAAATTTCGGTATTAAGTTGTATTGAAGATTTAATCGTATGCTTACAGCTTTCCGTTCGATTGCATTGACATAGTTTGTGCTTGAGAAACATTATTGTATGTTGTTTTCCACTCTCTTCTGCGTATAGATCGCTGAGAGGGAAGAGTTTGAAGTTTTTTATATGAAGTTTGTTATATGAAGTTTTTGTGCTCTCTCTCTTTATTCACAATGATCAGGGAATGATTGTGGGGAATTACCCAATTGCGGGGAATTTCGAGCTATGTGTGCGGATGGGGAATTTTTATATTTCGCTACTCTTTTGTGAATGTCTGTGGGCAATGCTACGGGTGAATGCTAGTCTACTTATACAACAGAGCTATTAAATTATTGCTGAAGAACTTCTGAATTTCCCTACATAGCAAACCGCCTTTAAATTGGTGATACCTAAGAAAACGTGACTGAATTTGTGGCAAATTGAAATAGTTTTTTTTAAGGTCCTGTACAGCATACCTTTAGCTTCGTGTCAGTAGGCAATTATTAGATAGTCATTTTCCACATTAATTATCCCAAACTTCCCTATATAATTACTACGGCTATCCATGGTAGATCTGTTTTTAAATATGGATATGTCAGGTTCTGATAAAAACAAATGGAATAATCACGTTTTGCTGTGTACCTTCTAGCGACTGTCTGGTTTTGAAGTCATATTTTTTACCACTTAATGTATTTGTTTTAGGTGATTCATGCCAGATAGGATAATGAGAGTTCATCTGTGAGATTACGCAAGCCACCGAAAAACCCAAGGACTACTGCATTCCCAACTGGGAGTATGTCCGCCTAACTAACCTGCGAACGGATTTTTTCATAATTCTTAAAGGTGGAAATTTTACAAGTTTTGATATTTATGTTTATTGGGCCTTATGAGTTAGGCACACATAACTGCTCTTTTGACTATTGGTAAATTCACTTTTAAAGTTCCCAACAACAACCGCCGCATGCAAACTATGAACTATGAACTATGTTCGATTTCAATTTTGTCTACTATTAAATATTGTGTGCTCATGCTATACATTCAGTTCTAGGTACGCAAAAACAACAAAAAATACTTTATTTAAAAAGCGGATTTGTTATGATTTTTTTTATGATACTCCTTATATTCTGAAATTGATTTAAAATTTTAAAACCCCTGGCTCGCTGTTTTTCTAAATTCATTTGAATTCATTTAAACTTTGAAAAAATCAAATTGATTGAATTAAAAATTACTCATACGCATTGTATAACGATTAGCACAACATGTCGTATGAGTGATTTTTATAGAAAATAATGTAAAAAACGATTATATATAGCCTAACATAACAGCAACAAATGTGCGAAAGTGTTAATGGGAATTGATTAAATTTACTTTATTTGCTACTAAAGCCAAAGAGTCGTAAATAGTTTATAAACTATTAAATGGCCAGTGCATGTGTGCGCTTTTGTTCATCGCATTGTTAGCATCAACTGACAGAGAGTATTTTTGGTGAAAATTTATGATTTATATAAAATTTTATATGTATTATGTGGTTGTGAATTTTTTTGAATTTTAAATGAAAATTTACTTTGCGCAATTTTTTATGCTGTTATATTGAAATAATTAATTAATAACTAAATACTAAAAACAATCACTAAAATGGAGATTGACTGCATTTTTTTGTTTGGATTTAACATTACCGAGCGATTTTCATTTTGATTTATTCCACATTTTTGTAACTTAGGCATTTCATAACATAATTTGCAAATGATCAGACTAGTGTTGGCAGAGTAAATAACATTAAGTAAGTTACTCTTATGAGTGTCAGACATGCCTGCCTGTAGAATGACAACAAAAAGCCAATCTGCTCCTTTAGCTATTTAGTAACTTCACCCACATTTTCAAAAGTTGTATTCAACTACAGCTGAAATTTGGATCCGTTTAGTTTGTTACAATTCTTACGAATTGCATTTTTTTGTTTGTTCTGGCAACACAAATTCTAACATTTGTGAGTTTGTAGAATTGCAAAAAGTGCAAATTTGTTTTCCTTTAACTCGTGAGCATCCTCTTTATAACTTTCACGTGTAACCTTGCAAAATCAATGGATTGCCAAGTAAATATCACTTTGACGAAACAAACTCATAGTTTGTTCTAAGTATGCGTGAGGTAATTTTTTGATCTTCCAAGAACTTTCCATTTTCATGGATGCGAAAATGCACAAAATGTATTTTTTTTTTGTGTTCGTACGAAGTTTGCCATTTTTACTTTTATGCTGGCAATTCCTGTTTGCATTATCGGATAAACGAGTATACTATGTTGCGATATAAAGATTAAGAGTAAAGTATACTAGGCAATGGCGAAGCTAAGATACCCCTAAACAATTGGCTATTTTCACTAAAACCCCTGCAATTGATTGAGATGTAGACATATACATCTCAACCAATTGCACTCATATTGGACACGAATTTTTCCAGCAGAGCTTTTCCGCGCTACAAAACCAGCGAATATACACTTTGGATTCCTGACTACTCATGAGTATGTTCATTGTTCAATATATCTCATAGTATTTACTTTGTTTGTAACTATTCACCCTATGCTTACATGTGTATGCAAGGATATATGTCCGGTATATAAATATTGCTACATATTACAATTTACATCTGAACAACTTTACCCCGGGTTGCGATGTGTAAAAATTTTGGAATTCAATTAATTGCAATAAGCATAATTTCATTTAAATAATTTTGTTTCCATTTCAATTCGATGGTTCACTTACACACAGAAATTAGCATATTAATGAAAAGCATTTAAAATGCAAAAAAATTAATTTACACAATGAAAATGAGCATTGAAAAAAAACATTAAAAAAAAGCTTTTAATTAAATATTTTTAATGTTTTAATAAGTTGCAAAAAAAATATTCAAGTGAGGTGTGCTCTAATGGGTAGGTTGTGTGTGGTGGTGTCCGATGGATTATTGTGTTGAATTGAAAAAGAATTATTGTATTTGAGAGATTATTACGAAGTTGTTGTTCAAATTAAATTTTGTCTTCCAGAAAGGATTACGCTAAAATTCTCAAGTCTGTAAAATGCTAAAGTCGTTACTTTAAATGTATTAAGCACATCGCTTTGGAAGTTCTGATGTGTGTCTCTGTCTTCAAGTCCAGCTTAATTTTAAATTTAATAACGTATTACATTTTCAGTTGCACTCACAAGAAACTTCTGGCTAATTGGACTGAGTTTTCAGCCCCTTCATAGCCTGTAATGGCTGAAATAAAATTTAAAAAATTTTATATTCTGCTTTTGAAGGTTTTATTTAAAAATAAATAGTTTTAAACTCATTTTAATTTTAGATCAGATGATTTGATTCAACTCGTTTGATATGTCGTTTAAATAACATTGTCTTGTTTTAATATCATTCATACTGTTACACAGTGTTGCGTCTGGTACAAACTAGCTGAACAAAATAACTTAATGGCATTTGGGTCCATTTGGCAGTGTGAGTTCAACTCAATTTGTAGTCCAAGATAAGATCAACACGATATCAAATTCTTTATTGGTAGTTTAAACCATGTTTGAATGCACTAATGGTATACTTTTATTATACTTTTGTGATGTATTAGCTTTGAAATTTTGAATATGCTCTGTTGCTTTCCAATGGTTCAAGATCTGAATTTTTAAATATATATGTAGGTGCCCTATTACCTACCGCTGATTCCAAAAACAATATAAATCCTAGGTAGAGAATAAATATGTAAGTCATTATAAATTGGAAAAGTGGACATTCAAAAGAAGAAGTATTTAAACTATATAGAACACTGGGCGTATGAGTAACATTAATACAACACAATTTGATTATTAAAAAAGGCCAACTCAAGTTGATATGGGAAAATTTTCAGAATCGGTTAATTTATTTTTAGCCCTACTCTCCGAATATATATAAGTTTCTCATTGAGGCAGTTGTGAAACTTTTTGTAGTATGGTATTTTTCAATGGTTCATGTTTTAAAAAAAAATTTTTTCCAATGGAATATTTAAAATGTATGCATAAATTTCGATGAAAGTTACTGAAGACAGATGTTGTATAAAATAAAATATCTCAAACAATTTTCTCCATTTTATACGTTAAATTTGATTACAATTCTGCCTTTTCCACCCGCACCGGATTCAAGTGAAAATGCATGTCGGATGTTGGATCACCTTTGCGCTCGAAATCAAAATGCTACGCGTAATTACGTTATGTGCCCGTTCTGATCGTTCTCATGTATATAAAATATAAAATTTTAATTAAATTTTCACAAAAATACACAAGAACAACCAGAACAACAAATACAAATAAACTTAAAATGGCCCACACATCAGAGAGAAAGAAACAATTTGTTTGGTTGTTTACATGCACGGCGCTTAAATTTTTAACGAGCTGCAAAATATAAACTGAAGCGAATATTTGAAGCAATATTAATGACGACGTTGCCTGCGAACGAGCTGCTCGGAACATTTACTCTGGTGGCATCAACAAATCACCCAAATTCACTCATTCTTCATATTCAGTTTGAAGTTTGTGCTTAACTTTACATGTGCACAGAAATAAAAAGCAGAACACGAAAATGCTTACAAAACCGGGGAATATTCGGCTAAAAACCCACTCGGCACACATACATCAATGCCAGCTAACACAAACACATGCAGAAGCAGAAGAAGCATCAGCGGCAGCATACCGCCAAACAAATCATTTTTCATTTTCCGCTCAGGCACACACAAGCGCAATGCATTGCAATGCCTTCCGAAGATATACACTATCTTGAATGTTAGCAGCAAGTCAAGCGGTACACGGCACATTTGCCCACCGCAGCACCAGCACCACCGGAAAACAAAAGCGTACGGTGTTAGTCAATTTCCCAAAAGTCAATGTGAGCCACGCAACATATTTGCACCCACGCGTTCATAAAAGCGAAAAAAAAACAGGAAAAAAAAAAAACAGAAGCAACCCAAAGCCATTTGAAAAGCGGCCCCAACATCCCAGCGTCCCTATGTCCCAGCTTCCCAGTGAATGTTTGCCCGCGGCTGCAGAAGTAGAGCGAATACCATACAGTTCAGTTCAGTTGAGTGGAGTTAAGGGGGTTAAGGTGGGGCTGGATTGCTGTGTTACTAGTTCGAGTTCGCTACTGTTTATCGCTGTTGTTGCGTTTTAACTTTGAATTATGTGCTAAGCGAACTGCACAAACTTTTGTAAAATTTTTTTCCACCTTTTTTTTTTTTTAAATTTTTTAACGATTTTTTTTTTATTGTGAGAGCCTTCAGCTTAACTATCTTTTCTGCTCACTACCAGCCATTGCAATAGCCACATTGTAACGATGTTTTTACCGAAGTGTACATTTCTGCAGAACCTTGCCAGTTGCAACATTGCACACCATGTTATGCAGCTGACGGTGCGCCGTTGCCCTATGCCAGTTAATTCATCATTTTCGGTAGGTGTGTTGTGTGGCTTAGCAGAGCAGTGTATGTATGTATATGTGGGTGACAGCGTTTGCAGGTACTGATTGCTGCTGCCGTCTTTTTTGTGTGGTGATAATTCTTTGAAAGCTCGTTTTTATGTGGCGTGTGATTTTTTGATTTCGTAGAGAGTTTTTAGTCAGAAAGGCTAAATTTACTTTTTGCTAAACAAGGAATTCTCTGACTGTCCAAGTATAAAAATATATTACCTAATTTATGATCAATCCGCCCACAGCGTTAATCTTAATTAAGACCTCAGAATCTTCCAGTGTCTGAAGTTATTTCATTACACAATTTCCTTCTTCTTCTCCATCATCATTTTTACAATTTGCCATGAAGTCAGATTGAGTTACGTTCTGTGCAGGGAAATGACACTTTAAGCTCTGTTCTGTAATATTTTATTATTATTTAGTTATTTCTGGAAAATGTAATTAATTATTACACAATGGTGCTTGATGTAGTATTTCTGACGCTGATGCTGAAGTTCCAATTATGTCAGCACTGTCAATAACAACACAGGGTAGGGGAAACATTTGCAAATAAATACAATATTCGTCTAGAATGGAAATGGAGAAACAAATGAATTCTTTCGGGCCATACCGAAAACATTTCTCAATACACACTCGTACGCACAATAAATCACGTCATCACAAGTTCTTATGAATTGGAAAGTTCTGCAATAAATACAGGAATAAATTTCCGTTACAATTTCGTTGGGAAAATATTTCTCTTTTTATTGATTTTTAGTAAGAATTCGTATAGCTCCGAATAATTAAATGAATCTTCCTGGAAGAACCATTTTTGACGAATTCCTTGTCATTTTTATCTTGTTCAAGAGTTGGTATCAAATCGAAGCGAATTATTCCTTGACACAATTGATAGTGAAAGCTTCCTCTTCATTTTAAGACTAAGACTATTTGTAGCCATGCATTGTTGGATTCGTTCTGTTCATTTAAAGCTTTGAAGACATTTATCTAAATACGATTTTTTTGTGATTTTTCGCTTTTTACTGAACAAGTAAGTAAGTAGCAGCTCCAAGGGAACAAATTGTATGAATCAATATGTGTATACAATTGAAGGAGTGGCTCTAGGTTAGGTTAGGTTAGGGTGGCGGCTGTAAGCCTCGCATAGACCACAATGGGTCCATAGCAATACCACAAAGCTCTATTATCCTTTACGTGAAGATGGTAGACCTTCTTCCATGTTCTACATCTATCCCGAACGTGCCGGACTTTATTGCGAAGGTTTTTAGAGTTTTAAGTTCAGTGGTTGCGGCTTCTCCTAGCGTGTTGAATGTTGCTCTACCAATAATTTTTCCATCTGCTTCTGGTTCAAGCCGGACAGTTGCAGAGTAAGTATTCCAGAGTGTCCTCCTCATCAGGCTCATTGCAGTTGCGGCACCAGTCTATGGATGTGAGCCCCATACGTCTTGCATGGTGGCCGATGAGACAGTGACCTGCTGTTATTTCAATTGTGAGTCTACATTCCATCCGAGTTAGAGACAGAATAAAGTTAGACTTCGTCCTGTCGTACGAGGGCCAGACAATTTTTGTAGTCTTGCTGTGAGTGATATGCTTCCATCTAGGAGTGGCTCTAATAACATATTAAGTGACAATTTCTTCCAGAACCAGATTGCATTAAGTGAAATATTACCTATGGCAGCTACTGCAATCTGGCTCTAGAATGTCCGGATATGTTCCCCATGCACACACCTACGCCTTCCTAAAGACTTACTGCATGTTCAGCCAAATATCGTACGTATGTCGCCCATATCGATACCTACACCTTTTCACGTAAATCGAGTTTTTTGCATTTTTGGATCCCTGAGAAGAAGGTGCATCAGACAGGCTATATTGGTTTGTGGGAATCGTAATGAAAGTAATTGAAAAATGAGGAAATACAAATAAATTTCCATACAAAACATATCAATTTGAAAACTTGTTTTCCATTTTCTATAGTTTTGAAAAAAGAGACATAGGATGATTGTGCTTTAAGGTATCGATATTATCTCTATATGTCAATCCACACTTTTATCCCCATACGAACCAGTATACTTCTCCAAATATGCCCCATGATATGCCTCAACGCAAGTTCCCTCCGCAAAGTTCCTCTTAGCTCTCCTAAATCCTTCATAAGCATCCCCAACTCACCCTAAGTTACGGATGCTTATGGCCCCACAACGAACCAGATGGTATCTTTTTTCCCAAGTTCGATTTGTTGTTCCTGTCTTAAAGTGCTTGGTCTCCTTCCCTGCAAAGTAATGGGAATATCAGATGGACATGGCACATAGTCTTCCTTCAATAAAACAATGAAAGAGGAAAAATTTTCCAATTTTTTGTTTCATGTAAAAAGGCAAGTTCGGAAAGCCCCGCAGGCACTTCCTTTGCCCCTCCTATGCAAAATCTGTTTTGCTTATGCATATACATGCTTACACACATACATTTAGCATAGCGCATATGAAAGGCAAACAAAGTGCTTGCAGACTTTTCCGAAAAGGTAGGCATGACCTATAGCCTGTGGTCTTGACATTTCATATCTAGTATGCCCAAATCAGTTCCAGGAACAAACATGCAAACTTAATATGTAGTTTCGTGGAGTAACACAATTTCACCAATCATAGGAACACATTTCTACTATCAGTTTGAAGTAAATGAC
This sequence comes from Heteromyza rotundicornis, assembly GCA_951394025.1. Taxonomy (NCBI): domain Eukaryota; kingdom Metazoa; phylum Arthropoda; class Insecta; order Diptera; family Heleomyzidae; genus Heteromyza; species Heteromyza rotundicornis. Next base: position 14,702,197 of record OX596011.1, on the reverse strand, counting down.
TCCGAATTAAGTTTTACTACGACTTCTACTTCTTCAAATTCAATTACGAAATACTTAACCACATCCCTAACCCTTTATCCATTGTCGTCCTCCTCCTCCTCATGGATTGTTTAACTGAGTGCAATAATCAATTAAAAACTTTCTATCCAACAAAAGCATGTTAATGAACTCAAATTCGAACTCGAAATGTTCCACGAAACCATAAATGTTAATGGAAGTAAATCACTTAAATGAAAAGTAAAAAATAAATTATGTACTACTTACCGTTACATTGGTCCGTAAAATGCGAAATCATTTCGACTGGAAACTTTCCACACGACAAAATGATTTTCGTGTTTTCCTACCAAATACAATTTGCCACCTGCTGTTTTTTTACTTCTTCTTCTTCTTTTTTTTTTTAGCAGTGAGCAACTTTTCGATTAAATCAACATGAACGACTACTTTAAATGACTTCAAAATACACTTGAGCATACACTTCAGCTTTGCACGAAACAGCAGCACAGAGAACATTTCATGGAGCGCAATTTTCGTTGTGCCCGTCGTCGTTTCCCTTTTCACTCCGTCAGCACTTATGGAAAGTAATAGGCAGCTAAATGAAAGTGTTCCTTGGGGAAAGTTTTCTGTGAGTTTTGGCCACACTCTTAACGGCGTGTTAAAAAGCAGTTAAAAATCATTATAGAACAACAACAACAAAAACAACAACAGCAACACCAATGCAAATTTTAAACATTTTAAGGATGAATGGAATAAACCCCGAAAAACACAAAAATTCTACGATGTGTATACGAAATAGAAACGAATCAGAAGAGCAAAGAAGCTTTTTTGTAATTTTATGCAACGTAATTTGAGGTCGTTTATTACCAACAACTGAACCCACAAATTGTTGGTGGCCACTGGATGGGTAATGTGGTGTACATTATATCATCAAATACGATATTCATTGCGGCCTCACTCAGACTGTACGCTCGTAGATTGACTTGTGTTTCAGTTACGGTTGCGGTGAACTGAGAGAACACTGTGCAGGGGCAAAACAATGGCCGCTGGAGGCACTTCTGTTTGTGGGCATGGGCATGGCTCCTTTGGGTTATGTTTTCGGTTTTGTTCGTTGATTTTATAATTGAAATTTCTTCCGGTATTTTGCACTTGAAAGCGTTTCCAACTATGGGTTTGTTTCGTTTTCTTTTTCTCTGGTCTATTTTGGCAGGCAGTTCTGTTGAATGATTCTGTTTCACCTTCAACTTCTGCTGCTTTGCGTGCGCCATACAATTAGCTTTTTTTTTTGCTGTTTGGCGAAGAGCCTTTAATTTAATTATCACTTTTGCTGCTGTGGTCGAGGCCTTTGTGGACCTTTGTGCTTGTGAGGATGTGACTTGCAATGTTTTTGGGTGACAACATTTCAAAAGATTTTCGAGCTTTCTGAGTGAATACCTAAGGTGGTTCTGATATTAAATCGGTGGTTAAAGTCGAAATTTCTTGAAGATGGCGAATCCAATTAGGTTTTCATCAAAATACAGACATACATGTTAATACATATACATATTAATCGACCTTTGCTTTTCACTATCACCTCTATTCCGTTTTAGTATTTTACATACATATTAATTTCATATCCTTATACAAACAGTTAAAACCACTTACTGCTTACCAGCGAGCACTCAATCAAAATAATAAGAAAACGGACAGAGCCATCTAGTCAAAGTCATATACATACATACGAGTACACACATATATTAGGGCTTTCAATACATTTTCGGTACGAAATCCGGAGATTCGTTCTTAAAAAAGAGTAAATGCCAAGAAAACTACAATGCTCACTCTATACACAGAGTGTACAAGTTTTCAATGTGGATAATGAAGGAGGTGATTCCTTGGGTCGACACTAGAAAAAATATATACCGAGTACTTCCTTGTACTTCCTTCCAATACTATTAGTGAAATTCCGCAAAATCCCCGTTACTGCAATTTTCAGTGACGAAAATCCCGTGACTGCAAAAATCCTTCGTGATCAAAAGCCCTAACATATATATATATATATATATGAACGACCGTATTAAGTCTTCACGGCAAGCAATTGCTTCAAGACTTGACCCTGAAAAGGTGCAGCACTTTGATAGTAAAAGCATTTTCCACTCGCATCCATCGTGGTTACTTTGTATACATGTGTGTGTGTGTATTAGTGTGGTTGCTTTATCCTGCCAGTTGCTTTCCAAGTACAACCAACCAAGCAGCAACCAACCAGCAATACTGTACATACATTGAATAATTTACAACATATGAAATTCTCCGTTTGGTTAACTGCTCTTACCCATTTGCCGTGATTGTTGTTGCTATTGCTAGTGAGGGATTAAGTTTTGCTTTAAGTTGGCTAAGCCAGCACCTGTCCTGATTTCTTTATCGTTTGAATGTATGTAGCAGCTAAGCAAACTGGTGTAGCTGCTTGTGCACTGCTTGTGCATTTACAATTGAAATTATTGTCAGTAATGTTTTGGCAAATTGCCTCAATTACTGACCACATCAAGAGTGAATACGTTTTGTATGTAATTGTTTGAAGGGAATTGGTGGAAATATTTTGATTGAATTTGAAGAGATTTATTTATACGAAATCAAAGTATTCGCATTTGTTTGAAATTATTGCAAGTAAAGGTTTTGCATTCGCTGCATTTTCCTCCAAAATATCTGAATTTAATTTCTTCAAATCACTTGCGGTTTCAGCTCCTCTTTGTCATCCAACGTCCACAGCATGGTGATGTAAGAGGCAGCGGTACGGAAAACCTTTCAATAGAAACTTTGAAAAAGCATCACACAAAAAAAATGTCTGCCATTAGACCAACTCACCCACAAATACAAGCTCAAATCGACCACAAAAAATACACCCGACAAGTTGCATGTCCTGCGAGCACGTATCATGGGCAGCAGCAGCAACTTCATACAACGTACACTCATTGTGTCCCACTGGAAAGTTGCGTAGATTTTTGTGGCCACCAATTCACTCTGAAAATTTTAGCAATCCGAAAAAGGTTTAATGGCATTTCTTGGAAACTTTCCGCCACTACACACACTATCAACTCACATCATCCTTAATCCGCTGCCCGCCATAGCAGTACAATATCAATTGCGACGATACCGATACCAGGAATAATGCACGAAATGCCAAGTCCGCCTTGTCGCCACCCTGACTGAACTTATACGCCAGACAGCAAATCTGAATGCAACTGATGGCAAATTTGGCAAAAATAATCGCTGCATACACCCGATTGAGCTCTTCGGCCAGATCGATGATGCGACGATGGTACTGAATGCAATCGGTGATGGTCTTCTCGGTAGACCGGCCGTCATTCTCCAGCGCTGCTTCGCCCAAACGCATATCGAGTATGGCAAATTGTGCGCAAATGTTATGCATGAACCACGAGAAGAGAGTGTCAAGTGAGACGGACCCATAAATCACACAAAATATACTCAAAGTGTCCAGGAGATGCACCAGAAAGTAATTGAATGGCTTCGAGTAGTCCAGGAAGTAACTATTTGTGGAGAAGTGGAAAAGTTGCAAGATTAACAATTTGCTTAGATCGGATCGAGCCACTTACGAAGCCTTCAGTGGCGGTTCTAGCACAAATATGCCCTCCCTTGCATATGATAGGCCAGCCACAATGAAGGGCACCACCAAAGCCAACGTGCCCGTAGTGAGCACCGACAAATGATAGAATGTACAGAACAAAATGGATTTGCCATTCTCCTTTGCGATGAGGTGCAGCTCTGCATCGGAGGCTAAGCAATTTTTGAATGAGCGAATGTCCTTTGTTCACAATTCCAAATTAATACCTTCCAAATTCCATGCCCAAACGCGCTTGACCATTTGCACCATTTCCTTACGTTTGTAGATGAAAATCAACATTTTCCATACGCTCAAGGAGCCCTGACAAAAGGGCGACAGCGCATCGGTGACTTTGTCCACATCGGTGATATTCTCTGCGGTATAATGCAGTATGATAAAGCACAGGAATATCATACACGTCATGGGTATGCATGTCCACATGGGATGCTTAATGATGCGCTCCTCCGATAGCGGATCAAAGCCCATTGCCGCGAAGCAGAAACGTTGTACTTGGAAGTATCCCTTGATGCCGAGATCTTGACGTAACATCTTGACCGAACGTGCGTACAACAAATGCCAAAGGATTGTGTGTGGACTACGCTTTTTGTTCCTTCGGGTATCTTTGGCAGGCACACGATTTTGTGGATTTGTTGATAATTGAGTTTAAATTATTTAAAGCGGTCACTTAAAATGAGTGACGCCCCCTTCGTTTTATTGCATATTGAGTAATAATATGTTTTGGTGAATTGTAGAGTAATGTATGAACTGATAGCATTTAATATTTACATTTGGAGCACATTAAAGTGGGCAAGGAAAGGCACCATTTATTTACTTTGACTGATGCACGGCATATACCACCCAAGCCACAAATCTAAAGGGGAATACTTCTTCAATGATATTGACTGGCTGCTTCATACACATTGTTTAACCCATTCGATAGTAAATCTTCTTACCGAACTTTTATTAATAATTGCAGAGAGAAATGATATGCAAATTAAAATTGTCTGCATCATTTTTGGAGCCAAACCAACATTTAAGTCGATGTTATCGTGCATGTTATGGTGCAAAATAGCAGACAGCTGCATGGTAAAAATATTATTATTGAACCATCGACTTAACTTGTGGCACTTCATGCTCCAAAAATTATGCATCAAATTTGTATTTGCATATAAATCCGCTTCCTATTTATAATAAAAATGTAATTAAATATTTAGCTAGAATAGACACATGTGATTTCAGAAAGAGTTCGAAAAAGTCTCTGCTGGTTTCAGTAATTATATTCACGGCTCGTTAAATGTAGCTCCTGTTTTTGCTGAAAACAAAAACCTGTCATAGCCACATAAGTCTCAATCCGAAGTATATTTTTAGGAAAAGTTGCTAGTAAAATTTATAAAAGTTTAAATCCCAGCTAGTGCATTAACAAAACATAGCCAGCATTCCAAAGTCTGTTACCCTAATGTACCATATATAATGTACATTGATTATTGAACATACAAATCCAATTAACGCTGAAAAGTATGCGGCACTTATGCATGAGTACATTTGTTGCGAATAACAACTCCAACGGGGGCTAATTAGTTGACAAACAAACTGCATTAAAATATTTGTAGAAACGCGTTGCAAAAAGGTGAATACATTAAATATTTATTTTCAATTTCATTATTATCACCGTTGCATGTCGAGCGTGTAGAGATACAAATTTAATTCCATCGTTTACTTTATAATTTCATGATACTTTCAACTGTACATAAATTAAAAAACAAAGGAAAAAATTCCATTTTAAATAAAACGATGACCAAGTTGAAGTAAAATTTAAATTGAATGGAAGGGCATGAATCACAATTACTGTTAAATTATAGTGAATGTAAATTGGTCACTGATAATAACAGTTGTTAGTAGCATTATGTCAATATTATTTACGTTAATTTTCCACATGAATTTTTAAATTCGGTTAATTGAATATTTGGTTTCGATCACCAAACAAACTCAAATTAATTCAACTGGAATGCAGCGTTTACAACTGCCCAGTAGAAAAACTGATGATGAGTTGTGGTTGTTGAGAGTGACTGGGAGAAATAGCTTCCTTTGATGGACTTGTAATTTATCACTAATAACTAAAATAAAACTTATTCCACGTATATCAATGTTGACCACATGATTTGTAATTTTGTCCACAACAGCTTAGACAACCTACAAATATTAACGTTTATTGTGAATCTTTTTGTTGTTCGACATGAAACACATCCCTGCAAGAAATTTGTCAAGTTCATAAATAGTTCCGAACTGGTTATGCAGTAGTGGTAACTGACTCCATTAAAATCTATTTTAAATGTTGTGAAGTGAAAATTGCTGATTGCCACCACTGCATTACCTCTAGTTAGCTCGGAACCAGCCACTGCGACCTATCCGCAAACTAGTGTCCAAGGGTATATTGTTTTTGTCACACCGTTTGTAACGCCCATAAGGAGGCGTGTCCGGTATGGAAAAGTATATATATTCTTGATCAGCATCACCTCCTGAGTCGATTAGGCCATGTCCGTCTGTATGGCATTTCGCACGATAACTGTCGTAGCTTTTGAGCTATTGACCCCAAATGTTGGCATTCCTCTTTTTTGGCGAAAGGTTGGACGGTATTGAAAATAGGCAACGTCGGATAAGAACCACGCCTACCTCCCATACAAAATGGCCGCCAAATTTGTATTATTTTCGTTTATCTTGAGAAATACTGAACCGATTTGGACGCTGTTTTTAGCATTGGGTTGGACGAAATGGAAATTAAACTGGAACGAAATGGAATTGGACCGGAACAAAATGGCATTGGAACAAAATTTTTAAATGAATCAGGAAATTCAAATTATTGATTAATATTGGAAAATTATCGATAAAATACCGATAAATTATCGAAAAATTATCGATAACAATCGATAAATTTCGATAAAATATCGAAAAGTTATGAATAAAATATCCACAAAATATCGAAAAACTATCGATAAAATAAAATTACTAACACATGGTCTCAGAATGTATCGTACTCGCATGTGCAGGGTATTTTAGCTTCGGTCAGACCGAAGACAATTCTCTTACTAGTTTTTTGTCGATTTCGTTCACTACCGGCTTACGCGAATAGGCGTGATCAGCAATACTTGTTTACTCACAAATTACTCTGTTATATCAAAGATAAACAAAACAATCCAAGCACAAATCACTAGGCTGTATTAGAAACACACTACCTCGTCATTACTTGTGATTATTTCGGAACCAATCTACAGATCCCGTTCTTGATTTATCCCTTGTAACTATAAAAATAACTAGTAATTTTGGAGTCAGTTGTTTCTTGCAGGGGGAAAATACGGAACACACACCCTCCTGCATATCAACGAAGGCAGACGTTTTTATTTTAATGCGGAAAATTTCTACTACCAACCTCATTAATTTACAATTTTACAATTTAAAAGTGTACATTTTATTTGTTTCCATTTCTTGTCTTCAACAAAAGTTTCGAAATGAAAATGTTCAAGTTGTAGTTTTGGCGCTCACTGTTGTCGTTGTATTTATCTTTGTTGTTGCATTGTATTACTTTTTCCGGCATTAGTCTGAAGCTTTTCTGCTCCTCAGTTTAAACGTCAAAAAGTTTCGCTTTCTGTGCGCATTGTTGTTTGTCCAAAGCGTTCAAATCTGCTGCAGTTTGGATAACTTTTTATGCAAATCTGTTGCGTAATTTTAAGGCACATTGCCTTCGGAATGTCAAACTATACGAAGTTATAAATTGAAATTGTACACAAAAATAAAAAACGAGTTAACTTAAATTAATATTTACCACCCAAGATGACGGCCAATGAAAATCACATTTGACAAAAGTTTTGTTATTAAATTAAGTTCGCTTTGCGGCACAGTAGTGCCCGAGGAGGAGCTTAATAGTTTTGAAAAGGTTTTCACTTATAAGCCTTTTAAGGGTTTTTGTTAGCATTGAATGGGGTTTTTAGGGACACAATCGCTTTGTGGGTAAAGTTTGGATTAAAGTATATTAGAGTGGATTTTATTTTACATTTTTTTAAATATATTTTTTTTATTTAATAAGAGATTGCATTTTTGAAAACTCAACGAAAGTAATTGTTCTTGCCTGTTGGATATTATTTTGGCTGACTTCTGGTATCTTGAAGCGTTTACAATAAACGAAAAACATTGCATTCAACACATAAAAACAGAAGAAAATTTGTCCACCAAATAAAGTATTAAATTTTTGGTTTAAATAGCAAATACTTGGCTCACATAAGCCAATACCAAAAAAAAAATAACAAACAACCAAATTCAGTGTAGTTGATGGCGAATTACGAGGGCGATGATGCAACAACTTACACACATCAGAAAAAAAAAGTAATAACAATAAACAACAGCAGCAATAAAAACAAGTTAAATAAAATTCGTCATGATGTCAACACGAGCAACACCCGGAATTTGAGAAAAGTTTGAAATTTGCGCCCCCAACTGCAGCAACACTGGCAGCAGAAGATGTTCTGTTTGTCTTCTCATGCGCTCCCAACGATGTGCAGCAAGTGTTTTATGTTGTTATGCGCGAATAATATGGAAGAAGAGACGCGTGCCAAGAATAACAAAAGCGCAAAAGAAGTAGAAGTAATGGAAATGGAATACGAAACGAAATGAAATGAAAAATAGTGCAATATCTGCTGTCAAAACTTAGAATTTTCTATTTTGCTAAAGTTTCCGCTATCTTGTGCCATTTCAACCCCCCACACACACTTATTTAGCGCATAGCAGCGGAAACAGTGCCATCTTTAGTTTTGTATGGTGCGCTTGGCATACATTTCTACATTTCCATTTAATGTTTGTTTCGCTTTCTTTGGGGGCAATCTCACAGTGTCTGTGCACAGTGTCTTGGAAGTTTTGCCACGGAAATTGTTTCTCATTTTTGTTTTTATTTACATTTTTGTTTGTTTTACTTTTCTTCACAGTTATTTCTCATTTTTCTTACACACTGGTCGCCGATTTGTACACGTTTTTATTTATTTTTTTTTCATTTTCTTGCTGTTGCCACTTTTTATACATATGAAATTGATATTTTATGCAAAATTCTTGTCTTTACGCTACTCACATACACTTTAGCGCACGCATACACGCATACTCTCGTACTCTTATTCATCTTTAATGCATACTTCCATTTTTTTTTTTGAACATTTCAACGAAGAACTCTCACGCCCTCCCCTCAGGCTCAGGTGTAGGGCTAAAACTCGTGGCCAAGTGAAGAAAAGACCATGCTGCCTGCCTCCCCTTAACTTTGAGTGGATGGTTTAGTTTGTGCGTGTGTGTGTGTTTGTGTGTTTGGCCCGCTATCCGTGTGACCAGCCTTTATGGAGGTTTTCACGGTCTGAGTGTGGAGTTCTTTTGTGCCTTTCGCTGTTGCTTTATTGGTATTACTTTTTAGAGCGTCATTTTTTCCTTCTTCTGTTATTTGCTTTTACTTTTGTTGTGGCTTTGAAGAATATCTGGCGTTGTTCTTTTTTTTTTTTTGTTGGTGAATGTGTGTTTCACTCTCAAGTTTACGCTCGTTTACTTTAATCGTTTTCTTCGTTTTTTTTTTGCAAGTACCACATTCATGTATAGCCTAGTACGTAGTCTGTGTGTGTTGTACGCCTGGCTTTGTCAGAAGAAATGTCAATAAAAAGAAACAGAACGCAATGAATGCAAATATCATGTGTCCTTTCGGCGTTTTCCGTTTACTGCCGACTGTGACATTTGATTGGCAAAGTCGCAATGTGTCGTGCGAAATTCTATATTTGCCGATATTTATGGTTTTTTCCAATTTCGAAGTTATTGCGCTCAACGTACAACTCATTTCACTTTATGAAACTTTTACTTGACTCTCAAATAGTCCGGGGAGTGATTGCTAGAAATGATAATAATTGGCAGTAGTAGAGGCGCAATTTATGGGAACCTCGATTTTTCCAAGTCTCATAGAAATGTTGTTTGTTTGTGATGGTATGGGGGAGTTCGAAGCAATGACAAACTTTTACCGTGAAGATACTTCACTTGACGTTGAAAACCGGCTCTAAAGTGTAGGGCTTTTGCTACCCACAGAAACGTTTTCGTGGCTGTGAGTTACATAAACGAAGATTTCGCTGCTAGAACTTTGTGTATGTGAAGTACCCACTGCTAGGTAAAATATCACTTGTTGTCTTACCCAAACCGGCTCCGGAATTTTCTATGACTGGAACCGGAAAATGAGGAAAGGGTAGTACACCGAGAAAAAAGACAGTCGAGCACTGTTTTTCTATTTTTAACAGAATAACTGTTGTTTTAAAGTAATTTTGTTTGATTTAACAGTTTTACTGTTGAAATTAACCTTTTTTCAACTTCTCAAACTGTTAAAAAAAACTGTCAATCTATTTTTCTATTGAATAAATAAAAAATGTTGCAGCCAACGAGATTTGAACTCAGGCGTCCCTGGGTACTAACATGGCCTTTTAACTAACTAGTCCAAATGTCAACAGATTTAACAACCATCAAAATGATGTTATGAACCGCAGAGTGTGTAACAGTCAGTTTAACAGATAGGAGAACTTAAAATCGTACATCAGTGGATGTTAAAAGGTTACTGTTCTTTTAGTTCACACAGTGCTGCCAGGTTTATGGCAAGTTTGTCTCATTTTTGTTCAACTACAACTAAAAGTTCCCTGGTTTTGACTTGTGTACATATTTATTAAAGTTTTCTCACATCTTCATGGATTCCTTGCCCGTTTCTTCTTTTGATAGGATATTCCCCGAAAAACAATGAAAGTCCCTTCATATGGCAACTCTGGTTACTCTGATAGTAGAGAACAGATCTTGCGTAGCACATTTAAGTTAATCATTTATTACCATGTGCGCATGAATGGCATCATTGGCGCGATGGATAAGATGTCGGACTATCAACCAGAAGGTCGCAGGTTCAAGCTTTTTCTAGAGCGACTACAAAAGGACAATTGTAACTTAGTTTAAAAACTTTCATAAATAAAATTAAAAATTAATAAAGTTAACAATTGAAACAAAAAAAATTACAGAAACATTTTTTTTTATAAAAAAAAAGTTATTTTAAAAAAATTAGCGACGGTTGTACAGAGATTTGAACCCAGACCTCCCGGGTGGCAGTCGAACATCTTCCCACTAGGCTACGGTTATCAACAGCGCAGCAACTGTCAATTAAACAGTTTAGACTATCGGATGGTTTTTAACAGCGAAAACTGTTAAATTGACCTACTTTTTCGTTGATTTTACTGTTTTTTTTCTCTCGGTGTAGAAAGAGCAAATAGTGGCCCAGTAGAAAATAGTTTTATACATGACCAAAGTGCTGACATTTTAGCTAATTGCCAATACATTAATGCCTACATTGGAATTTCAGCGAAGTGTCAATCACGAATATTTTTATACCCTACACCTCATGAGGTGTGGGTATATTCACTTTGGTCTGATGTTTGTAACACCAAGAAGGAGAAGTGTCCGGTATGGAAAAGTATATATATTCTTGATCAGCGTCACCTCCTGAGTTGATTTAGCCCTATCCGTCTGTCCGTCTGTCCGTCCTCTTTTCTTGTAAACACGATAGCAGGAGCGATAAGTAAGCTATGGATCCTACATTTTGTATTTATCCTTCTTAGGCCCTAGAAGGAGTTGGTATTGAAAATGGGCGGAATCGATCGACTGCCACGCCTACCTCATTTATAAGTGAAAATCGTGTCTTTACCGAAATTTTAAGATTTCATCAAAACAGTATGAAATTTTGTATAGTGGGGTTTTCGGTCGCTGATTTCGAATTTGATGTCGGAATTTAAAAATTCAAGATGGCGGATACAATATGGCCCAGTAGGTGTAGGGTATATATAAGTCGGCTTGCCCGACTGAAACTTACTCACTTGTTGTTATTGAATCGATTATTTTTCTACTGCACCCAGAAAACAAAATCGGTTGTGCCAACAAATTTGTGACCAACCGAATGTTACTTTCAGCTGTCGCAGTATATACGTTCGGTTGACACAGCATGAGCTGCCTGCTGTCGCCTTCTTCTGCTCTCTGTTGTCACAGCATCACTTTCTGACATCAATTTTTAGAACTGCTACCAATATATTTACATTAGTTTTATATTTTGGTGTTGTGACAACCGAGAGTAGATATTGCGACACCAGAAAGTAGATGCTGCGACATCAGGGACGGATGTTGTGACGGCAAAGAGTATATGCTGCGACAGCACTGAGCGGATGCTGTGGAGGACTGAGTGTAGATGCTGCAGCAACTGAAAGTAGATAGCTATTTATTTCAGGATGGATACCATGACAATGCCGAGCAACACCACCGAACCGATTTGGTTTTAGACCAACTGAAGCTTTTGCTTAACTGCTTAATGTAAACCATATATATTTGCTTATTTTACTTCTTCATAAGCACTTGTTGTGTATCATTTCATACGACATCCGAGCCACTTGATCTATTTTTATGAGCTCCCCTTGCAAATTAATGACTTTAACTGTATTTACTAACTACTTTTTATCAAAAATTACAATTAAAAGTTTGCAGTTAAATTCAGCTGAACTCGAGCTAAGGCCACTTTTAACTTCATCTCACCGTTCACTCTTATACACGCAAAAAAAAAATCTACTTGAAATCTGATCTAAATCTCAAAGTCATTATGGAGTGTAGCAAGCACATTTCACATTCAAATAACAAAAAGTTAAATTTGTCACTGGCAACTTGGACATTTTGCAATGCCTCAGTGAGCTTTTTTTTGTCACACCATACACCTACGCCATCTTATCTTGAAATGGTCGACCGTCAAGGATTGTGTCCTTTTGAGCAAATTGCGGATTTAAGGTAAATGAAATTGCGTAGAAGATGTAATAATAAAAATGTTGCAGAAAAAAAACGAACAGAAGAACATTTATTTCGCCAGCAGGAGACTCAAACTTACGACCGAGCAAGACAGCTGCAGTTTACATGACAAATTACGTGGCCCCACCGAAGAATAAAAGTTGTTCTTCTTGAACTTATTGCTGAACTTTAAAGAGGGGGGAGGCGAGTGATATGGTGGTAGGGGAAGACACAGACCTAAGTGTGTACAACATATTTGAAGTGAGGATGTTGTTTTAAGGTTTTGTTTTTGTTTTTGTTTTTGGTTACCATCTATCTTTCCGTCGGTATAAATAATTCAAATAACTCATAAATAAAAGTTAAACGCGAACAAATTCATTTGAATGATATGAATTTTACATTTTATAATCAAAAAACCAATGATTACTCGAGATACGCAGTGAAATAGTTCCGTGGTGAATTGAGTTTGTTTTTGTTTTAAACTTTAATTTCATCATGATTTCAACAAATGTGGCCCTCAAATTAAAAATGATATGCAAATGTCAGCAAAGTTTCTACATTTTTCACACACACTCACTCACTCACTCACTCATGAAACATGTGTAGAGGATTTTAAAATAAGAATATGCTCGCATTAACAAGCTCGACACGCATACACAGACTTCCACATACTTATGTTATCCGTTAAAAGTATATATTTTTCGATATCCCAGCTATACACTTTTTCTATTCCTTTCATTATCCTTCATATTAATTTCCCATATCCTTGCCCTTGTGGTGGCTTGGCGCTGAAAGATTATGCCAGCGAGTGTTGCCGGAAATTGGATTAAATCATGCTTAAAACCTTTTGACACCCATTTAAACAGTTCTGCTGTCACCTCCCCGCCAAAGCATAATCCTTTTAAATCACACGCTCGCGCCCTATTTCGTGTCGCCCTCAAACAGTTGAGAGTTGAGTGCTGACTTCAGTTTTTTCTTCAAATAGAAAACTTTTGCCTTTCATCGTTTGCCAGCATAATGAAAAACGGATTAAATTTCTGTACACTTCCTGGAAGATTTCCCTAATCTGCTTTCAGATGGAAATTTGAGCTGTTTTTAAAGTAAACAGCAGATGACAATTGGTAAAAAATGTTTTTGATTTGATGTTACATGGAATCTACTGCCTGGCGTATGTTACATTGAAAGCAAAACTAAATTTCTTTAAATTTTCTCAATATGATGTTTCCATTTAAATTCGTCAAACGGGCTTTGTTTGCACTACAATAGATCCTTTATGCTTGGCACAACCAATTTACTTGTTTCACTGCTTTTATTTACGTTTGAAATTGAAATTGTTGCAAACTGGTGTAAAATTTTGTACACAACAGGGAAAACAAAGGCTGGCAAAGTCTAGCAAAGATGTTGCAAAAGTTTCCACATATAATATTTAATTTCAATTTCTATTCGATGAAAAACGAATGTTATAGGATATAAGGCTATGCACATCACATCATTGGATTCAGAATCGAAATATGTAAGCGCAAAGCAATAATTATGTTTGCGGTAAATATAAAACTTTTAAATTAAAATGTAAACGAAATATGTAAGGGATTGTCGTAAAGATTGGGAGGGGTTACGTTTTTTTACGTGTTCTTTTGAAATGGATGGGAATAATGTGGTATCGTGGTCTAGCCAAAAGTTATATAAAGCCGAAAAAAAATTGTCCGTAGGTATACGTTGGGATACTTATATAAATCCGAAAAGTAAGTCGAATATTTTTTACAGGTGAAGTAACTGATCATATTGAAATTCATAATGCCACGCTTGGTTTGTCGTACACACAAAAAAAAGTCGGTAAATCTAACCGATAAAGAGGGTTAAAAACGCTCCAACCCTCCAATGTTGTACGTTTAACCGATGAGAGATGGTAAATTTATTGCACTATTTTTTTCACTGTTAAGTTGTAAGTTGTTCAGTAAAAAACATAAAACACAAAGTTGTGTTAAAAAAAAAACTCACCATAACAATAAATTTTTCAATTATTTGAACTATTTTATGTCGAGTTTTGAAGATATTTTTTAACAATTTTTTTTCGGTAACAACTTTTTTCGGTTAATTTTACAGAGGTTTTTTTTTGTGTACGTAGCATGACATTTCCAAATTTTTGGCAGATATATGCAAGATACTAATTTGGTCAATAATTGAGAAATTTATTGAAAATATTAGCGAAGATGCAGGGCGCAGAAGTAGGTAAACTATAAAATACACAACAAATTGGAGTAAAGAAAGTGCTATCCCAACTGAAATGACAATGAGTGTCCCATCCTATTACACAGCAGGTCATTTCACTAAACACCACAAAAAAATTACTTTTATCACTACACAATGCTTCAATTACTCTTCCATGCACTACAAATACACTGCATAGAAGGATACACATATTTTTATACAATAACTTACGATTTCCTTGGTATCAGCATGAGTTCTTTGTTATAATTTACATAAAACGTATTTCCTGGTCATAATTTATGTGTTGCCAGTACGAAAAATGCCGGAAATGCAGCTGTCCCAACTTACACAACAATCCCTTATATAAATATTAATATAGTTATTGTTTATTTGCCTTAACTGAAATCGCTTACCGCAATCTATAGTCAGTGGAAAAGTTTTAGTCTTACATAAACGAAATATTTGTTTTCCTCAAATAAAGCAGTTACTTATGTGGTGGTGTAGAAGAATTCCGTTGTCACAAAACGTTGCTCTAATTTTTTGAAAAAATACATTGAATATTCTATAATTGAAATTAAAGTCAACTAAAAGCAAATTCATTACATTAACAGAAATTTACACTTTTACCCGTTGTATGTTTTTAATAGAGAGCGGATTTATATACGAAACAGAATTTGAAGCATAAGTTGTGGCATCAAAAAAACACCGATATTTAAATAATTACATGGTTTAGTGCACCTGTCTGCCATATGTGCACGAAAACGTCGATATTACTGACTGCAAATTTTGGCAATCAATGTTTTTGTGATCCCACAAATTATGCTTCAAATTCTGTTTTGCATATAAGTCCGCTCTCTAGTTATTTATAATAACATATTATCCAAAACAAATAAAATTTAGCCAACCAAAAATAAAACCACAAAATATTTATTTATTATACATGAAAGCAAAATCGGTTCAGTGATGTGAAAATGTATTTGATTCGAATCGATTGAGCGGTTTTTTCAATAATTGTTTTTCATAAATTTCCAGTTAAAAAAAAGTATGTAAAAAAGAAAAAAGGAAACCGAAAAGACCATCAATGTTCACTAACCGCAGCAACCGGATGACTTCACACCAACAAAAACTTCACAGAATGTTAAATGGCTGGCAAAAACATCACCCGCACTCAATGGCCGTCCGTTGCAAGTTAAACTGGGCAAACTGATTGAATGATTCTTAGAATGATGCAAAATAAATGAATGGAAAGTATTCAATAATGTTGAGTGCGGACATATTTTTCTTCAATATCAGTGGTTAATTTGAGTTTCACATGCACGTTTAATTGCATGGAATTTGCAATTTTCGTGGTATGACTGCCAATATAACAACTATCAAAAATTGTGGATGTTAAAATTTCAGTTAATTACCAAATGCAAATGATTCTACAGTTCCGAGAACAATTTCATAATTGCAAATACAAGTAACCTATTGTGGCACTGCGATTGCGGCATGTGTTAGCATGAATAGCTTTTGTGAATGTGAATTTAATTTTAATTGTATTGCGAATTGAAAATGTAATTACTTCGAAATTAATGGTAATGTTCGGAATTTTCCATTAATTTCGGTAAACTCAGTATGACTTCAATCCACTACGCAGCCATATCACATATAATCAGCCATATCACATGAATCTCTTCAATTAGAAATCTATCCGCTAGCAGTTATTTGCGAATTCGCAGAATTTCGTCATTTCAATAAAGTCCAACTCGGCCCATCCCCCGTCTGATCACTTACAACCGCAAAGTCCACACAAATTTGCCAAATTTTAAACTATTCTATCCACACACTCAGTGAAGTTGATTGCCCACAAATGGCTGCTTCGGTTGTCGGTCATAAGTAAACGGACTGATAGCGTGTGGCTACATTATATAAAAACCAGATGCCGCAACTAATGACGAATGGGGGTGGCCACACCATAAATTCCCTTGAATACATGAATTGAAAGCTTTTAACCGAAATTTTATCAAACGAAAGAGTAAACACCCAAAGCTATGAGATGGTATTGCCTGAAGGAAAAATGTAAAAAATATTCAAAGCTGGCCGTAGCTCAGTGAGTATAATGCCTGACTTACGATAGGTAGGTATCAAATCCAGTCCTGGAAGAAAAAATCAAACAAAATTTTCTGCACTTCACCACCTCTCGTCGAGCAATGGCAAACATACAAGAGTATAATTTGCCGTGGCGAAACTTCACTTTGTTGTTCGCCATAGGCACTGAACTATATGACCCTCTGCATTTCTCAGAAACTAATTCGTGTCTGTGAATTACAGAAACAAAATCATTTGCAGCTGCCAAATATTTATTTTTTTAGGAATTTTATAATGTTATCCTTTGGTTAACATTTTTGTATTTGTTCATTTGATGCTGTTTGATTATGATGAATGGGATTTCCATTTATGATTGCCACTTTCTTGTGAGAGTTAATTTTGAATGATAGCTGCACTGACACTTGGCTTGAACATTTACGGTGAATACTTTATTTACTCCCCTGCCACTCATAACTTGTTTTTGTATTTAATGAAATTGTTTCCTTCAAATTGGTAGCAATGAAAACTATATTTTAAGAATGAAGTTAATTCCAAATTAGAGAGTGTTCCAGTCCCTGATGTTCATATTGTGTTACGTATAGCCAACTATGCCGAAGGTGAAACACAATACGAACATCAGGGACTGGAACAAAAAATTTTGTAGTGGATATTAGCAAGTGTCTAGGTACCTTGTTGAGAAGCCAACGAAGTATCAAAATAGTAAGGTCGGTGTGAATACCACTTTTTCTGTTAATATCCATTCTCTGTTTTCGAAAACTTTCCGATAAGTAACACTCTTGCTTTCATCACACCTGTTTCCTCTGCAATTGTGATAGCTTTTTCAAATATTTTTCCATACATTTTTCAATGTACTTGTTCTCGTTTTCTTTCATACACCGATAACTTATTCATACATAACTCTTTCGATAAATGTACAATTTTAAAATTTAATAAACATCAATTTCAGCCAACATAAATTTGGTAAACATCCATTCACTTTTAACATAAAATTTTAGCAAATTTTTGGGTATTTTATACAAACCAAATGTTTTTTCTTTCATCCACTGCTGAATGGGACTTGTTGCTTTGTTTATTTGCTCTGTCATCGAAGCGTTGACACAGCACCACGCACACAGTGCACACTGTGGTGTAATCAATTTTAATTTGTTTGCATTTTCGTTTTGTATGGGTTTTATTGGATTGTTTTTGTTTTCCCTACTTTTATTGAAAATGACCGCCAAGAAGACGTGGGGACACAGAAAAAAAAACCCTTCGCACTAAAATCGCATCAATTCCAATTCGGTTTGGTATTGTCCCAATGTAAATAGGGCACAACACACACACACACACCCACACAGAGAGAGCACAGTATGCTTAATTGTATTTTCTCTACGCCTAATTCTAGGCTATGTTATAGGGAATTTTCATTAGCCAAATTTTATCGGTAGAGCGCAAATTAAATATTTGCACGCTCTAAATGAGAATGAAATGAATTTTCGTGGAATTTTCGTAAATAAAATTAAATTGCGGTCGAAATAATTAAGCCACAACATGGTGAGTAATTGGACCAAATGGGAATACTAGGACAAGAAATGACCCACATTTTCTAATAACTACACATGAGAAGTTATCGTTGTATTTGTGCAATTGGATGTAATTTATGGGGCAAGGTCTACTGTGTTTGGATATTAGTTACACTAACTCGATTCAATTGAGCAGTGAATGTGAACAGAATTTGCTGTGTCATGTATTTACTTTCATAATACAATCAATTTTGATTTTGAACACATCCGGCGAAATAGTATTTTTAGACTGTCATGTCTCCTACGCAGTGAACGACAATTCGCAACAAAATGATAGTAAATTTTATTTTTATAGCAATAATGTGTGTGTAAACTCAATTACATTGCTCAGATCCATTCCAATTATAATGGTTTTCACATTTTCAACCGCAAGTGGTGGTCGTCAAGGATAATCGCAATTATTTTTTGAAACAATGTAAAAAATACGAACATTCCTGTGACAGCGAACCACTAATTTCTTTTATTCTTCCACTAGTAAAAGCGACAAATGCTCATTAGCCGGCTGCCGGGATTACAGCATTTACAAAGTAAACAACTATGCAAATGCAATTTTGCATTTTGTAGCCGTTGTTTGGCTGCTGTAAATTTGTGTACATGGTCGCACAATTTTGGGTTAAAGTCTGCGAGCTGGTTGGTTGTGTGTATTTGTGTATTCTAATGAGCACAGCAGTTTGTTGGAAAGTCGGTTGCTCCCACTATATTATGAGTGTGTTGCATAAGTTCCCATGCAAAAGGTGGAAACTTGCTTGTATGTTTTTGTACTGTTTGAACTTTTCCTTTGGTTTTAGAAGTATTCATTTCCTAAGATAAATTGTTATTTAATGTTCTGTTTTATATACTAAAATTCTTATACAAGATTTAAAAAAAAGACAGTTTTGTTCACAAATGATAGAAGTCCCAATCAGCCAATCTCCCACAATATTAATTGAAAAGGACTGTTTACTGCTATATGCAAAAAATTAATCGATATTTCGTCTTAATAATGCTGCTATGGTAGACAGAGACTTTTTGCATTTGAAATTTGATTTATATGACTTTTAATATGAAGTCAGATAAGGTAAGCTAGTGGAGAAACAATGCTTATGATTTCAATAGAGGTTTTGTTCAATTTTCATTTGGTTTTCATGTGTGGTGCGGTGATGCATCATGGGCTTAGTATTTTATATACTATACTATACTATACTATACTGTATATGACATGCTCAGAGGAAAAGAGCGATGAGATGTACTGACGCTCCATACATTTGATCGCTTTTTTATTTTCAGCAAAAATATTTTAATTTTAATAGCGAAGAATTTGTAGTGATTCAGCGATGTAATATGTCTTTTTTTTGTATGTACCTAAATGACATCAAAATTGTACCTTTTCCAAGGAATTGTACTTGAAATTTTTTCCAATACAAGATATACAGGGCATTTAGTTGCTTTATTGAGTTCCGTTTTATTGCAATACTCTCTCAATTGAGTACCAATAACTTTATAAAAATAAATTGTGAAAAATTATAAACAAAAATTGCCCAATTGTTCCAATTGTACTTTTAATGGGACGGTTGTACCTACTGTACCTTCGCAGTGAAATAGGATGGCACAAGGTACAATTGTACCTACTTTTACATGCCTGATGTGATTACAAATTTGTGCCTGATTACAAAAGTTCAAATTTTGATATGTCTCACGAAAAACTCGAATATATGGTATCGGTGCTCTGAATAAAAATCTCTAATTTACAGTTTTTCTAGATCAAACCGTTTAAGTTCTTTTAATTGAAAAATTTGTGTGCATTTGAGTTTGTATACCAATAAATTTTTTCAGGAAAACTCCTTAAATGTAAGTTCATATATCATAAAATAATGTCTTTTGTGATCAGAAAACCGTATATTTTATAACATTTTAAATTACGTTCTACCGACAAAATTTTTTTTTTTGTAAAAAAAAATATTTTTTTTGTTAAAAAAAAATATTTTGGCATACATTGCGTATGAGTTATAAAAAAAAGCATCACACACATTTTTCAATAAAAAAAATTTAAACGATTTCATCTGCAAAAAATTACTCCAGAATATATAGGACTTTTTTCGGGACTGAAGTTATGTCGGATGGTATTTTGGGCAAACACCAGTGGAAGGGAACCATTTTTTTTTTTAATTTTCAAATAACAATTATTTTTTGGTGATCATTGGAAACCAGACGATACATTGAAAATATATGTACGTTCAACCATGATTCAAGAATTAAATTTGACAATTCAAAAAAGAGCAACTCGATCAACCTCAAATTCTTTAGCCATACGTTCAACAGAGACGGAAATTGTCAAATATTTCCAGTTATACCGGAGAAAGTTTATTGAAAAATTCATTGTAATTTTCATTTACGCCAACATACAAGAGTAGCTTAATATTTCGTAAAGTTTTTGGATTTATGTAAGTGGAAATTTTAAGACTTCTTTGAGAAATACCAGAAAATGTTCCGAGCTCTAGTAATCAATAATACAATAGGTCCGAACCTGTTCACCCTATTATATCGGGTGCAGTGCACCAGACCGAGTGTTGAGCACAATAAATTTCGATAGGCATTTCTGTTCGATTTACCAGATTACTGTACTGATTTCATCTGACCTCCACTCCGAATAATTTAAATTGGTAAATAGGCGATATATGTCCAGTTATTGTCAGATGACATGTGTGTGACAACGCTTGACTGAACAACCCTTGACTTCTATAAATATCAATAATAAATTTCGCTTGACTACTACGACTACCAATTTACTGTAAATTTATATATGTATCTTCCAAAATAAACGGTTTACCACAACATAAAGGGCCTTTGATTTCACAATCACTGATTCTCATTTTTCCTCATAAAAATGTAGCTTTAACTCAACAATTTATTTTCTCATGAAAAAAAAAAAATTAAATTTGCTTTGCTTGCGCATACCACAAACCAGCATTAAGTGCACATACCCAGTTTGCTTACTTCGCTGTTGCCTGTCGAGGTTTATCACAGAGAAATGAAATTTGTTTGCTTAACTACTCAACAAAAATGTATAAACTATGAAACGAAATCACTGAAAGGCTTGAGGGCACCTGAAATTAAAAAGACAAGAGCTACAAAAACATAACTCAAAGTTGCTGAGCATGTTTGCCTATATAAATTTACAAACAAATTATTTGCTGGTTGGTTCAACATATAGAAAGTTAAACTTAAGTTAAGTTTTTTTCTTTTTTGGCGAAAAACTTTACCAGTAACGGTGTAGGTGAGGTGTTTAATGCTACTATACTCAGTACAGCCCATAACTTTTCACCAACTTATTACGCTCACACTTCAACTAAATCTGCAAGCCTGAATTCATAAAACGACCACAAGACACGCAGTACATAATCTCGGAAAACCGCATTTATTTACTAAAACGAAGGAGGAAAAACTTTCCGCATAAGTGGAAATTTAGTCATCTTGCCGAAACTTGCTGGGATGGTAGATGAGTGTGACGTGTCAGCATTAAGTATACTGACATTAAAATAAATGCGTGCATTATCGACAGCTAACGTCATCTTTCTCAGCCACTCGACAGCATCTTGCTCGGCAGCATAAATCTTCCCATCTCAACCCTCTGCACCATTCCACCCGCAAACGGTCGCTATTAATGGCGGATTGCCTTGATGGCAGCTAATCCGATCAACGGAATCTCGGCTGCTGTTGTTTCCGAATCCTTTTAGCCTCATCGCACAAGTCACAGTACACGCCGCATCGTTGCACGTAACATAATATTTATAATGAAGGTGAGGACACCTTTCCCAGAGACACCTTCTGCTGGCAGAAGGGGCCTATTCCTTTGCGTGCGCCATCAATGAGGATAAATTGTGACATTAAAGTTGATGGGCGTGGTGGTAGTGACTTCAAACGGTGTATGTACGTCCCTTGGATTAGTTAATTTGTTTGTGCGCAACAATATACAACAATATACAACAATACAAAGAGCCTTTATGTAATACAATGCCATCTCATTTCCTTTAAGCGTACTTAATTTGTATTTAATGTAGAAATATATTCCATAACAAATTTTATAAATATTTTGCATTGATTCGAATTTTATTACATTCATTTCAAGTTCAATTTAAATTGGAATTTGTGCAATTCACCACTCATACATGATTTGTGCTTTCAAATGCAATTTTAATATTCTGTTTTCTTTTCGGTTTTGTGGTATTTATTTAATATTTCATCCCAGCTCAACTGAGCTGTAAACAGAATTTATGAAATATTCATGCCACATTTAATCGAATTCAATGGCGAAAATCGAATAGCTTCGCATAGTTAGTTATTTATGGCATTGTAAAATTAGCATAAATATTTAAAAATAAACCTACAAGTCGTTTAACTTCCATTTCAATTGTCAGCTAAAATGTTGTAAATAGATTATGACTCTGATACAGTCAAGTGGGCTCACAGTCGTTTTCCCACTATAACATCATTCATTAATAACACTGTACAACAATTTTGAGGGTTTTCAAAACCTCTGGAGTTTCGGACAGTATTTTAAGGATTGCTAGTCAAAAATGTCCTTTTACATCCATATTCTTTAGTATAAAAATACCATAATTTCATGAGTAATTTGATGGAAACGATTTTAAATTCTCACAAAGGCAAAAAAACGTTTCTCGTTTGTAGCAATTTTAGTTAATTTGTCTAAATTCATATATGTAAAAACTTAGGCAAATGTTTTGAATTTATTGCAAACGAGGCTGTGTTTGAGAGAAACGTTTTTGCATTTGTGAAAACTTAAAAACGTTTCCATCAAATTACTTTCGTTTGCGGTCAATGAGTTCATTCACGACAAATACAAGCGTATTTCCTCTTAAAGTATTCAACATTTGCAGCAATTACCCTCAAACACATTAATTCTTTGAGTGTATTAACTTCAATTTCTTTGGCTTTGACAGCGGTGTGTTTCAGGTGTCCAATAGATGGTCAGGCATTTTTAGAGGTAGTTGCTTGTAGTCCTTATCGAATTTTGCTTGTTCTTTTAGTAGCATGTTCTTTTAGTAGCTCGCTATTGTCCTTACCTTTCAATCGAGCTCTGTAAAATGATGTTTACATAAAGTTTCGGCTTAAAACGAAAATGTGTTCAACAACTGGGCATGCTCTCTTACTGCCTTTCGCATTATAGACTAGATAATTTTTATTGCGCAATTCTATCAGTTTTCGGTAAAGGATTCACATAGAATTCAGCAAAGTCTCTTCCGATAATTGTTAAGAGTCCTCTGGTATGACCAAAAAACACATTCGATTGTAATTTTTCAATCAAACCAATAGAACAGTCGAATGTAGCCTAAAGTCTAAATTATAGTTCAATCGATAAG
The DNA here is from genome assembly GCA_951394025.1 of Heteromyza rotundicornis. Lineage (NCBI taxonomy): Eukaryota > Metazoa > Arthropoda > Insecta > Diptera > Heleomyzidae > Heteromyza > Heteromyza rotundicornis. The sequence continues at coordinate 14,678,534 of OX596011.1, read as the reverse complement.
CCAATTCAATTATTTATAGATTTGAGTCGATGTCGTGAGCACACACTACGGAATACCGTTTAATTCAATCCACATTAATCTAAATTGTCGCTGCAGTCAACACAATTTTAATTATTATTAAAATACTTTTTTAAAATTGTAATTTAATTAAAAAAAATTGCATTTCCAAGCCATACAACCGAATTGTGGCATGTCGAACATGCAACACATGGCAAATGCAATTCAAACCCACTTGGGGTGGGCTGTTGAGTGTGGCGAGGGTTCGGAGAGGGATTATATATGGCATGGAATCAATGCAATTAATTGCAGCCAACATTTATGTGGTAGAATTTACAAGCACATATGACCACAGCAGGCAACAGGCACGTGGTAGCTTGACAATTTCTCATGCTTGTCTCAGGGGGGAATTGCACTGGTGCATTTGAGTTTGTGTTTGAGGCCACAAGTTGCTTGTAATTAAAAACACTTTTAATATGAATTTGCAAAAATGTGTTATATTAAAATACATTAATTATAATTTGAAACCATTAAAAAACTCAACATTCCGAATTAATGAATTTTCATGTTGTTATCAAAGGCTGATTTAGTGGAATTAATTTTCATTGCTTGTGGCATTTCCAGCAATATCCGGTATAACAATAGCTCGTTGTTGTTATTGTTGTTGTTGTTGTTATTGTTTGTTTTAAAATTGAGCCAAAAACTTGCGGTGCACTAATTGAAATTCCTTTTGTGTGCCTGTGAGCGGGTGTGTCAATAAATCGAAAATGAAGTTTGCATGAATTGTTGTAACAAATTTACACAAACTCATCCACACACAGAGTAAAAAATACATAAAAATAAATAAAAACATCAGACAAGAAAGAAAACGCAAATATTTAAATTAAAAAATTGTTTTTGCTTTCACTTGCATATACTATATGCAAGTGCAACAACACGCAATACACACGACCGGTTGCATAAATGCGGATGGGTTGTATGGAAATCCACATTCTTTATCAACTGGAAGTGGCGATAAAGAGCTTTAAAGGATTTCGTGACTTGCTTCTGGCTCGTTGTATTTCCCAGTGCGGGCAATTTGAGCGTGCGGGCGGACATGAGCTTTTGTTTGCCCACTTTTTGTGTACGCGCGTGTGTATGTGTGTGAAGTTTTAATGGTGCTCTTGTGCTATCAGTACTTCCGGTTTGAGCCAACACACAAATGCATCACCAACATCGAAGTATTTTTCTTTAATTTCTTTGACTATTCCTCACTGCATCGTCCAGTCGGAATGCACTGTGAATTACACTTTTAATTAATTGTTAATAGCAAGAACTTTTGCGGACAATTGCTTCGGTACTGTAATGTGGTATGGCGAGATTGTGTGAATGCATGTAAATATTTAATGGCATTCTTAAATTTATTGCAAAGTTTCCTCATTTATCATTTATTTTGAGGACTTTTCCATTGACGCTCTTTCCTTATTTTAAGGCCAATTAATTCATTCATACGGATGTCAAAATTTCGCTTACCACATATTTCTTGCCCATCTATCGATACACAAATTGACTGCAGGTCATTAACCTTAACGCATTATATTTGGAAAATGATGGCAGCAGAACATGCAAAGCATGAATTCAAACTGACAGTTGCTGTTGCAAGTTCGAAATATTCCAACCGTAGCCAAAAATAAACTTCATAAATAACTTTATAGTGCCATGCACTTTCGTTGGCGCCATTTTGGCTTGTCATTTCGCTCTAAACTATTGACTTCTTTTATTTGATGCGACGCAGAGACTTTTTTTAATTTGATACTATAAAATAAACTTCTTTATGCAGTTTCGCTAGCAGTTTCTTCTTTGTTTCCTTTCTTTCCTTTTTTGGCATTATATTCTGATGGTTATTACAGTGGATTATCAAAGTTATCTAAACTCGAAGATAACACTAGTCACAACAAAGTTTAAATTACAAGAAAATTTTAAAAAATAAGTTAAGCAAATTTATTTAAAAAAAAATATTTGAAAAAAAACGGTGCATATGTATTGGCTTTTGTCATTATTCCAATTTATTGAAAAAGTACTTAAAACTGTGAACTATTTTCGAAAACATTGCCTTTGATTATAATGTAAATACAGACCTACTTATGCAGCAAGTCGTATTTCTTCTGTAAATAGCAATCCTGCACGTAGTTGTACGATATATTTTTCGATAATTTCTCTGTGATTTTGCAATAGTTTCCATTTTTACTTGATTTTCGTTCCATTTTCATGAGTTCATTTAAAAAGGTTAAATTTCAGTTTCAAGCCATGACACGCACTGCTTTTCGCTAAAGCAATAATCAATTGATACCGACGAAGGTGTTTCTGTTTAACTGCCACATTCATCGCCCACGCAACAGTTTCCCAGTGGCGACATGGTAAAGCGTGAAATGCTTCTATTTTATACAGTCAGTGCATACGAAAATGCATCGCCATGGAGCTTCAAGAAAACCACACAGGTCACTTGCGCTTGATTTATTCTTATGTAAAACATTTGATAAGGGAAATAAAAAAAAAAACAAATTTAAAAATTTGTTGCATACTTTTTTGGGTCGAAAAACTACAAAATACCAAATGTTAAGTTCAATAATTTCAAGTTATAGTGCACGTATAGTGAGAAATGATAGACGGTAAAAACGTAATTATTGAATTGGTTATTTGGTCCCAGAAAGTATGCAACAATATTTTTAAATTTATATAAAAATCGTCGCTTGCTATCCCTTCGTCTTTAAACAACCAAAAAAATGAAACAAAATGTATGATGATGACTGAAATGCAAATAAAAGTATGCAAACAAAATGAATTTCAACTGCAATGAGATACAGCTAGAAATTTTCTTTCAAAATCAATTTTTTGGATTAAAAAATTACCAGAAGTAAAAACGAAAGAACCGAAATCAAATATCAACACGAAAAAGTGAATAAAGTGAGTACTAATGGAATTGAACGGTTGAAAGGGAATCTTTCATTCGTGAACGATGAAGTGAGCATCTGCGAATCGCACTGCCATTGAGTAATTGTACGAACGAGATTAAAGTAAGGTAAAACGGCACAAAGTAAGTGGCTTCAATGCGGCCGAAGAACAAAGCACGATTGAATGAATGTACCGCGATGAATGTTTCTGTAAGTTTTGCTATTAAAACGCGAGTAAAAGAAATTACCTGCCCGAAAGGAGGAGAAGAGAAAAATGGAAAAAAAAATGTGGGAGAATTAATGGAACTCACAGTCGACCGTTATCCTGGCGTATATCTTTAATTCGTTTTTTTTTTTATAATTTAATTTACTTTTTACGCTTGTCAACCGCATCCAAGGATGTTTTTGAGTTGAAGATGGTTTTTTTTTTGCTTTGCTTTTTAGATTACCATCATTTTTAAATGAACATTTTTCAGGGTTGGTAATTCATTTTTAATTTTTTTTTTCCTATGCAAGACAGAAAGAATTATTAAGAAATCTTGTTTGTAGCGGGGACATAGAAAGAAGATGAATATAAAGTAGAGTTGGGTCTGGGCCATTTAAGGAATGTCAAAGAAATTAAAGTAAAGTAAAATTTGTTAATTAATAATTTATCTATTTCATATTGGTGAAAAAAGGCCCCTTGTTCCCACTTCTTCCCTGAAATGGAAACTATTGAAATACAATATTTAATTGAGTTTTCTTTTCTCTAAGTGATGTGAAAATCTATTCAGTTTAATGCGGATAATAAGTGTATATACGTCATGATATGTATCTCATTGTGAGACATTCATATCTCTGGCATTTCAGTCCGTACTTCATGCTTGTCTGCTTTATCAACGCATTAGTGTGCACCGCGCACCGCCTATACAATTTTTGTCTTCTCTTTTAAGTTTTATTCTCCTTTGTCTGACCTTAATTGCTTTCGCTTTGCTATAATAATGTGAAGTCCATTCTCCGAATATTCGGTAATGGAACAGTTTTTTAAATTAATTCAAAAGCTTTTAATTATTTTTTTTTTATTAATTTGTTTGAAATATTTTTTTTTGCTCGAAAATTCCTTTTAAAATTATTAAAGTAAATTCAGTAAAAATTCATAAAAATTCAATTAAAAAAAATATGTAATTACGTTATTTGTGCTGTATTTGTGTTGTATTTAGTTTAAAATTCATAAAAATCGAACCATAAATTTGGAAACAATAACTACACTGTGCACTGTTCTCCAAATTTGTTGGGTCATTTTACGAGATTGAATGTAAAAAAAAAATGTTTGCGTTTTTACTTTACAAGAAATTCAATTCTAAATTTTAAGCTATAGAACGCCTTTATCGGACTTATTCGGTCATTAACTGAAACATCCCAAATTCAAATTTTTTTTTTTTCAGTTTCTTCAAATTTGTACTAAAGGGGCAATACCATGATGGAATGAAACTACCATAATAGTGTAAAACTATAGGAGGGTTTTTAAATGGCCTTGGAAGTTTTTCTGAGTGACCACTTCAGTTGTGCAAGCATAAGCAAATATGCTGACCAAACTGTATCAAAAAAGGCAGTATTTTCAAGCCAATTGAAGTTAACTTTACCCCCGGCCAATAGACTCAGGAAAGAAACCGAAATTTAATTTCCTCCTCATGTCCCAAAAGAAACCAATTTTAAAGAGACTAGGTTTCACATTTGCATATTAACGTGCTTATGACAACCAAAAGTTAGTGGCATTAACGTGAAAAAGGAAGGAACAAAATTGACTTATGTTCCTCCCTTCCAGTTCGAAAATAAGAATGCAAATAAATTGTATGGAAATACGCAAAACCAAAAGCACCGCATCAACTGATTTCGTATGAAGTATTGTATAAGTTGTATGTGGGTTTGTATTAGTTGTTGTTGCTCTGCTTCTTGTTGTTTGCACTGCATCCGGTCTGTTGTGGTTGTGCGACATGTCAGTGAAGCCACGTCAATGCAATACCCAGCCAGCTGACATAGTGGTTGTGACATGGGTCTGACAGTCGTCATAAACATCATTAAACGAATTGACTTGCTCGTCGACTGAGCAAATACTAATAATACATAATAATGAGAATATAAGGAGGCTAATGTCAACGGAATATGTCGAATACCATTGCCGTCGCCATTGCCCTCGTCGCTGCCCCCCTCAAGCCACAACAATGGATGAGTTCATTTTTGCGAGAGCGGATATGCGCAAAAAATGAACATTATCATATAATATTTTTTTTCCCGTAGATATACGAGTATTTCCGTTTCCGTTTTACTGGCAGTTTTTTGTGTTTGTATTTATTTATTTTGTGTTCATTGTTTTTTTTTCTCGATGATGTAAATTTAAAGGGCGTAGCTTGGTTTTTTTTCTTCTGCTATTTTTGTTGCTGTTGCTTTCATGAGATCTATATGGAAATTTTTGTTGGGCCCGAAACAATACTAACAAAAACACACAAAAAAAAAACAAAAGGATGACAAAAATGAGGTCGAGGTCATCTGGTTTCTTTTGTGTGCGAACAAGGATGTGTTTACTTGTTTATGGGAGCGAAGGGGAAGCAACGAGTGACAACAGAAAATGCTCTCAATATGCGCTTATCGGCGCAAAGCATTGGGTGATTGGAAAAAAGACAATCACCAAATGCTCTGTGCAATTGTGTACTATTGAGCAACTACGTATTTGCTGCTTCTTCGTTATCCTTTGCTTCTCAGGCATTGTCATAACTCAATATCCTCAACTCGACAAAAAGTCGTTTATTGAAATTTCAAAATTCCTTTTTTCGAAAAAAAATAAAAAAAGAAATGAAAAGTATGTAATAACTTAAGTGATTCTCTGGCTGTCATGTGTTACAACATGCTCACACGCACATATTGTAAAATTCCGATCCTTTGTTATCCTTTTTGACACGTGCTGTGATGTGATGTGCTCGTTGTGATTTTTATTTGTATCTTCTGTTCTTTTTTTTCAGTTATGACTTTTTCTTCCTTTGTTTGCCTCTTTTTTTTATTCCACTTTGCCCTCGTTCGTTTTAGCTGCCTCGAATGAAATTTTTTGTAGTTTTTTCACAAGTGTCTCCTCTATCGATCGGGATCATTCCTAAAAGCTGATGGATAAGACTGTCGATTGGGTGTGATAATGTATAAGTTGATTGCTCTCAATACCGTACAAAGTGTGATGTTTGTGTCAGGCTTCGTTACTCGAAGTGCTATTGTCATTCAAGTAAAGTTAAGCTGCATCGAACTGTGTGGCACATCCTTTTGAAACTTGTAGCCCACTTTGTAACCCATTGAATAAGAAAAATTTTAATTGTTTCTAGTATAGGATAGTTACAAAAGTTAAGTTTTGGCCAACTTGTGGCTTACATGGCTCATATCCTGCATAAGCCATCATATTGCGACATTGTCAACATTTGTTTTGTTTTATTTTGTTTTGTTTGCAAAAAATGTTCTCAAAATAGAAATTTGGCATATGTATTATTACCAAAATCTCCTCTTCACATTGACACCCGCAATTCGGTGTAACGAAATTAAACTTCAAACAACAGATGGCATTTTACTAGCCAATACATGGTAGATATGTCCCTGACGTGTCTTATGACAAATATCCCAAGCAACAGCAAATAGATAATTACCACAAGCTTTGTGGCATATAAGTGCGATATAGGTGGCCTGTAACCTAATCTGTTAAAATTAAGTGATTCAAATATGGCATATAAATCACTTTTAAAAATGGTTCATAAAAGATCTCTTATGAGTGGCTAACATTACATATGAAACCGTGGTTAGCATTTGGCAAAACATGAATGTTGAATTGTGTGATCTACATTTTCCCTGCCACCTCATTCGAATGTTCTTAACATTTGTGTTGTTCTGTTCTTTGGTCAGCCATTTTTACGGTATCCAAAACAAAAATCACTGAATAATGTAGATTTTAAACGAAGTAACGATTGAATATGCTATTGGCGATCAAAATGATGACAAAAAAATCCATTTAATTCATAAAAAAAATCGAAATATTGTTTCTTTCCTTTACAATTTCACAATGAATCTGGGTGCGTTTCCAGAATTAGAATACGCGTTTGGGAAATATTCATTGTCGTAGTTTTCAAAATGTTGATTTAATTTTTGCTTTATTTATATTTCAGTGGAAATAGGTTTGGAGTGAGAAACATACAAATACAATTTTATATTTTTATTATGTTGTCCCTTTTACTCATGAAGCGGAATGAAATTGAATTGAAATTCAAATGGCATACAGGTGCCCTTATCACCATTTTATTATTTTCTTTGCATGGTGGCATATTCGGGCTTTTTCAGTGACAAATAAGTGGCAGACATGGGATTGCGTCCACTTAAAATGCCACTAAGTGTTAAGCTTGAATCGCTTGTCTACGAAAATAGTATTTATCTCCTCTAAAAGACTTAAGAAATATTAAATAATTTTTGAACAAAAAAAAGCAATTGGTCTATTCGGTCTTTGCCATCTTTTAAGCGCCAAATTAACTTTAACCAAATGCCTTAATAAAATATTCAGAATAATGCATGAGACCAGAAAGTCCCGGACGCAATAAACTCTTGTCTACTTCAAACTTAACTAGAGAGTGGACTATCTTCGGCTATACCGAAGTTGAAATACCCCCACACAGTAGGAAGAAGTACCTCGAACATATAAAAATGTGGTCTCAAGACCCTATTTCGAGCCAATTATAGGTGGTTTTGGAGCCCGGACCATGTCCAAAATCCATTTCTAAAAATTTCAAATTAAATCCACAAAAAAAAAAAAATTGGTCTTAAGACCCCATTTAGACCCTTATATATGTGGCTTCGGAACCTCGGACCATGTCAAAAATACGTTTCTAAACATTTCCAATCGAATACAACAATAAAAAATTTTTACCTTTTTTTTGGGTGTATGGGAGACACGCCCACTTTTTGTCCGATTTGGCTGATTCTCGAACTTGATCTCAGTATTCACGAGAAAAACATGTACCCAAAGTTTCAAGTCGATATCTCCAAAACTGCGACCGCTATCGTGCGGACGGACAGACGGACAGACGGACAGACAGACGGACATCGCTAAATCGACTCAGGAGGTGATACTGATCAAGAATATATATACTTTTCCATACCGGACACGCCTCCTTATGGGCGTTACAAACGTTGTGACAAAGTGAGTATACCCTGCCACAGTGAGTGTGGGGGTATAATTAGAATTCACTTGAGTCTATGTTCTGAAAAAAGCGAAAGTTCAATTATAAATTTGGGCCCTAACATGTAACTCATTTGCATACGCCTTGGTTTGCCCCTTTCGGTAGATTTGTGTAATTCTGAGAAAGCACCACTCCAACACAATCAACTTTGCAAATGATTCTGTAATTTACGACTAAAAATAGCTCAACATGCTTATTAAGCATGTTTGCATAGAATAAACGAATTGAACAGAATTTTGGGCAATTTTTGACAATTTTATAGCAAAAAATTTTAAACTCACTCAACAAAAAAGAATGTATTTTCAAAACAAAAGCGTTTGAACCAGTCTTTGTTTCAGCAAATAAATTCCCATTTAATGAAACAACTGCCAATTTATACTTAGCATCGGTGAAAGATTCATAAATAATCTGTCTCGCATAATCTGCTGTGAACCATGTAAGCTTACAAAATGCAATCATATGCAGAGGCCTCTCCAACAAACACAAAAAAAATGCTTATCAAAATGTTAATAACCAACCTTGGAAAAGGCGCAGAAGCGCGTAAATGCATCATTCGCATTGTCATTGGCTTAACACATTGTTGCATGTCAACTTCTATAGCATGGCGAACAAGCAACATGATGACAGCCAAACCAAATGGCGCACACAAAACATAAATCAGATGAAAATTAACCATGACAATTCGATATGCACACACACACACACACACAAACGCGCACCGACAGTCAAATGGATAATGGCAGAGCATACCACACGAAATCAGTGTTCCAAGCCAAACCAACAGCAAACAGCGCCAAAATGGAAACGTGCTTAATGTGCTTTTGATTGCGGCCGCACATTGGGCCTTTTGTTTATTTTAACTGCCTGCTGACTGCTCGCTTCATTTGTGTGATGGCAGAGCAGCGCGGGAAAATTTAATCAGCCGCATAAACCAAAGCCATTCACTTTTGTGCTTCGAAGCAGGAAATTTAACAAATTTTCTTTATACGAAATTGGATTGCTTTAGCAGAGCGCAACGCGACGTGTTCGGCATTATTTTTCCAATATTAGCAATAAATACAATTTCCATAGGAGAAACAACAAGCGACAGCAACCTACATGACGTTTCAATCAGTATTAACAACTTGAAATTTTAGGGTCGCCATTATAACCAAAGGGGATGCATACACACACTGTAAAGTGTAAACACAAGTATAAACTTTTTAATTTCTTTGTTTGTTTGTAGAAAATGTTGCTAGTTACCTTAGTGTATGACACACACATAACTGACAGCATTTTGGTATTACCTTTTATTGGTATTGTTGTGGTTTCTTTCATTCCACCTAATCCCTATTATTTGGAAGGGTTTGGGGCAAAAAAACTGCACCAAATGTGAAAATGATGTGCTCCGTTTCCGCTTTCAAGTCACTTCCTGCCAGGGGCAAACAATAAATGCTGTTGATGACGATGATGATGATGTGGGTGTTACAAGCGCCTGACCTTGCGTTACATTTGAAATGGAGCTCACACATCCACAAAATGACAAAACAATCGAGCGGCGTGAATGCCTGATAGCCCTTTGTGTGGTCAGCTTGGGTTTATATTATTTTTTCTATTGATATGTTAAAGTTTCACATTTCTTTTCTTTAGGAATATGTATTTATTTTTTTTTGTGTGCCTCGCCTACTCCTCGTCAAATGTCACATTGACACTTGTGTCTGCTATTGTCCTATTTGATTTCGTTGCGTTTTTCCATTTGATTTGTAAAAAAAGAGAAACCATCGCCACTTGATCCTTTTCAGTCTCTGGGTTAACTGAGAATACAAATAGATTTTGCGGTCAAAGTGACAAGCATGTTTCCGTTTCCTGTTGGAATTGATTTCCCACGGCGTTCGCGCCATTCAATATTGCATAATAAATTAAAATAACGTTTGACATTCGCTTGCATTTCCGCTGAAATTCAGAAATGACATTTATGGGAGGACTTCAAAGTATTTGTGCTTCGGTTTTGCTTTCAAAGGCAGGAAGTTGGTTTGACTGGCATTTTTCCCATTTAATTATAAAGCGGACAGAATTCGTTAGTAAGAATTCGTAAGTAGTAGCACACAATTAAGCGAATGATAAGATGTCTTCTAAGAGAATCTGTCTAAATTGACTATTGTCGAACGAGTCGTCAAAATAATAATGAATTCAGTAGTCCAAATGGGCTTTTGAGGTAGGTTTTCTTGATTGGATTACGCTGACAGCAAAATAAAACAATATTTTGATGAAAATTGTATTTTTATAACCCTTATATTAACTTGCTTTGGCTTGACTATATATATATATATATATGTCGGTATATATATACTCAAATCATACACTTCCACATGAGCTGGAGAGCTGAAATTTGGAACACTGATAGAACTCCGGTGACAAGGCGTCCTATTCAATATTTTGGGTCCATCAGAGGCGTAGGGGGCCGTGCGGGGACTCAAACCCCTTCTTCTTAAACATGACATAACTTCCGATTCCTTCAAGCTACTTCAAAATCTGACATTGGGAACAAACAAGCCAAAAACCCTTAATTTTAAATCGAAATTGCGGAAACTAGTTTAAAGGGAATTTATTTTCTGCTTTTTAGTCGGTTAAAGGGTTATATTTTAAAAAAATATTTTTTTTTCTTTTTTATTTACATTTAAAATGCATACATTCATGAGCAGCCTTTGCTCTCAGGTTCGCATCGTGTGCAATGCAAAACCAATATTTGCATACGCACAGGAGCTGCTGTTGGTTCGTATATGTACTCTTATTCTAGAAATTAGTGACAATGACAAATCAATTACAGGTCTTGTCACCACCTATTTAAATGGCTATTGGCATTCGTTTTGTTTATGCCACTCATTGCTTTTTGTCACTCCTTGCTAGAACAAGACTATTAGTAGAAATATTGAAATTCATTTCTGATACAACAGTAATATTAATTTAAAATAACTCTGTCCACTCAAATTCGCTTGTATTCCCACGGCATCATAGCACAAAGAACATCCTGGAAAATGAATTCTTTCTTTATTGTCGTTTCTTTGAGATTCCAGCGCATCATGCATCATGGACAAATCTCATTTTGGCGTAGATTGGAAAAAAATATTGTCATTTTTCTTCTATTCATTCTTAAAAAGTAAATATTTTCCAAGCTTATCAATATCCTTGTGAAAATATTGTTTTTCAAATACACAAACGCTGGGTGGATGTGAACGGCAAAGAAAACAAAAGAACATTCCCAACTGAGTACAAAAGCTGCATCCGGTTTCAAATACGCACGCACGTACACAGACACAGAAACAGCTGCTGTAGCTGCTACTATACCAAACAAAGGCGCATTTGGGTAAATGTGCCTCGTATTTCCTTCCATTTCAAATTCAAATTTCAATTCCCCCCGCACTCACACACAAAAGCGAATTTAGCCAAACGACAACTAAAAATGTAAAAATAGAGCAACTAGCTACCGGAAAGACTTAACAACAACAGCAACAAAAAACTTGGAAAAGTAGAAGTGAAAATTGAAAATGTGCGAACGCTTATTAGTTAGTGTATACCTGTCGCATATGTTGCGTTTCCGCCATATAATTTTAAAGACGGAAGTGAATACAAAAGCAGAAACCGTACTGAAAAATTGACGAATTTAATTTTAAAGTCAATTATGAAAAAACAACAACACAATGCACGAGAGCAGATGATTTTCTTGCGCACATTTTTGACATTTGTCCATTCTCATTCCCAATCTGTGTACTCGAGCAGCAAAAGCAAACATGCGAAGGTCAACAAGAATGTTGCCTTCACAGGACAACGCCTGGCTTTCATTTGGCCTTTCCATTATTTTACCTAACATGCGACTTATCTTCTCATCATCACGCCACCTCCCCGCTAGAGATACACCAAATTGATTTTTTACACATAATTAACGCTTCTTGTGTCCTGACTTTTTCGCATCATTTATTTTAGCAATTCAGTGCATTTTTTGCTTGTTTACTTTGTATAACTTTTTTCGTGGTATTCATGTTAGCCAAACTTTTTCTATTTACTGAGATTTTGGGGAGTTTTTTTTTGTGAGAGCATTTGCATTTCTTAATTAAACAGTTATGCATGAATTATGGTATTTTGATTACTTTCACAAGTACCGTTGTGTTGCCTGAGTGGAATTCGCGACGCTACCTAGCGCTTTAGATTAGTCGTACGTAATGGCTTTTAATTGAATTTAAAGTGGAGTACTGTACTGTGGAAAGTGTGCCAGCGTTTAGTTGAAGTGAAGTGAGGTGAGGTGTAGACAACAAGTGCTTCTTGTTGCTTAAGGAAATTATGTAAACAATTACGCCTACTATACACTTTACATATCATTTACATAATTTACATCTTTGTCCTTTACTTTGCACTTAAAGTTATGGCATTTGAAACAAATGTCATGTGCGTCCTTAGGCTACAGTCTCTCCTACTTTGTATACATATATGAATATTGCTTGAAGTTTTCAATTTATTTTAATTGTGTGGCGCTGAAATTCCAAGAAACTTGGCACATCTTGTACAGTTTTCTTAAACATCGGAAATAAAAATAAAAATGTGTTTTCTTAGGTTTAATGAGCTCTTAATAAATGAGTGCTTATGTGTTATATTGGCACTAACTCGGCGCTAATTAAATTAAATTGTTGATAAACAAAATAAGAAAATTTCGCTTTAAAAATAAAAATAATTTTAGTCATAAAAAAGAAAATATTGAAGATATCTGAATAATGTTTGAAATGTTAATTCATGGAGAAATTATGACTGGTTTTCTAAAGATATATTTTTTCCAAAAAATAAAAAAAAAATGGGCACTTTGATTGGGACAATATTTGAAAGCATCGCCTCATAATAGCCGACATTCCCTTAATGATGATACTTTAGATACAATTTTTCTGTCCCATTAAATTTTGCGCATTGCTCCATGGAACTAAGTCAAATTTAATTTGATTAAAAATGTAAATGAAAAGAAATTATAATTATCGTTTCTGCACTGCAAAGAGAAATGTGTTGTTCATACACACATAAAGTGTGTAAAACCTTGTAGACACATTTTACACACAAATTATAAGTAAAAAGTGTAGTGATGTATCACACATAATATGTATATTTATACAGCAACGAAAATCGATGTAACGCACGAAAACGTATTCAGTGTGTAATTATAACGCAGTTAAACCACGGAAATTTGTTAATTAAACCGTTTTTGAGCATAAAAGAAAATTATAATAATTTTAATGACACGTGTCACGTGTGTACTTTCATAAGTCTGTTGTATGCCTCTTGAGTGTATACTGTCGATACACTTAGAGTGTGTATTAATTTTTTGTATTTTTTTTTTGCCACACGCTTATACCGTGTAAATATTATATACGCTTAAAGTTCTTTATTAAGGCATGCCCAAATCTAGAATGTGTGTTTGTTTAATTTATCAAAAAAAAAGAGTAAAAAACAAGTTTTTTAAAATATAACCCTTAAACCAACTAAACAGCAGAAAATGAATCGAAATTGCTGAAATTAATTTAAGGGAAATTTATTTTCTGCTGTTTAGTTGGTTTAAGGGTTATATTTTAAAAAACTTGTTTTTTACTCTTTTTTTATTTTCATCTTTTTTTTAAAAATTGGCTCCATCCCGCTCCCCTTTGCCCCCTCACCCCCCTTTCCAAAGGGTACAAAATTTCATTTTGTCAATAAGAACTCACCTACCAAATTTCATCATTGTAGCTTGGAGGAATTGGAAGTTATGCCATGTTTTAAAAAATAGGGTTTGAGTCCCCCCACGGCCCCCTACGCCTCTGATGGACCCCAAAGAATGCATTGTCACCGGAGTTCTATCAGTGTTCCAAATTTCAGCTCTCTAGCTCTTGTGGAAGTGTATGAAAAAGCTCGCCGCAGATTTGAGGATATATATATATAGTCCACCCAAAGCAAGTTAATATAAGGGTTATAATAAATACACACCGAAAAATGTGGGTTCACTTTGCAGTGTGGAAAGAAATCTTAAGAGGACTAGCTTAATTTATACACTTCGTATTTCACATCTTTGGCAAACGCACCATCCAATGTCACAATAAATAATTACAAAGGAGAAAACAAATTAAAAAACTTGTTTCAAATTAAGAAGTGATGTGAAACTAGCTGGTTGTTTTGACGACTACATCCTTCTTGAACTTCCCGCTTGAAACAAAGTTTCCAGCAGCTGATGCAGATGATGTCACCGCGACACCATAAAATGCAACTTTTTTTATTGAAGACCATTCTTTTTTAATATTTTTATAACAGTAGTGAGAGGCACTTGACAACTTGTGAAATGAAAAAAGTTACCCCTACAGATGAAAAGTAACTTTTATGAAACATTTGCTGCTTGTGTTTTTTTTTAATTTTTTTTTTTTGATGTTTCAGTTAAGTTTAATTTTTGATGACAACATCAGAAGATTGCAGACAGTATCTATAAATAATTTTTAGAGAACAGCTTCGGTGTTGAAATTAGTCAAAGATGTGCTACGAAAATGCATTACTTGCAGCAAAATATAATTGGTGGACGCTTTATGCTCAACGGCTGTGAAGGGGAATGCTAAAAGCAAGACTGTCAGACTCAGTAGATGTATAAGGAAACAAGTACCCATAAAAGTCAAGCCCTTCAACAAAGTTGAAAGAAGTCGTCTTTGTTTCACATTGGTTAGTTTCGAGAGTGGCGCACCTCAAGCACACAATTTTCTTTAATTCCATTTAATCTAACTTGTTAAAGCAGCTACAAAACCAAGGAAACAATTATTCTACAAACGGCGCATTGCACTAAGACCTCTTGGCGGATGCTTAATTATTTATGAAAACCTTATTTAATTATGCCCGTTTTTTTATGGCGTGGAAAGTGAAAGAGAAAAAAGTAGTTGATATGCAACAGACAGCGTTTGGATGTCTGGCATACCAATTAATACTGTTGATATGCAAATTCATATTATACGAGTAGTGGGGGGACAGCATTGTTGCAAAAAGTTTCTGTATTGATAATATCTCTTTCGTACACTGAGTATTGTTGGGACAAAAGCAATTATTGCGTAAATTTAATTATCAATTTTTTATTGCGAAAGAAAGTATTTCGTTGACATAGATTTTGTTTACCTCTCAGAAGAATCCTCGAAATTCGATTAGTTTCTTTGCTCAGAGGGTAAGCTACATCTAGGAAGCGTACAAGAAAATTTCTTAAAATAAATTATCTTAGCACCCATGAGTGTTGTGAAAGGTAATACACATTTGGCATTTGAATGTCAAAGACAATTTTCCCGTACTTCAAGAGACGCAAGAGACCTGTAGCCGTAAAAAGCTACAGAACACATAAAAAGACGATACATTATTCATAAATATTAAATAGCGTATAAGGTAGTTTAGAAGAGCATTTTAAATCAAAGAATTTTAAAGACACAACGCACAGTGTAACTAGTGTGGCCAAAAATACCCGAAACTGAATTTAAGGTTTGGTTTGAACTACTTTTCTTAGTATAAACTAGAAGGGTGTTGTGATTTTTTTTCTTTCGTACGGCTGTGAGAAATTGTTAAATATTTTAAAAAGAACAAAATATAAGAAGTATATTTGCAGCTTGGATTTCTCATTCAGGTCTCCAACATAATAAAATATTGATAATTTGTTGGGCTTTCTGGTCAGCTATGTTTTGTGCAATTAAATATTCAATTCACATTTGTCACCCGACGTTTCGTTGATTTGGTGTCAAGATCTTCTGGGGTTCTATTTATTCGCCATTTTCACAAAAAATTACAAGAAATTACAATGAGAACATTAAAAAACAAATGAAATAAAATTATATAAAATTTTTCTTAATTCTACCCAACATACATTTTTCAATCACGTCATTTCCCCATTTGAACATTAAACATTTAACAAATAATTATAAAACATTTAGCTTAACATTTAAAATTTCCCGCCTTTGTTCGGTGCGAAAAATATTGCCAACTTGTTTTTAGATGATGCAACAAATTACACTATGCGACAAAATTTGGAAAAATGTTTGTTTGTTGACTGATTCTAATAAACCGTACTTAGCCCGAAATGCCAAGTTAAGCCATCTTAAATGCATTTTTATGTTTTAGTGTTTTTGTATTTTCGGATTGTACTAGTCCTAATTAGTGTTACACAAAAAAAGTTTTGTCATAGTTACCAGCCTAACGAATTTTTCAAACACATTCTTTATACGATAACACTTGACTTTAAAATATTTTTTGTTTTAGTGTAAAAAGTTTCTTTCTTGTCAACAATTTAGTGGATATACTGCGGGCCCATTGTGACATATTTTATGATTCTGTTATCTTTACTTTCATAAAATTCTTCGTGAGTATATATGTATGTATGTGGGGTTGTTCCCTTAAAACACAAGAAATACTTCACCGATTTTAATGAAACACATGCAAATTTGCGGCCGCCCACTGAAACGCCCTTAAATTTTTGAAGCTCTATAACTCGAGTCCTATTCAAGGGATTTCGCTGAAATTTTATTTTGGACGTGAAAATACAAAATTATTGCGAGCGAAGCTGTGGGTAAAAGCTAGTAAATAATAAATTTTTTGTTGTTGCAAATTAATTATATTTTAGGAGTTCTTAGTAAATGGATATTGTGTATAGTCGGGTTTGTTGTTGTAAAAGTTTGCAGCTTATTAATTTAAATTGCACTGAGCTTGAACCCAACTAAACACAATATTCATTTATTCCTAACATAAATTTCCACAATTTTTGCACCTATTTTAAAAAAGATTTCAATTTAAACTTTATGTAACTCTTAAATATAAAATAATTTTGAATGAATGAAAAGCACAATCAACTGTGCAGCTAATTCCAACTCTTATTATCTAAACGTACAAGCCACATGCATGTCTCCTAAGTGGTGAAAGCGATGTCATTAATAATGTTAAAAGAATAAACCACACCGTACACTCATACGCTGAGCAATGCCCCGCACACATGCACGCCTTAACAATTAAGCAGTTTTTCCGCGCATCTATTCGTCGAAGCTTTTCTGCAACGGCGGCTTACACAGAGCAGTAACTATTATCCTGGCGAAGGACACAATGAAACGAAACGACAAAACAAAAGCAAAAAAAAACAAGGCGGAAACAAGCCAAGGGCTGTGAAGGTTCGCTGCAACGTGCAAAGTGAAAAAAGCCACCAACTCAGACCATTCCATTAGAGCAAAATCAGAGCAAACAAAAAAATCCACACAGCTTTGAAGAGGCTTCGAGAGAGGCGCTACGCGAACGCCAAGAATTATGCAAACAGAGAAAAAAAAGACTCAACTTTTATTTTCCAACATTTTTCATAAAGTTTTTTTGTGCACGTATAAATTGTGCTGATGTTGTTCAAATTGTTGTTGAAAGTTTGTGTTGTTGTCATTTCGCTGTTGCTTCTGAGTTGCTACGACAACAGTTGCGGCTGCTTTACTCCTCACAATCAGCACCACTGGCACAATCAACTGACGTCATCATTATCTTTTTAGCAGAAAAGCTGTTTTCAACAGTAAATCCAACAAAAGCAACAACAATATGATGAAAATAACAAGAAATAAATCCCCCGATCCCCCATTCTTCATCCTACGGGTTGTGTATGCTGCGGTCAAGGGAATACTCCATGGAGGACATTGTACTAATTTTTCAACGGTGCATATGATGCTTGGGTCGCATGGCGCTTGTGTTGTTGAATTGTCTGACACTCTTACTGCACAGTTATATGTATTTACAAATTAAAATTCTCTCAGTTTTTTTTTGTGCTCATTTTTTTCGCTTAAAGTAGACACTTGAGTAATTTTGAAGAATGTTGGTGGCAAGTAATTTTTTTTCATTATTATCTATGTTTATTTGCTTTTTTGAGAGAAATATGCAAGATGTGCAAATTTGTTCAAGTTGTTTAAGCAGTGCAGCACTCTGAAGGCTGATTGTTGCATAGCAATCATACGCCCTGATGAACCGTCTTTTTTTTTGTGTTTGGAGTGCTCATTCAGTGCAAGTCAAAAGAATTGTGACACAAAAGTGACAGCCAAAAAACAACAATTCTTGGTCTTAGTATTTCATGGAGGACTTAGGAAGAATTTATTTCGAACAAGGTCAAATGCCATTTTTACAAGGAACAATGACAGCCAATTGACTTTTGAACTTCACAAAAATCTAGTTTGAAGTTCATGCATTTAATGAACTTGTTTGTGGCACTCTGATATGTTCTTCTCTGTCAACTAGGGTTGCCACATGCAAAATGATCTTCGTCTGGATTTTGAAAAAAAATATCTGGACTTTTCCGTTTTCAACTGGACATTCAAAGAAAAAATCGAAAATTTTTTTTTTTTTTAATGGCATACTTTTAAGTAAAAGTAAAGTAGGAATTGGATAGCAATGTGCAAGGATATACATTGGTTCCTCCTCACATAAAAAAAAAAACAATTAAATTACAAAGCTTATTATGAAAAAAAAGACACCTTTACAGGTCTATTCTGGCGCGGTTAGAAGTTTTTAACCGCCTTTATTACCTTCTCATTGGCATGCAACAAACATTTTAACTTTTGTCTCAGTTTTGAAAGACGTTGAAAGCTTTACAATTTCAGTTTAAAAACAGTACAATGCTATTCTTTCCAGAAATATTTTGTAGCAAAGGGCCGCTTGTAACAATTTACTGTTTTTAAAAGGGTGTAGAACTTTTTACAGTTTTATAGTTTAGTCTGACAATTTTGTGGTCGAAAGCAATAAGCACTTAAGTCGAAAGAAAATTTCAAAATGGTCTACTTTTTCAAAAAAGGTTTTGTGGTGTGCGAAAAATGTCTAGAATGACGTATACAGTCTTATTCAATTCGTGCTTAATTACTTAAGAGGATATTGTCTTTGGCCGCAGAAATATTTCAGATTTTATGAAATCAGCCATCATTCTACTTAAGGTAAGGAACCTAAGTTATTTAAATGGCTAAAAACCAAAGCATATTAATCTTTCTCTCAATGCATATAATGTCAAACTTAAAAAAATCTTAACATAAAATAAACGTCAATTTTTTAAATTTAAAATAAGAAATTTGTGTGGCAATTCGAATTCGGGAAATAAAATGAAGAGAAATTTAAGTATAAAGCGATGTGCAGTGTGCGGTAATGGCGGAAGTGTGCAAGAGTTCCAACCGCCTCGTTGTGAAACAAAACGCCAGCGTTGGATATCGAACTGCGGGATTGTCCTGGATAGCTCTTAGCGCGTTTGTTTGATCGGATAAGGGTTAAACTGTTTTGCTTACATTTTTTAACAGGACAGACCCTGTACTCAAAAATATATGAAACTTCACTCCTACTTTGATTAATATGCTTTGCTAAAAACTCATTGCAGTAATTGAAAAAAAAAAAACTATTTGACAGAAAACTTTATCTTTATAATAAAAACGAAAACGCTGTTAGGTTTTATGACTATTTAATTTTTTTTACTGAGAAATATCAGAGAAAATTTTGTCTGGACAAATTATTGAAAAACTGGACTCTGGACACATGACAAAAAATGTGGACAATCCAGACGAATCCAGACCGTGTGGCAACCCTACTGTCAACAGTTATGAAAAGTATGGACGAAAAATATCCACTTCATCAATCATCCTTGCACTTAACACTCGTATTTCGGAAATCAAAATGTTTCTAATTAAATTAAACACATCGGCTTATCATCATACTGAAATATGAATTCCTTCTATCAAGGCAAAAGTTTTTCAGAATTTTATTAAAAATTTCCTTTTAACAATATGACATTTTGCACTCATCTTTTGCATTGAATTCCTGCAATTTCTCATGTTATCTTTGCTATTATATAAAAATCTGTGTGCGTTTGTTTGATTGATGGTGTGTTTGTTTGTTTCCTTATAACTTAAGAAGTACTTGCCGGAATTTAATGACACATTTACTTCGATTTCGCTTTCATTCTGTATGTGGTGTTAGGTGAGAAATGGGCAGACAAATTTGTGAAGCGCCATAGCTCCTATCCTACTCAATAGATTTCGCTTTAAATTTTGTATTTGTTGATGGGTGATGAATGGGGCAGATGACTGAGTGTGAAAATGTACGGCCAGTCAGTCCACTGTCACGCTATAGCTCGGGCCCTATCCAAAGAATATTGTTTAAATTTTGTAATTGATGCTGGGTGGTGAATTTTAAGAGGGCTGAGCATGAAATTTTACGGTCCGCCACTGTAGAGCCCTAAAATTTGTAACGAGCTAACACTCGGGTCGTATTCAATTGATATCGGTGATATTTTGTAATTTTGTGTTGGATAGTGAATGGGCAGAGAGATGGCTGTGTCACTTAAATAACTCATATTACAACCTTTATAAGATGACGGGAAAATACAAACTTACTCCGAGCGAAGCCGTGGGTATAAGCTATTTATATATAAATTCCTCATTCAACTTTTTGTCATTCGGGTTTTCTCACAGCGTCGTGTCATTTTCCATTTTCTTTGCCATCAATCTTCAATTTGCATGCGTCATCTTGGTTTATTAAGTCGCTCATTGCCCTGGCCCAAATTATTGGGTGAATGGTAAAATGTACGAAATTAGCTTCTGTGTCACTTGGCAGCAGTGGGGTAGAAATTTTCTTTTTTGTTTGTCATTGAAAATAATCCCCAAATGGTAAATAAGCAAAAAAAAAAATTCTATCTGTGGTTAAATACTGTTGCGTAGAAAGGGGCTCAAGGCGTAGAGCTGTTGTGAAACATTTTGTGCTCTTAATGTAAGTATACAAATGGAATAGTTCTACCATATGGAAAATGTTTATTTGGTTTAAATGTAAAAAATATTTTATGATAAGGTTGAGTTCATTGAGAATGGCTCACTTATTGTTGATTGTCTGAAACAAAAGCTTACAATCAATTTCCATGCAAAGCATCCGCTCAGTGACGCAGATACTGCTTTCGCCCGGAACAAACAAAGTTCTGGCTAATTTCATTGTCATGCAAACACTTCCTAACAAATCCGATTACAGAAACATAACGCCATTCGCAGAAACAATTATTTCCGCGTACAGAGTGTTGCCAACTTTATCAAACAGCTGTCTGGGAATTTCGGAATTAGTTAAGTTCGAGGACAGATAACACTTCGGACAGTACTTTGTTCGTTTTGAAATCTGTACCCAATTAGTTGTTTCATTAAGTCAATTTTGTATAGAACTTTTCGAAGTGGCTTTGCCTTCTTCCTCAGATAGAAGCGCTTGAGTATTCAAATAATTTCAATATTCCTTTCATTACAAAGGCATTTCACACCAAATCATATCACCAACACAAGTATCACACGAACAGCATAATTGCACATTGGCACATATTTGTGCTGCTAGAAAAAATAATAAAAGACAACAAAAACTAGAGAGTGGACTATCTTCGGCTATACCGAAGTTGAAATACCCCCACACAGTAGGAAGAAGTACCTCGAACATATAAAAATGTGGTCTCCAGACCCTACTTTGAGCCAATTATAGGTGGTTTTGGAGCCCGGACCATGTCCAAAATCCATTTCTAAAAATTTCCAATTAAATCCACAAAAAAAAAAAAAATTGGTCTCAAGACCCCATTTAGACCCTTATATATGTGGCTTCGGAACCTCGGACCATGTCAAAAATACGTTTCTAAACATTTCCAATCGAATACAAAAATAAAAAATTTTTACCTTTTTTTTCGGTGTATGGGAGCCACGCCCAGTTTTTGTCCGATTTGGCTGATTCTCGAACTTGATCTCAGTATTCACGAGAAAAACGTGTACCCAAAGTTTCAAGTCGATATCTCCAAAACTGCGACCGCTATCGTGCGGACGGACAGACGGACAGACGGACAGACGGACAGACGGACAGACGGACAGACGGACAGACGGACAGACGGACAGACGGACAGACGGACAGACGGACAGACAGACGGACATCGCGAAATCGACTCAGGAGGTGATACTGATCAAGAATATATATACTTTTCCATACCGGACACGCCTCCTTATGGGCGTTACAAACGTTGTGACAAAGTGAGTATACCCTGCCACAGTGAGTGTGGGGGTATAAAAATTGAATACAGGCATAAAAAAAGCAGTAAAACTATTATTGTAAAAAGAATGCTTTGATAAAAACAAAATGGTATTGGTAGAGGATAGAGAAAAAGGAAAATTAAATTTAAAAAAAAAGTGAAAATCAAATGACAAGTCATTAGAATGGCCGAAGAATGCACTACAAGTACCATCACTGCCGCCACCGAGGCGTATACGTAACATAGCATCAACATAAAGTAGCGCGACTTTTGCAACATTTCCAGTGCATTGCGTGTACCGTAGACGTGCTGAGCATATTCGTGTGCTACGAAAATCGCTTTACAGCAGCACTAACGCTTAAATGCGGCAACCGCCCGCATGACTATGCACAACATGAGGCGAGAACGTGTCTGCGCATTTTAATACAGTTTTAACTTCGTTGCTGCTGCTGCTGCTGCTGCTCTTTCTACCCATGTTGGCTGCGAATGTTGCAAGCTAATTGCATTTATTCTTTGCTGATTTATTGTTCTTTGCTGATTTTCTATTTTTTTTTATTATTTTTTTTTGTACCTCCTTTATAACATTAAAAATGATTTTGCATAAATAATGTTGTATGCATTGTTTGAGAATTTATATCCCAATGTGATTAGTGGAACACTTTTCGTTACTTCATACAAACATGAAAATTTCCATAAGATTTCATAATACAATTTTGTATGCGAAATTCCACTTCCTTCGTCTTACTTTGTCTCACTTCATTTAAATCTGAAGTGTCAATGTGATTAAAAATTAAATGCCACGTCGAGAATTTCGTGTGAAATTTAATCAAATGCTAAGAGGATTCATGAATAAACCGTACACAGATTATGTGTTTATGAAGGCTGTCACTGTATATACGCATGTTCGTGAGTTAGCGCATTAACTGCTACTTATACGGTTTATTTCCATTTAATTCAATTAAAATTCCAAATTAACCCGTTTAGCAAGACTGATTCACCCTCATTTTCAAACATTTGTCTTTGAGTAAGTAGGAGACCGTAGCTTAGATACCCTACAGTTTTGTCTAGCTTTGAATTATGCTACTGCGCGTATCCATCAGATTCCATAAAAGAAATCCCAGAATTCATAAACCCTAATCATAATATATGCAAAATTTATTTACGAAATTGTATAATTTGTGACTATTATTCATAATTTATAATTAAAGTTTATAATATGGAATCCATACATTTATGAACTCCCTAATCGTACACCATGAGCCGACATTTATCTTCGTGGCATAAACGATAAAATATATTTAATACTTCGATATGCCGACAGCTAACTTACTACAGATTGATTTTTACAATTTCCATTATTTGAGTGTTGCACATGAGGAATGGTCGCACATTCGACATGCTTTACAAAAATACCCAGAATACTCTACGCAATCCTGCGCCATGGATTTTATTTAATTTAACAAGGCACTTACTTCATGACTATGGTATTTATATGAATACTTACTACGGCAGCCCTATGCAAAAGCAACCACTGTAACAATGACAAATAAACTGCATTTAAATGGAATCTCGACAATATTTATGCAGTATCCTTTGCAGTTTTCCGTAAATTGTGCATGCGGGTCGGGCCGCCTTCATACAGTACAACGAAGACGATACGCGCCAGCCGTTCTACCCGGCTGTCCTGTTTTATGTTCTGCTTATATGTTATTGTTGCTTTTTCCATCATTTTTTTTTTCACCCATTACATAAAATTCTTATTGTTCTGCCAATTTGCATAGTAATAAGTGCAAACAGAAGGAGTAGGAGAAGGAGGAGACCCACAGCAGTTGTCCTTTTTTGCGCTACTCTTGCCGTAGGTAATTGCAGAAAGTGCAAGAAAAAAAGTAAAATTTAAATCGCAAATACTTACCTTATTCATTAAATTTATAATGCGCATTTTATGTTTATTTAAGTGGCGGATGGTAGAAGGCATTAAGGCGGAATTCGTGGAGATCATTTAAAAGCATTTGCACGTTTACTTGGATTTCTTGCTTCCTATATTTACTTATACTTGGCAGAGTAAATGCACGAGCATTTGGTGAATTTTGGGAAGTGCTGGTTATTCACTGAGGAACATCTGGGTGGGATGACTGCAATCTGCAGTGTTTGTAGTGTACAGTGGATTACAATTTAACCATTTTTGGGTTAATATTATTATTTGCTTTTTGTAAATGTATTCCACAATTTACATAATACCGATTTTCCTTACGACTAATGTGGTAAAATCTTTGCAATTTATTGAGTGAATCATCTTCACAAGGTCTGTTTTATTTGTCTGTTGCAGTTGGTGGTTAGCTCTTAGTTGTAAGCGCACTGTGCTTTGGCTATTGAATAATTAACGTGAAAGTTTCATCTTTAAATGTCACAAATTTCAGCTGATGGCTGATTTTCATTTATTACCGCTAATTGCGTGACTGGCGCTCTAGGCACTGTCAAATTTGATGTAATAAAAATTTATAATAATTTTAGAGCATTTAATGCCACCAAGTGATTAATAATATCGACACAATTTAATAGGTACATTTTGTAGAACGATTGATGACGATGATTGATTGATTGATTGATTGATTGATTGATTGATTGATTGATTGATTGATTGATTGATTGATTGATTGATTGATTGATTGATTGATTGATTGATTGATTGATTGATTGATTGATTGATTGATTGATTGATTGATTGATTGATTGATTGATTGATTGATTGATTGATTGATTGATTGATTGATTGATTGATTGATTGATTGATTGATTGATTGATTGATTGATTGATTGATTGATTGATTGATTGATTGATTGATTGATTGATTGATTGATTGATTGATTGATTGATTGATTGATTGATTGATTGATTGATTGATTGATTGATTGATTGATTGATTGATTGATTGATTGATTGATTGATTGATTGATTGATTGATTGATTGATTGATTGATTGATTGATTGATTGATTGATTGATTGATTGATTGATTGATTGATTGATTGATTGATTGATTGATTGATTGATTGATTGATTGATTGATTGATTGATTGATTGATTGATTGATTGATTGATTGATTGATTGATTGATTGATTGATTGATTGATTGATTGATTGATTGATTGATTGATTGATTGATTGATTGATTGATTGATTGATTGATTGATTGATTGATTGATTGATTGATTGATTGATTGATTGATTGATTGATTGATTGATTGATTGATTGATTGATTGATTGATTGATTGATTGATTGATTGATTGATTGATTGATTGATTGATTGATTGATTGATTGATTGATTGATTGATTGATTGATTGATTGATTGATTGATTGATTGATTGATTGATTGATTGATTGATTGATTGATTGATTGATTGATTGATTGATTGATTGATTGATTGATTGATTGATTGATTGATTGATTGATTGATTGATTGACTTACATTACGCCGACTTACATTGCCTCACAATAACAAAATGCATACGAACACTGAAATTAAATTCATACAAGCTCACAATTTGAAATACTTAAAGTCTCATGTGAATAACTGTTCGAAATATGTGTTAAATTACACTTTTTTGCCCTTCGACAATAGTTGCAGTCATAAAATAGAAATGTGCACCGACAAAGCATACGCGCCGAACGGATTGTACCCAAAAGTCATAAATCTGCCTGCCAGTGAGAGGGCAACTGAATGTGAGCATCAACCTTACCAAACGTTGCAACTTCAGCCAGCAGCTGAAGCACGTGTTGCCACCAAACCAACCATAAAACTTGGTCAAACCGTTACCCGACACTTTAATGGCACATCCACAAATCAAAGAACGGTGCGTGCCCCAAATGGAAACCGATGGCAACAAATATTAAAAAATATGCCAAGATAAAAATAAAGGATTTGATTTTTCCTTCGTTTTACATATTTGCTAGCAGGCATATTTGTAAAAAAAACAGAAAAAAATATTTGTTTGTGTAACATTTTTTGTTATTTCATTTGTATTATTTACATTTTTTTCAGCTTTCCGGTTGGTATTTGCTTTTAAAAGCCTTTTAATTTGAATTCTAATTTCAATATGCCACAAACTACAATAACGAAAAAAAAAGTAGCACGAAAGACTGTTGCAAAAGGTCAAAAGGGTTTTTTTGTTGATACATTTCGGAAATGTTGGTCGAGTGCGGGGTTCAAATTCCCTCCGAGCAGCTACAGTTTCATTTAAATAATGGCTTTTCGTTTTTGACTTGAACTTATGCGTGGTGGAGGTATGCGGGTAGCAATGGCAATGGCAATGGGAGTTGGACTTGTGCGGAGGCATGCTGTTGGAATTTAATTCATGGTACAAAAATATGTGCTTCTTACACACAATGAAGTCACAACACAACGGCTTATAATTCAGCACATCAAAGCGCAACGCTGAGGAGAATATAAATAATTCTATTGTTGTTGCATCTCCAAGGAAATAGTTCTTAAAAATGTTTGTTGAAAAAAATAAACAACAAAGCCGTGTTTTGTTCAATCATAAGCGAAGGCGAGTGTATTTTCGAGGACAATGGCTGAAGGATCTTTCCTGTTCTTAGATAGAAATGGAAAAGTTCTCCGTGATTGTTTGCAAATCAATTCAATTGTCGATGGAGTAAGCCACCCAATGACTGACTGCGGACTAGACATTTTTAAGGCAAATTTTTGTGCTTCTTTTTTACCTTTCGAGAATTTTCCAATTTTCCAATTGAACGATGATGCATTTCTGGCTATTATCCGTAGGTATTCGCTGTAACGCAATCATATAACGATCTCTAAACATCCTCCATTTACCTGTGATTTTCTCGAAATTCCTCTTCAGATTGTCCTCGTTTGTTGCACAATTGCTCCTCAATTGAATCGCTGCAGTGATTTGTTACGAGTGATTGCTAGCACTTAGCAGTATTGTCATTGCTTGGTCGAGTGAGTGGTGGGTGCTTGCGTGGAGACACAGTCTCCATCTGTGTCTGTGCCTGTGTGTGAAGTGTGCATGTGTGCTGCAAATTGCTGCCAACGCCAACCGATTTGTGTAAAGTGGATATGACACGAATGCTATTCTGGGTGACTGTGTGCGTGTTTTGTGAAAAATGTATCAATGCACACTTCGATAGCATAACAGCATTGGAATTCATCGCCAAAGAATGAGCCGGGTATAATACAATACAGGACAGGCAGGTACAGAGCTTTGTGCAATTTATTTGCAATCACGTGCATTTTACCATGAAACAGTTGGTTGGTTTGGAAAAAGTAGCACAATCGCTGAACAAAGCTGGCCTAATTGTCCAATAGGTATAAATTACGAAAATAGTTGAGCATTTAGCATGCTATCGGCGTAACTACGCTCAGTATCAGTTAATATGTAAATTCCTCTGTGTAAATTGTGTTAGCTGTGAGGAATTTCGGCCAGTACCTACAACTTAGAGTCGGTGAATGCATGGCATTTAAATGTGGCTTCTTTGAAGAACTAAATTCTGAATGAAACGTATTTTGTCAGGTCATCCATTGATCCAAGTAGAATCGCAAAATGAAAACCTTCTCAACGAAAGGAAAATTTCACATTTTAATTTTGCCCACAATTTCTGCTTTGCTACGCATGAAATGCATCAAGTGTGTGTGTAATGGTAATGCAACAATCGAGATTGAACATGTTTCATTGTGAGAGCAGCATTGCCAACCACAAGCAATAACAACAGTTGCTAAGTCAAAGTAGCAACAGCATTACACTAAACAAGAACACAAAATGGAAGACCAACTGGCCACCATTTGATTTGTTTTTGTATGAAACATGCTAAATGTGCTTTTTGCTGTAACAGTAATACTTTTATTGTTGTGGAATTTGTTGTTGCTGCTGCTCAGTTCTGATTTTAGATTTTGCATTTTCTTTTTCGCAAATAATAATAACAAATTGTTCATGCTTGCATGGCGAACACATCAACAGCAATCAACAGGATAGAAGCATTGGAATGTAAATGCAAATACAAATGCATGAGCATGCACATATCTTTTGTGTGTGTGTGAAATCTACGAACATATGAGCAAATAAATAAATACAGATATTGCAGTTGCTTATTTAAGAAGGCAAATATTTACATATGAAGTTAAATAAAAAGTGGGGAATTCTTTAAAGAAGAGCGAAAATAACCTTTGAACAGAACTAATCAAATAAAATGCTTTTATATGCATGAGTTCTAACTAAAATCAAACTTAAACCAAATAAAATATCTGAGTGTATTCAGTGATAAAAAAAATATTTTAATTTTCTAAATGTAGTTTACGTATGACGTGCTCAGAGGAAAAGAGCGATGAAATGTACTGCCCGGGGCTTAAGTGAATATACTTTTAGTCACATATCTGCCAAAGAATTTCAATTAATATATTTAAGTATCATTCTCAGATGCCTTACAACATTTGTTTAATTAACAATGCACTTAATATATCAACACACACTCAGAGAGAGAGAGAGAGAGAGAGAGAGAGAGAGAGTAACACATGTTGACCACATTTCATACAATCATTGCATACGTTCGGTGTACTACGCCAAACCACCAAATAAAAATAAACCAGCCAAAGGAAATAATAAAAAAAAACTTCACAAACTGCCAAGGCAACAGCAGTAGGGGCAATTTGTTAAAACAAAAGCGCTTAAGTTGAACATAATTCACAAAATGCCATCATGTGGACATTTTTTTCCACATTTGTTGCTCTCTGCTACCATTTTTACAGGGAAGAACAATATATTTTTACTCTCTACCCCTTTTAGTGATGCTGCTTTTTTTTTACCGTACCAGTATGTGTTTTTACGTTCCATTGAAATGAAAATAATTGTTGCTGATGGTGGTTTTTGCATGCTGCTGAGCTATATAATCTATGCCATGTGTTTCTTTTTTTTTTTTTTTGCATTGAAATGCCACTTGATGCCCCAGACTTAAAGTATCATCGTATGTGGATGATTGTGACAAAAATAAAAATATATAAAAATACAAAGTATAAAAATTGTAAAATTTTTGAAATACATTGTTGGCACATTGATAAAGTTTTCATCTACAAATAAAAGTATAAATATTAGAGTAGTATAGTACAACCGAATCCCTCGTAGGTACTGGTGTTAAACAGATCATGGAGTATGTAACTTGCTTCAAATTAAAGGCTGAAATGACAAAATTTTACATTCAGCGACGAAAAGGCCATTTTGAGTGGAATTTTTAATGCAGGATACAAAAATCCCATGCAATCACATAACCATAATGGAATGAAAATTAACTTATCCGTGAAACCAAACACTTGCAACACATTTCTGCCTCTGTCAGCATTGCATTGCCGCAATCTTACCAACCTTAACATAATGGCGGGCAGGCAGCCACTTCAGCTGGCACCAGTCAAATGTCATGACATTTTCATGCTGTTGCATGCGAATGGCATCGAGCATTTCACACTTTCGCGCACTGTTTATTTTGGCCCTTCTCCAAAAACCAGCAGAACAGAGCAACACCAAAAAAAGAAGAGTAAATACATGAAAGTACTTACTAAAAAGTTTATTATTACTCAACACTTCTTCCTGTTCAAATATGAATGCCGCTTGTCCTAGCCAGCTCATGTACCCAGCTCAGCACTGTGCCGCACATGCCGGACGTGAACAGTGTCAACAAGGAAACGCACGGAGGCCATTAGTGTCAGACAACTTCAAGTGCCAAAATGAAAGGGGCAACAGAAAAAAAAACGCAACAGTGAATTGCACGAACTATTTTCATTTTTTGCTACCAAAAAGTATTTAGGAACGTTGTTAAAAAAATATTACTCTAATAACTGTAATAGGTGTTAAAAATAGTACAATTATTTCATAAAGTAGTTGAAGTTAATTTAACTTTTAGCGAAAACTTTTCCATTTCGGAGCTTTTTTTTTAAATTCAAATACTTCAAATGAAAATATTTGCCTTTGTTGTATTTTATTGACACCCCATGTAAAACGTAAGCCTATTGTTGTATTTTTTTATTCTCAGTTATCAGTTTTCAAGTGTACCTTGGGTATTGCATTATTCGTGCTCAGCTAACTTTTCATATTTGAATGGAAATTGAAATGATGCTGCAAATGGTTTTGTTTTCTGTCATTTGAGTAGCGAACAACTTTGATTGCTTCTGTTGCTAGTATCTATAGCAATATTGCAAGAAACAAAAGTAATACAAGCAATTGCATATTTCAGCGGCGCTTTCACATTTCATCGATATTCAAAGTTTTCGTAGCAAGCAAAAAAATTTCTTTTCAAATATAAAAATACCAAAACTAAATACAAATAAGGCCTTGGAGAAAAGTTGGGCAAAAGTTGGAAAATTTTGGTATTTTTCCACATATGTGAGTAGTAGAAAATATTTTACATTCAGTAAACAAACCCATACAAAAAGAAAGCCACTGCAGAAAATATTAAAAAATCAAACTCATTCGAAAATGAAATAAAAACAATAAAAGTACCCTAAAGGATAATAGTCCCTTCCTTTCGACTGCTTTCTGGGCAGCAAAACAAAATCAAGGCTAGGGTAGCATTAGTCCAATTTAATATTATTTTTTGCAAAATCAATCATTTTTTTTTCAAACCACTTGCTGTGAAAGTAACCGAGAATATAATAAACAAACAATCAAATATGTAACGAAAAATCCTTTTGATGGCAACTGGGGAGATTGGCCACTCGTCAAATCATTTATAGCTTTCTTTGTACAATTGATGAAAAATTAAAAAAAAAACATGAAAAAAAAAGATGAACTTGAAAACCTTTTGCAAATGCTTGAAAATAAGCTGTGCCCCCTTGAATCGGTGAAAAGCAAATTCGTTGCATTGAAAATGTATTTTATATAAAAATTAAGTTGTGGCCCGCATTTTAATATTTAAAATCATTTTTGCAGAATACACTACCTTGTTTGAGATACCCCCAAACCCGTTCTGTGTACCCCCAAACCAAATAGTATATTTAGAACATATCGAATCAACTATAAAGCTAAGGTTCCAAGCGCTCTTTGGTAGTTTTTGCTTGGTTAAGTGCACGGAGGGAAATGCTTGCTGAAATCATGCCTTATAGGAATCAATTAGGTAAAAATTAGTCACGATATTGATCCATTAATTAGAAGTCAATAATCAAGAATTCTTAATCATAAGAACTGTTAAAAGTGAAAATCATAGTTTGTGATTTGTGTTTGCTTGATTTGTTCCACTTAAACATGAATTATTATTTTCCCTTTTGACATAATCAATGACCAGATGGAATAAATTGTGCAAATAAAAATCATAAATTATGATTAAAAATTCATAATTTTAGGCTTAAGTGAGAATAAATAAATCATTCGTAATAATAATTTGAGCACATATTTACAATTAAATAAATTAAAATTTTTTTTATTTGCTAATTTTTTACTTAATTATTTATTTAATTTTACTTTTTTATTTGCCAACTTGCTTAGAATAATTTATAATAACTTTTTCACAAATTCCGTTTTCCCGGGATTCGAACCGACATCATCCTCTCCAGTCCGGACGCCTAACCGATTCGGCTACCCTGGCATTATTGTAAACGCGTCTAAATATATTGTATATTGCTCAGCAATTCATTTTATTTTTTTATTTATTGATTTATTACGGCTCTTTGAGCCTAGTTTAATACACTTAAAAGATATTTAACAATTTAATGTATGGGTGACTTAAGAATTTAGGAAAACAATGGAAAACAATCATGACAATCAACCCAGTTACTCATAATTCATGATAACACGTGCGGTTTCATGACCTAGTTAATCATCAATTATTCTTCAAGAATAATAAAATAAATCACGAAATTCATAAACCCTTATCATAATGTATTCACAATCCATATGCATAGTTTATGTACGAATTCGCATAATTTGTGACTAATATTCACAATTAATGATTATAGTTAGTAATGAAGTAACAATAATTTTATGGACTCCATAATCGTAAATCATGAGCCAACATTTCTCTCCGTGTGCCTGAATACAATCTGCTCAGTTGAAATTAAGGAAATATTTTTTGTTTGCATAAAAAATAAAATACAAACAAAAAACATTTCCTTAATTTCAACTGAGCAGATTGTATTCAGGCACTAAACCAAGCAAAAACTACCAACCAAAGACTACAAAAAATACAGTAAAAATATTAAAATTACTTATTTCTTTTGGCAGTAATGAAAAGAAAAATCAACCAACCCAAAATAATCAAAGCAACCTTCTTTCATTCATTTTCTTCTTATCTGTCCCCAAAAAAAAATGTGAAATAAATAAAAAGTAGGAAAATGGTAAAAATCAAAGGCATGAAATCCTTATTGATTTGGCTCACCTTTGACCAATCAATAAGGATTTCATATTTAATATATTTTATACAATCTCATCCAAATTACAAATTAAGTTTAAAATGAAACCCAATTGGGGGCATACACCATGTAGACTCCATTGCAAGCACATTTCGCACGAGAACCCCAATTCAATTTCGCTTTGTTCATAGCACACAAAACCAATTAAAAACTTGTCTTTGCCGTACTTTCATTCAGTTTACAGCAAAATGTATTAAGTTTTCATGCCTTAAAATGGATTTTCCTCTGCCAAGGCAAGGCATTGTTGGCCAAGTAGAGCAAGTAAACCATGCAGGAATACCACATACCAGTGAATCATTGTGTGTAGTTGATTTTCTTTGCAAGCGAGTGTGTGTGTGTAAGCATTACTACGAATTTTCCAGTTAATAGGCTTTTGTTTTACATAATTCCATTTGTGTGTTCCATATTTGTGCATACTTTCAGGGTTTTAATTTGAGCATGTAATTTGATGCGGCTGGTATCTGTGTGTGGCTGCATTTGTATGAATGTGTTCTAAAATCCTACTCACATTTGTATTTCTATGCACTTCCGTTTAATGCACTCAGCTAAGTGTGTCATTGGCGATTATAATCATTGCATCTGCAACATTCATTTTAATAAGCGATCCACTGTCGCATGGTATGTACAAGTGTGGCTGTGAGTGTATGTGTGTGGTGCAAAATGTTAATTTCATTAAATTACCAAACAAAAAAAAAGAAATAAGTATTCAACTGTGTCGATGTGCACTGCCCCAAAGACAAATGGAAATTTATGAACGCTTGCATCATGCAGAAACCCCATTGTGTGTGGCCAGCCTATTCGATCTAGAAAAGCCTAATGTGTTCATTTGAAACTCAAAAATTAATTTGCATTTCCATAAGCCCTTCTGACCACTCCATCACATCGATCATACTTCATAGTGAAATGGAGTTGCTTTCAACATAATTCCCATTTATAGCGTGAACAATTTTCCGAAAAGTCCACTACTGCTGAAAAATGTGGTTAATTTAACTGGAATTTTGCCAAAACAAAGATAATTTCATGTGTTAGAGCAGATTTTGAAATCAATGAGGGGCAGCTTTTGCATACACACAACTCCAAAGTACCAGCTCCACAGCGTATAAATTCAAAATTAATATTTTGTGTGAGTGTCAACTTTAAAGAACAAAATTTTACCCAACACAAAATGCATTCTGAAAATGGCAGCTGCAAGGGAAACCGGAAAACCTCTAATAAACGCAAATTGCATATTTTCATTATACAAGCATAGTCGGAGAGCTGTGCAATTACGCTCATAATAAAATTACATATCTAAGCCCTAAATTAAATGTTCAAGGGTATGTTTTTTTTGTCACACGGAGGAGTAGGAGGTATGGAAACTGATATTTTAAATTTATCAGCCTCCCAAAGGACGTCTCTCATTTTACATGGTAACTATTGAGCTATCATTAAGAGCCACACCACCCATACATTATGGATAATGCATTTAATGAGTTACAGCGCAGCAGTTAGTTAGTTGATATACAGTGAAATTCCTCTCCCCCATAAGCGGACATCTCCAATAACCGGACAAAAACAATGCGACGGTGAGTGTCCGGATATGAGGGATTTCACTGTACCTACAACACTTCAAAAGTATGTGGGAACCGGACAAGTGGGAGTGGCCTTTTCCACTCTAAATAACAGCCTAATGCTTAAGGTATATCCCTATTAAAATTACAAATCTTTAGGTTAGTTGAATTGTTTGTTTAGAGCCGCATCATGCCTAAAGGGCTACCTATTTACGGAGGGTATTAACTATGAGAAATTCTACCCTACCCTACTAGCACATGCAACATATTTCGAAGAAGAACAAGCAGAATTTGTTGCATAAAAGTTTTGATGCTACAAAAAAAAGAGGGTGACTTGCACTTTTGTTCAATGATACTATTACAAGATACCGCCTTTAAACCGTTCACAGTTATTTGGCACGACGCACGACGTCACTAGATATTTCTTGTCACTTTGGCAGAAGAATACGAATGACAAGTAAATTTCTAAATCGGCATCTTTCACTACACGCTGACTGTCAGAAAATCGCAAACAAGAAGTAGCTGTTCGATTGATAAGAAGTTCCAGTGACTTCACCACAAAATAGCAATTACAACTGTTAACGAGAAGACGGCATCTTTGTGTCGATCCATTTTGAAATTTTCGCAGTTGTTGCAAAAGGGCTTTTAAAACCAAAGAAAAGTTTAATTATAGTTCCTGCAACATAATAAAAATTTGGTTGCCAATATATTGCGTAAAACATGAATGCAACCTTAAATATGTTGCAGTTAGCTCCGCCTCCTGCGCTAATTTGGTTGCATGGAGGTTATGTAGGGTGTTTTCTCAACCAAATTTGAATACATGCATTTGTTTATAACCAGTTTATAATACCACAAAGAAACAAAGTGTGCTAGTTGGGTATAGGGATATAGCCACCGTCATACTCACAAATACCTACAATTTACCCTGGAGTGCCTTTCCACAAATCGACTTATGAGAAAGGCTTCCTTATAGCCAACCATACAAACTTATAAACAGTCCAACCAAAATGTACCGAAAAATGGATTCAAAGTTTGTTATTTGCAAGCCTGATTCCTGCACCGAGAGAAAAAACTGTTAAGAAAACTGTTAAATTGACAGCAAAAACTTTTACAATGATCAGTTTTCGCTTTTATTTTCACAGTTTTCGCTGTCAACTTAACAGTTTTTCGACCGTCGGATGGTTTTTAACAGCGAAACTGTTATTTTTTTATCTCGGTGTGACAACTACATTCACACACATATACATATTTTAGCAATTTTGCACACTGGTCCATGAACATTTATGAGCTTTCCGCTAAATTTCACCTCTATTATTTTCTGTTGTTATTACATAAAGTTCGCGTACACATAAGAGCATACACACAAAAAAAAAGTCGGTAGATTTAACCGAAAAAGACGGTTAAAAACGCTCCAACCCTTCTTCGTCGGTTAATCTAACCGATGAGAAGTGGTTGATTTACTTTAATGATTTGTTGGTTTACAATTTTTAATTGTATTTAAATTTGTTGGCTTACCATTTAAATTTGTTGGCTTACAATTTTTAATTGTAAAAACCTACAACAAAAATTTGTTTCGATACATATTTTTTTAAAAAGAAAACTTTTTTCGATGAATTAATTTTTTTCTTCATTTGAAAACAAACCCCAACAACCAAAAAAAAACATATTAAACACAAAAATATATTTCGAAAATGCAAGATTGCATGTTTAAAAAAATAAATATTAGCTTGAGCGCATAACTGACACAAGCTCTTATTTTCCAACAGTAGTATTACAAGCAAAAAACTCTGTTTGGCTCTGCTCAAGCTGTCTCTATAAGGCACAACATTCATAACACGATTGGGAATTCTATTTTCTTTGAATCCCAACGATTCAACTGAAGATGCGCGAATGGTAAATTGCACAAGTTGGTGAAAATTCAAATTTAACCAACAATTGCTGTAAAAGAACCTAAAATTTCTGTACAACAACAATTTTTTTCGGTTATTTAAATTATTTTTTTTTTACCATTTTTTGTCGGTTTAATCTACCGACGAGCTCGGTAAAAAAATTTACAATTTTCATACATTTTGAAATGCTGTACGTCAACCACTTTTTTCGGTTAATTTTACCGACCTTTTTTTTCTGTGTACAAGTATGCATGGATGCATGCGTTAGCGCACATCTATAATTTCACAAACAAATTGTGTTGAAAGTTTTTTGATTGTGAAAAGTTTTTAACGTGATTACAGCATAGCATACTAGTAATCTAGCCAAAATGTAGTTCACATAATCTTGCTGACCAAAAGTTATTATTTTGGAAATCGAATTGAAAGTCTTTATCAACCGATTCCGAAAATGGGTAAAAAAAAACTCTTATTTGTTTTCATACAACAAACTCTAGTTGGTAATGGAATTGAATGTTACGCATACGCCAAGTTGAATTTTTTCCAATTATATTGCGACACTCAACAATGACATTAAGGCGATTTACATAGAGTTGAAGAGCCCTCGGGAATGTGCAGTTGTGCAAATTTACTGTCAACTTCAATATATTTTGACTGAATTTATATGAAGCGTCGTAGGATTTTATAATGGCCCTAGCGTCTCCGACTTTCTGGTCCCCTTCTACTACAAAACCTTTTCATGAAATCAAATGCCATTTTTTTTGTGAGCTCTTTTTAAAGGTCTCAATTTATCATTTTTCATTTACAAATCCTTCCCTATCATTTCCCAACGCCTCCACGGACTAAACTCAATTTGCGACAATTTTGTGAAAATTCACTCAATAGGCCGATTTTCAATTTTCCAGTCTACCCTAAATGGAATTAAACTAATTTAACAGACCATGAAAACGGAAACTCAACCATAAATTACTTGCGTTTATTTTTCCAAACCATACAAGTGCACATATTAATAGACCCAGTTAAAAGAAGAAAACACAAACAAACAAACAAACAAAGCGAATAAATCTAATTTCGTTTGAACTGGTTTCCTAGAAACGAAATGCCTTTAAAATGAAGTACAAGCCTACGCTATACTACGCCACCCTTGCGCATATACCTTTCTGACTCTCTCATAATTTGAAGAGAAATCCAATTTAATATTTTATATTATTATTTTGGTAAAAGTTATTTTCAATGGCCGCCGGATATGAAAAATTGTGATTTGATAAAAGCAAACAGAAAAAAAATGAACAAGAACAGGCACGAACACACATATACCCACATTAGCAGAGTCACACATGCAGATGTGACTAGTCAAAATGTAGCCAATAGAAACAAATATGTTGTGGCTGGATGCTGCTGCCAACAGAAAACGTAAGTGAAAAAAAAATCAGCCTGAATTTCAGTGAAATTATGGAAATTTTGGTTCTATTAAAATCACAGACTATTTATGTGTGTGTTCGCCTACAGCCTAACTGCATATGTATGTATGCGACGAGTGTGTATGTAAGGATTCTGCATGTGTGAGAAACGTGTTGATGTGCTTGTGGCAATTTTTGTTGTGGTTCTGTTGTGAGTTATTATGAAATCATTAGTTCGAGCAACATTCTCACATGCTGCCAGTTAATTTGTGTCTAATATGTGGGTGTGCGTGTGTTTGAAGGAAGACTTATGTTGGCCTAATGTGATTTATATCTGTTGAGGCTAAAACTAATGAATTAGGCAGCTTTTTGCTAAGCTCTAATGACTTGAGAGCTTGTGCTTTGTTTTTAATGAAAAGACAATCGAACTACGGGCTTGGCTTGAAATAATTAGAAGCCTATTTCGATTATGTTTATATGGCTTTGAGGCCATTGCGACCAAATACATTTGATCATTAACCATAAAAACATGAGACTTTTTTTTCATTTTCTTATATCATTTGAACAGATGTGACGAAAAGGGAAACATTTCCTCCTACGACATACTCTTCTGTAAGCAAAACAAGATAATGTGAATTGTCTGCGAATCCCTTTTCTCCTCACTTCTTTATGGTTTCTTCAACTCCATCATAATCATCTTTCATAACTAAAATTCCATGTAATAGCATACGTTCAAGTTTCTATCAAGTCACACCCTCTTCACACAAAGCTTATGAATTTCAAAGTAGCTACCTGAAAAGTTGTAGAAAACTCTTCTTCTTTTCGTATTCCAAAATGTTCCTCGTTTACAAGTGGCAAGTTGGTGCCAACACTTTCTCAACCGCCCTTCTCAAAATTAAATAAATATACAACAAACTCGAAAAAGAAGTGCAACTTAAAAGTGCCAACAACTTTTCAACTGCTTAAAAAGCTTGAAAGTTTCTTTGGAGTTTTTCGGTCAACGTCACACTTGAATAAATGCTTGAGATATAATTTCGAAACAAATAAGAGCAAAAAGCCATATATGTACACCTTGGACACTAGTGTGCTAGGGTGGGATACAAACAACGCGTGTTTTGAAAGTTTTGATGCATTTCAAGATATAGTGAATGTTGAAAATAAAGAACTCGGTATCGAATTTTTTAAGTATTGTTGATCACTTAATATTAAACTTAAGGAAATTCTGATATAACAAGTATATTGCTGACATG
Source organism: Heteromyza rotundicornis (assembly GCA_951394025.1). Lineage (NCBI taxonomy): Eukaryota > Metazoa > Arthropoda > Insecta > Diptera > Heleomyzidae > Heteromyza > Heteromyza rotundicornis. The sequence continues at coordinate 14,639,848 of OX596011.1, read as the reverse complement.
CGTGACCCGGACTCTCTTTCAAAATTGACTCAGTCTGTCTTCAAGTCACTTCTTGGCAGTGTGTTTACCCTTTTCATTGTTGAAAATTGACACTGCAATCTGTTACTGCAGTTGAAATCGCGAGTTTTTCTTTAGCACTTTCAAGGCTGCAGTAGAAGTATCAATAATATACACTCTTTATGGTACCTACTCCCAAATAATACTATCAGTCCCAAGAAAAAATCCCATACATTCCGGTAGTGGGGACTCATAATAAACAATTGTTCTTTCCTAGTTTTTCCAGATCAAATAGTTCGAATTTTTTAAATCAAATTATTTTCTATTAAAAATCACTCATACGCCACAATGCGCCACACAACACTTTTTTGCAAATTCAATAGAACAAATTTGTTTTTGTCTAAACAAAATTATTATTATTTTTGGAGAACGTTTGCTGCAAATATACTACATTTGAATACAAACTTAAACGAAAAAACAAACAAAAAACATTGGCTCCAAATTAAGTCGTTTTGCCGCAAATAGTAAATAAATTTGCAACAATTTAAAAACGTTTCGAATAATCGAATTCGTTTTAAAAACGTTTCCAATAAAAGTAAAATGCAATACTTTTATTGGAAAAGTTTTTAAACGAATTCGATATAAGATTTGTTTTTATAGACCAGAACGAAACTAGCTCAGTGGCACAGCGTGTATGTGCGTAACTTATAAACCTTACGTCCCGCTGAGCTGAAATTTTTTATTTTTACGTTACTCAAACGTTGGTTGCAACGAATCAACAAACGAAGTGTGTTTATCTAATTTTTCGTTTCTTACGAACGAAAAAATTCTTTGAGTGCATCACTGGGTATGAGTTTTTGAATAGCACCACATTAAGAAACGTAAGCGATGAGAACAACTTACAACGACCGATTGTTTATTCTGAGACCCGCTACCAGAATATATAGAAGTTTTTATTGATATTGTGATTGTCTCGGCCCTTATTACAATCTCTGAAGCCACATATCACGAGGGATATTTCCCTTTTTGAGTTCGACAGCCAAAAAAGCGCAGCGACGAGACAAGTCAATCACGCATCCGATGTCTGTTTTGCTCTAATCCATCACAATGTTTCTGTATTGCTATACACATTTTCAATATTAAAAAAAACTGTATATTTTACAAAATAAAAATATTACGACATTCGAATCTTCTCGAACATTTTCGAATTTTTTTCGAATATATTTTACATTGTATTAAGTAACTAAACTTTAGTACAAAATTTCGGAAATTTTCGAAAAAGAAATCGAACATGTTCGAAAAAATTCGAATTTAGAATACAGTGTAACTTCTCTATAGTGAACTTCTATACAGGGTGTCCCATGCTTCAGTACAAATAATTAAGGAAGTGATTCCTGGGGTCGAAACAAGAAAAAAATTGTATAGGGGGGGTCTATCTGTCCCCAGTTAGGATCTACAGATAAAAGTATATCGAAAAATGGCACTCGGAGGTGTCATTACGTTTTAAGCCACAAGTACTGAGCTAGTGCAGCAAGAAAGCTGTCCTTGGGCGTTTTGGAAAGGCAATTTAATAGCAAAAAAACTTAATGAAAAGCAAAAAATCCAACCTACATAACTTATCCTCAATGAAAAAAAATTTTTTTTTATTCTTTTTTTTTATGAATGATGCAGTTTTGTTCCTTGGAAAATTCTCTACAAAATAACTTCTATTAATTTTTTCTGTCCGATCAATAGTTTTTCCTGTGAACACGCCTCTGAATTTTTCATACAATTTCATTATTTGTACTGAAGCGTGGGAACCCTGTATAATGAAGTGATTTTCTGGTCCCGTGCGAATTCATTATAAAAAAGTTCGAAAAAGTTGATATTAAAGATTTTTATGGCCATTAGTATAAGTTGACTTATGTCGTAACAACGATTTTTCCATAATGTTCATTTGTCGGACGGTGTAGTCAGTCTATTTTTAATTAGTTGAACTTTTCCACAACTACATATATTCCATAAATGCACTTTGTTGCACTTGGTTGCTGGTCACAGTGACAGTAATTCACAGGCATACAGTTTCACTAACCCATTTTGATCCTAGTCCAATCCCAGTAAAAGAGATTCACAAGTGGTTCACCCAAGTGGTTCACCCAATACAAATTCCAACGACCACTAAGATTGTGGCCTAATGTATGAAATATGTCATAACACTTCAATTTCAGAGAAGCTTAAAACATTAAATTACATTTCTGTTAAGCTACGTACAAAATGCAAATTCCATCCACAAAAGAGCACAAGTGTGAAAGAGTGAAAAAACATGTAGCATTCAAATGGTGACCCAATTAAAATGTGAGATATGTGCCCGCGCGCCACTGTTGCTTTCATAGTAGTCCGTGCGCTCGCTCCGTGTGTGCGTGTGCAAGCGTAAAAGTACGACGCTTAAGTATTTAATGAGCAATTGAAAACCCAGAAGCGTAAATGCGAAATTTCACGCAAATAAAATGAGAAAGAAAATGGGAAAAAGAATTATTTTCCTAAAATTCATTGAGCGGAATTGCATTGCGTTTTCTTTTCAATGGTCGCCACGCCACATTGTTTGTTCTAGAAAAGTTGGAAATTAACATGAGTACAAACAATTATTTCTGACCAAGTGCTGCGATGGGGTGTGGTCGGCGTATTAATTAGTAATGACAATACTTTAGTTTGGCATTCAAAAATGTGTAATTTCAAAAAGATTTATTTTAAATTATTTAGTCTGGCACGTCTGGCTTAAATTTTATACACAATTTTATGTTGAAGTGATTTATAAATCACTTTACTTTTTACTGAATTTGTTGTTGCTCTCTATTCCCCTCCTGTTCCACCTCAAGTACGATACAAAGAAATATTATTCGATTCTTGTCATTTGTGTGTGCTTGTGATTGCGGCACTAGCATGTTCGTTGACGTTTTTCAGTTTTGAACATTTATTTTAAGCTAAAAGCAGCAGTCACCACACCGAGTGCCAAATGCACCATAACCGACAAGGCTACAAAATACAGTCACACATACAAGCACACAAAATACAGGATATGACGTTGAAACTAGTCACCAATATAGCAGTGGCAAATTGCAATATATTTCCTGCTTCCTACGCTTACAATTTGACATATTGTCATAGTGGAGTTTTATACGTTCACCGCCCGCATACGTGTTTGCTACTGTTTCGGCTTCTTTCACAACGCAAAATCATTTTCAATAAATTCCCGAAAATAGCTGAAATATTTTCTAATTTGACGTAGGGCTGCTGTTGCTGCAAATGGCAATCTGGCAAATGCCTTTTGTAGGTCTTTACCTCATAGATTTGGTTGCAACCGACAGGCAACAGCCGTAGCAGACTCTGTTGTTGTGCTCTGAAAATAATGCTCAACGAATGCCTTCACCGACGTAAAATGTGAAGGTATTGCAAATGTTGTTGGTTAATTTTGAAATGTGTCAAGCATAAGCCTTAGCTTGTGATGCACATTTGCCCTCGACCACGATTGTTTTGGAAAGCATTACGAAAATGAAATTCCTTTTCATATGTTTGGAAAATAGATTCGCTGTAATTGATTGTGTCACTGATCAGTTATCAATTATTCTTATTAAATAACCCTGCCTCATTACCTTTTCGTCGCACAACAGATGATTGATGGCTAATGGACATCCTTCAAAAGTATCTATCTATCTATCACCTTACTTTAAATCACTTTTATATCCCACACTAGTGTCTGACACTTGCCAGGGTTTCACCAGCCACATAGATTACAATTCCCCTAACATCATTTCGGCCCACAAGGAATAACACAAATCAATCAAATTCACCCAATGAAGTTGATGGTGAAACTAGTTTAATTGAGTTTGACAAACAAACCGCACACAACATACCAACAACCACGACATCAAATGGAAAGAGAATGCAGTCAGTTCGTAAATTGCCCACAACTCGCAATACAATTACTTAAATTTATTTCTATTGGCAAGCCGAACTCTCCACAGTCAATTTGATGATGAAGGTGCATCATCCGGGTCTGGGTGGAATGTGATTATAAATAGTAAAGAATATTATTGAAGGCAATAAAGAAAGTTGTAAACAATAGATGGAATAACCGTGTATGGTTTTTTTTTTAGTTTTCTCAGTCTTTACTTACTGCCTTATGGATTAAGCTAAAGGCCAGTGTTGAAGCCAAATTGTTGTTGACCAATTATAAAATAGCAAACATTAGACTCTTCGCTACTCTTTTATAAATTACTGTTAGCTGTTAGCATTTAAATAAAGAAAATAAATTCAGTGAACGCCACTGTAATTGGTGGTAAATTCCTCACGTGAAACTTTTACGCTTAAATTTAAAAATTTTGTAAAATAGGTCCATCAGGGTTTTGGCACCAGGGCTACTTTTAGTCAGAATACTTCGATAAACATCTCACCTCGGGGCGTTTGCCGTGGGCGAGGCAGCATTTTTCATAGTCAGTATCCTCCCGTTGAGCTACATCCATGCCTTTGTCCAATCACAAGCACATACAGAATTGCCATGAAAGTTTTAAGAGAATCGCTTGATCCGTTTAGCTATAATGCGGCAACAAAAAGACATACACCGAGAGAAAAAAATAACAGTTTTGTCATTAAAAACCATCCGGAAGCTAAAAAACTGTTAAAATAAATGCAAACATTTAAAATTGTAACAGTTCTCGCTGTCAATTTAACAGTTTTTTTCTCTCGGTATACATACAGTGATACGCATCAAAGGATTTATAATATACTAGCCTTTAGTAAATCGAGTATTAATAAAATAAAACAAAGCAAAAGAAAAGCTCACTAACAAAGCCTCACTGCCGTCCTACGTATGATTCCTACTTTAAATTTACTGAAACATTTATGACATATAACCCTGAAAGAAATGGTGCAATAAATTAACCATCTCTCTTCGGTTAAATCTACCAAAGTGAAGGGTTTTTACCAGTCGTTTTCGGTTGAATTTACCGTTTTTTTGTGTGTAGAGATATTTCATAACGATACCTTAAAGCACAATAATGCTGTGTCCTAGAGTCCAACTGATAAGCATTTTCAGATCGAAGCGAAGCATATGCCGAAGGTCAACTAATAGCTGATGCCGAAGCCGATTAATCGGTCGGGGTCTACTATGTCCCTTTTCATAAACATCTATTTTTGGTAATTTCTGGTAGATTTTCATGAAAGAAGACATAGCAATTTTGTGCTTTCGATTTATCTGTACAAATTTTGTAAACTCAAACATTTTGGTTGATTTACTGTTAGCTTTCAGAGCAGCAATGTTTGTTTTCGTAATGAAAGGTTGATTCAGTGGAGAACAACAATGTCAAAAAAACAACAAACAAGCAAGGCATTTGTCTTATGGCCACTCCGAGACAATTCTGCTGACTACTAGACAATCAACCTATCTGCCAGAAATTTGGTTTTAAAAATTATTAATCCATTCGGTGTTTTGTTCATTCACTAAATGGCCAAGCACCATCCAAATGCAATTGAAAAATGCAGGCTCTGTTAGAAAAGGCCTAAAAAAGTAAGTCAATAAAAACTGGAACAAAATTGCCAAAAAAAAAAAAAAGAAAAACCAACACTTTGTTGAGAAAACGAGAAAAATGCCCATAAATGCAGCAAACAATGGCCGCGCACTCAAGTTCTTGCAGGAAAATATTTCCAATATTTGATATAAGCTGGTTGGTATGGGCGAAACTGATGGCGAATGAAGCACACGAAAGTATTTTAATATCCGCAGCAAGCGGCAGCAATGTTCAGAATTTCTGTTGTTATTATTGTTTTTCCTGTGTTCTTTTTTCCCTGGAATACAACCATTTTTGTGTAACTTTGTAGCCATTGTACATGTCTTTGCAATTCATATCCATAACAGTAACGAATTGATTCACTTTGGGGTGTGGGGGGTTTTGGATGTTGTATGGGGGAAAAAATATCAAATTTGAATGCCACCGCGCAAACACGAAATCGCAAAAAATGTGAATGCAAATCGGAATTGAGTAGAATTGACTGGAATTGATTTGCCAGGCATGCCATGGCATTTTGTAATAGGCAGCAAGGTATCCGAGCGCATACCTTCGAGTCTGCGGCATGTTGCTGCAGCTGCAGCTGCTGTTGCTTTTTGTGCATGTTTGAAATTTCCAGTACAACTATGTTAACTCATATAGAAAATTCACCAAATTTTTGATTGCTGATTTGCAAATAATTTATAAAATTAAATGCATGTGCAATAACAGCAAATGTCTGGAATTTGTATTAAATGAAATTTCAATTGAATTTCCCCCTACATAAATCCCTGGTAATTATTTTGTAATGTTTCACGCTGTACACTCTGTCTCTCCTCTCCCTCTTCGTGTATTTGGCTCTAATTAATATTTACTTTGCGACTATCGCTGCCGCAGTTACTTTCACCAACCTCCCCTGCCCTTCTTCAACTCACGTCATAGCATAAATTTCCGTTGACAGTTCAATACCATCGTATGCTGTCAACACTTAGTTGTTGCTGTACTGGTTGCCTGCAATTATTTGTCTTGCTAATTACATTCTGGCAGTGACAGTATGGCTGCTTGTTGTAGCGGCAGCGGGAATCATGTTGTCGGATTTCCTTTTTGCATACAATAATCCCTGTACTTCAATTGTTGCATTTCCTTGATGTCTTCCTGATATTCTGGCGTGCAATTGCTCAATAGTTGCATCTCATAAATACCCACATTGACCTTAATGACAAGCTCAAGTGGCTGGCTCTTGTCGAAGGATCAGAAATGTATTTTAAATTACATTTTCCGCATAAAGAAATGGAAGAATGTGGTTTTTCCATTTTTTTTAATTAATTTTCATTTGATTTCTTCCAAAGAAAATGGAGATTTTTTGAATTCTTTGTATACATCCCCTTCCATAAATATCACCCAGTATATTAAGCAACTGTGTTTCCAACTAATTTACAGCATCAAGCAAACACAGTGACACACTTTCAAAGTAAATTGCACATGAAGGCATGTGTGACCGACAGCCCACCCACAATCTCACACCACTTAAAAAAAAAATATGCAAATTTCATGCTCGAAATATTACACCACTTTAGCTCAAAGTGGCAAAGGCAGTGAAACCACAGGAAATGATTTGGCCTTCGTTACAAGTTCGCCTACGACTGTCTGTTCGGGTCGCAGGACCCAGTACCAGTTGCTAGCAGCAGTTAAAGAAGTAGCACTTGCAACGGCTTGTGAGAGCTTGATGCTGATTTCGCAATTTCCTTGAGTAATCACACACATTTGCACACCACTCACACCAAGTGCGTGTGTGAGTTAGAACTGCGGATGTGCTGCAGCTGCGGCTATGTGTCTGCGGCATGGCTTTCGTACTTGACTTTATTACACTTGTGGGTTTATGTTATTTTATTTTTTTGTGTGAAACTTTTCAACAAATTACAAATGTCCTCATGCAAATGAAGGTGAGTTGTTTTTTTGTTGGTAAATTCATTTTCTTCTGAACGGGCTTGTTAGTCTCTTTTTGCTATTCATGCTCATGTACGGCATATCTCGTTTCCTCTCAGTGGTCAATCATCCAACAGACTCTGTTCAGTTTAGTTTAGTTTGTCCAGTGCAGTTGACTTCATAAATTTTGATCTTTATTCTGCTTTCAAGTTGTAGGTAAAGTTGCAAAATTTTTTAAAAAATTCTGGGTAAATTGAATCAAACTAAAGTTTGTATTTAAAACAAATTTTTGTTTGGGTTAGAAATATTTTAATTTTTTATTTAATTTACTTTCCAAAATGCCAAGGGCGCATTTCCAGCTGTAGTGGGTAAATGTTTATGGATTCAAATGTGGTGGCACTTTTAAATGTAATTTTTACGCATTCTATAACTTACAGGGGCATTTTCATATCATCCTCGGGGATATTTATTGGAACACTACTGCACCACCAAATTACTTCAGCCTCAAACAAATCCTTGACTTCCCTTATTGGCACAATTGTATCGTACATTACATAGAAATATTGCTAATTTTGGCAAACATTTTACGGGCACTTAACAAATATTTTTCCTCTCATTTTCACACACACATAAAAGTTTCATAAAACATTGTCACAGCAACATGTGCGAAAGCTGTAATTAATTTGTCAAGGTCCGTTTATTAAATACTTACAATGTTTAAGTACAACAAAATATATATATAAACGTAAGTAGGTACATTAAGAAAAAATTCCCAAATTAAGGGAAAATTATTTCTTGGTAACAAAATTTTCTTCAAAAATGTGAACATTATTTGTTATACCCTGGACATAAGTGTTCAATTGATATCGTTAGGAACAACCGAAATGAGGCATGACGGGAACGTAATGGGAATGGAACTGGAATGAATTGAAAATAGACTGGAGAAAATTTAATTGGAGCAAACATAGAAATGAAAAGGGAACGGAATACAATGCAACGGAATGTAAGGAAAGTGGAAAAGGAACAATATGAAAATGGAACAGAACAAAATGAAATTGGAACGTAATTTTTAAACGGTACGTGACTGAAGTGGATGTGAAATTATCGATAAAATATGGAAAAATCATCGCAAAATGATCGCAAAATGATTGAAAATGGTCGTACTCTCACATGTTGGAAATTTAGCTCCGGTGGGACCGAATATTACTAGTTTTTACTATTTTTTGATATTTTGTTCACCATTTGAAAAATATCAAAACTAAGCAGACTTAGAATTTGTTTTTGTCATTCTTCTATGGCATCCATTACTAAGAATACACTCATATTTTCGAGGTGTATGAGTATATGAGTTTGTGTGTTGTCTGTGTTAGTGACACAAAGCATGTGTGTCAAATTAACTGCTATTACCCAATTGCCAACTTAAAGAAGCTTACCAGGCAGGTGCCAAGAACGAACAAGTACACATGACCCATGAACGCACGGCGCCGACAACACTCAAAGCCGCCCTACACCACCCACAAAAAGTAATTACAGCGTTCATTTGTTTGCTAACTTGGGCATGAGTAATTGTCATTACAAACTGACAGCAGCACAAATGTCAGTTGAAAACTCCAACAAATTGGAGAGTTTTCGTAGAAAAAAAAAAAATCCACTTTTGGAATTGTTCAAATGCAAAGAACTTTTCCTTTTGATTGGAAATAAGAATGTTTTCCTAATTAACACAATGAGGAAGTAAATGTTTGCTCGGATTTGCATGAATCTTACAAGCGACATGACTGACATTTGTTTAATAATAAAGCAAATACTTTCAGGTTCATGCCTCCTCTGGCAATAGCTTTTGGCCATTACAGAGAACTCACTAAAGCGAATATTCAGCCAGAAGGTTTAGCATAAAAAGAGTTTCTTTCTGTATCAAAAATATTTATCAAAATGCGCCACAAAAAAACAAGTCAAACCAAAAAATGGGCAAATTTGCATCATTGCCACTATGACAGCAGCTGCCAGTTTGGCAGTCGCCAGCAGCTCAATACCATCCAGGAAATGTTATATACTTGCACAATGTATATACAAATATTTTCACATATCGCTTTAACTGCAGGATACGAGTGTTGTCTCATAGCCGTTTATGCGTGCATATGAATTGGTTTGGGTTCTGCCTCGGTTGGTCAAGCTGTAATTGGTTTTGTGCTGGAACTTGACTAATTTGCATTGCACACACAGTCACACAAATGCATGCACATGTATACACATGTAAATCACAGCCATGCATTGGCATTTTCCCACACACACACAAACACACAAAGAACCCACCACCACGATCACTTTTCGAAATGTCATTTGCGTCTGTGTGGCTTGGCAGGAAATTGTGTTTGCTGTCTCAATTCATTTGGAGTGGCTTCGTGCATGCTGTAGATGAGTATGTGTCACATTTCCTACCACAGCTCACAAAATGTCTCGGCACTTCCCTGTCACATAGTCTACTTCCTATTTTTATTCATTTTACAACTACACTTTTGACTTGAGTAGTTGAAGCAAATTCCGTTTTAAGTATTCCAAAAATATTTCGTTGGAGCTTTGTGTATTGCGGCTGAGTGATGCCTGTGAATGGGTGGAATATATCTGTGGAACTGTACGAGTTTTTTGTTGTTGTTTAAATTTTCACACAAAAACTTTTCACAAGAAGAGGCTTATCTGACTATTGACCTTAAATATATTAAATATATATAATAAATATATATAAATCATTGCTCAGAAAACTCAAGGCGGCTAACGTAATTATAAAATTTACAAGTTTTTTTTCCTTAAAAATTTCACATTAAAATCTCGAGAAAATTGCAAACAATTAACTGTTTGGCTGTCTCTTAAAAATGTATGGAAAATTGAAGAAGAATATTCTCGTATATCCCTCAAATGTGAGCGTTTCACGTTTCGTTTCGTCATTACAAACCCTTCGCATTATAAATAATCAACTCACATTAAACGGGGCAGACTCCCACAAACACGCACGTAACAAATAATTAATGCAATTGTCTTCTTACTTAATACGCCTTAAATGTGCTCCAAGGATACGAGCATCACGTAACCTCCTGCCCGACTACTTGACTGAGTGACTGAATTGTATAGGAGCTCACACGCACGCACACACACACATAACGACACTGTTGCATGTTTATTTCATTCGGCATCAGCTGCCGTGCGAGCTAGTGTATTCGTTGTGTGAGTGTGTTTATTTGGCACAGTACTTGTACTTGCACTTGTCATTGGTGCTGCTGTTTCTGCTGTTTCTGCTTCTATGCCAACGACATCAATTCACTCATGAATTTAAATGCGAAAAGCTTTTGCCGCATCTTTAAATTGCTGGCATCGTTGGTTGACATGTGGCAGTCATGGCTTAAGTTATGGCAGTATGCTATGGCAGTATGCTATATCTGTCACTATAATTTGTCACTGACATAGTCTCGTCAACTAAGTATGAGTTGAAATTTGAATTTTCCATCGGAACTTTGAAAGTTTAATATTGAAATAGCCCAGATCAATTTTCGCATTGTGGCTTTATGTTGTAATTAATTGACCATATTGGACACCTGCTGTTTTGCCTTCTCCGGTTCGTGTTGCTGTCATATTAAAAAAGCATCAATGGCCAACCTTTATGTTTCGTGTCTTACCAAGGCTTATGCACCAACAAGCTCATTAAAGATATGAAAATCGATTTATTCGAAATATAATACCTCAGGTTATACATGGCCACATACAACCGAAGATACATAAATAACAATATTGCCAGAGCCAGGGATAGCCAATGATGAAACAAAAATACATGGAGTCGACAACGAAAAGAAAAAGGAAAATAAAGCAAATGGTTGTAATTATTACAGTTGACTCGAAACGAGTTTAGTTTTGGTATTTGGCAAATACTTTTAGCAGCTTTGAGAGTGAACTATTTGGACGGGATTTAAAAGTTTATTTGAACACATACTGTTCAGCTATATTGGTATAAGCAACGTTGACTTCTCTGAAACATTTTCAGAATAACTCTTTTCAAATATTAAGGGTAGCCAAGCGCCTTCATAGAAGACTAGTATGTTTCGTATTTGAAACAAAGCTCATATGTTCTACAAAAACAAATTGTATGCGAAATGAATACATACAGTTGGAATCATATACGACCTAATGTTGTGGGCAAGTCTAATAGAAACTGTTAGTTCTCAAAATATAAATTTTAAAATAATTTTTCTAAAGGAAAATAATTTTTTTCATAGAAGGTTGCAGGAGGTGGTCCAATGTGTGATAGGTGGCAGACCAAGATTCATAAAGTTAATTCATACGATCTCGTCAGACCTACGAGGTCGCTTGACTATCAGAGATGTGCAGCGGTGCACCACAATCACTCATACTCAAACTCACAATTAAAAATATCATTAAAAAAAATTAAAGCCACCGCATTGCGGACGCGACGAAGATGCGGTAGTGTATGATACAATTTTTCACAAATTTGATACTCGAGTACTGATCTCATGGCTCTATATTGATAGTATAGAGCCATGAGATCAGTACGAACGCGGTGGCGTTTAATACTTGCACCGCTTTTTTATGAGTATACCGCAAGATAGAAAAACACCACCGCTGTTGACTATACTGCGGATTTATATCCAAATACAAATTTGAAGCATACTTTTTGGGGCCATAAAACCAGAAAGTGTCAAAATGATTTCCAAAATAACATCATTTAATGTAACTCTCTGTCACTTGGCATCATATCTACATGATAACATTGTAATTATTGAACTATTGTCTTTAAATTTTTTAGCCCCAAAATATATCCTTCAAATTTGTATTTACATATACCTAAAGCCGACATCTACTTATTACCCAGCCGGCATTTGGGTGGATATTTGCTTCTCAAAGTTATTCCTTCGGTATTATAAAACAGTGCTCGGCACTACAAAGCCTCGCGAGGCCGACAGTAATCGTGTTTTTCACCCAGTCACGGTCGTCAATTCACACGCACGCGAAAGCTGCTTGATCAAAGCATGCTTTAACTGCAGCCAGACTCAGCTTGACTGCACACAAGCACATAATATTTTGTGTACGTGCGTTCGGGTTTCTTAGCACTGTTATACAATAATCTGTTGAAAACTGTGAAGATTGAACTATGTATTTAATGTATTCTAAATTTGTAATTTATGATCTTTTCGGTGCATAACCTCACGCTCAAAAAGCGAACGTATAACATAAAAGCATCTTCCGCAATCTAAAATGCTGGCTGGGTATTTACCAATTGCGATTATGAAATGTATTTGTGATGAACTGATTATGAATTTATGGGCTATAGCTCAATAACAGCTTAAATTTTGTTTAATAAGCCTAATGCAAACGTCATCCTCAAAGCTCAAAACTGACACTGATTCATTAACCTTTCATATAAGTACTCATGCACAGTCTGAGGCAAATGGGTTTATGATAACTCTAACAGTGACTGAAAACAGTCCAGACATTCTGCATTTCAATTATTTGGGTGTCACTTTCAAAAAACTTTCCACTCTTATTGTCCTGTTGAGTAAGACCCTTTCAAAATAAATTGCTGTAATTTGATTTCCTATTTTAAACTAGTGTAACGAGTTCATAACCTCAACTAAACGTTTTCAAGTGTAAAACTGTTTACTGAAATTAGAAAATATACACAATAGGTACCAGTTAAACAATCATATAGCAGTCCAAACAGACCAGGGGAACATGGAGCGAGCCAAAGTTGCCCCAACTGTCGCACACTTTCATTTACCTACTTAATTGCTATTAAAAGTCACTACGAAAATAACTGTGCACAGAAATAAATGCAATTTGTTTCAACTACCCAAGTACAGAAACGACTAGGATGGTTCTTGTTGTAATTCTACTTGTGTTGTACTCGACAACCAAACAATGGGGGGTTTTTTTTTACTATTTCATTTTCGTAAAATGTACATACAACAAAAATTAAATCTTTCCAAAATTAATTGCGATTTGCAGTTTGGTGCACTTTGAATAGCTGCCTGACTGGCTGCCCCGACTGTTCGTGGCTGTACTTACTACCAGTGACGACTGGCACTTGCTTTTACTTCCCATTCGCTGTCAACTTTTCAAATTGTGGCTGCTGCTTTGCTGCAGTTGATTTCATGGTTTTTTTATGAAGTTTTTCTCTGTGAATTGTTAAACGCAGTTTTACTACCTTTATTTGTAACTTCGAAGGCAGTGATGCGAATTTAATTAAAAACCATTTGGACTTTTCGACAGCAAATAAAATTATTTGGAAGCTCAAGAAGCGAAGGAAATGAAATGAAACTCAAGCATTCGAACGATTTTGTGTTATTGAATTGAATTGCAATTCCATTTGAAAGTGAAAGGTGATTCGAACATTGAAAATTTTACATTTTATCAACTTGCACATGTAACAACGAACTTTCACATTCCATAATTTGCATACACACGCTTTCATACAGAAGGACACCAGTGAACCGAAAGATATTGAAAATTATACATTTTTAAATGCAATTGCCAACGTGAAAGGGACAATGGCAAATGCATTTGATGAAATTATATTATGCGCAGTGGGAGTAGTCAGGGCACAAGAGTGCTAACAGCACTGCCAGTAGCTGTTCTGTGATGGTAACAACAAAAGCAAAAAAAACCTCACGTAAATAATAGCAGCAAACACGTGCAATAGCAGCAGTCGAATCGAGAGATCATAACGTTCATAATTCACATTTCACTGGAGCAAAGAATATCGATAAATAATTGCATGGAATACACAAAAAAAAAGTAAACTTTCGCACTGCAGCAGTTGCATTTGCAATTACAATTGCTAAGGGAAGCATGAAGTACAACTACAGCAGCAACTGTGCTACAATAAACGCAATGTTAATCCTGGATAAATTCAATTTAGTGGAAAGTGGCTTCTAGCTGGCATCAGTGCTGGCAGCCAGCTGTGGACGCTCCCAAGGGCAATACAAGAGCTTATGTTGTTCGGTTCTGGTAGTTCGTTAGTTTGCTTGTTTGTTTGCTATTTTTTTTGTTGTGGCTGCTGCTAGAAGCTAAATGACAAAAAAGAACAAACTACAAACGACAACAACAACAAGTTAGAAGAAAAAACTTTAAAAATTTGATATTAATTTACTTTTTGAAAAGTTTCTTCATCCCCTCCGCTTTTTTTTCTCTTGTCTTTCGAGTTTACAATTTCTCTAAGTAGCAAAGTCCTTGCGTTTGTCGCAAAACACAAAGAACTCAGAGCAAGCTAAAACAAGTGAAGGGTAAATATCTTGGTATTTTTTTTGTATACACATTGTAATAGTTCTCTTACACTCTAACCAGAATGAAGTAGTTAAATTTTTGAAGTTTGACAAATTCAATGTCCACAAACATTTTCTTTTGAGTGTAGCTGAAATTGATTATGATAATGATGGAGGTTGAAAAGTAGTAGCTAATGGCAAACAAAAAATGTCAAGGGAAACGGTGGGTATAAATTTTTTTTTAGCAGCTAATTTTCAAACTTTATCCAACCCGAGGAAAGTTTGCGCCCCGAAAAGGGAAAAACATGTAATAAAGTATGATGAAAAATATCGTTAAAATTGCGACAAGCATCGTCTACTCTGGTGAAGTAGATACAGTCCAAATTAATACCCTATTTTCAGCCATAAACGTTAAATGTTAACTGCGTAAAGTTTGTAAAAATCATCTTACAAATTATCGTAAATTTTTCCAAGAAAAATGTAAGAAATTGTGAAACTAACTGGAGAAATATAAGTGACCATTTAGTTAATAGGGGTACTCATTTATAGTGGGAAACAACTGCACGCCTTTGAAACGGTGCAGTTGTGCAGATGTGCAGTCAAAACGTTTGAAATTTGACAGTTCTTTTAAGTAACTGCGCGTTTTCGACGGTTTTCCCTCTTGAAATGAATCCCCTTTACGATTATACTTTGTTGGGTTGTCCTTAAAGTTTAAAAATAAAAACAGCACGAAATCGTTTCTATGAATTGCCAACAGTTTAGTGCCGGTTCCGAACGGGAAAGTTAGGTTTCTTCACGGCAAATTATAGTCTCGCTTAATCACATGCCGCTGAACTAGAACGTGTTCGGGGAACTCCAATCTAGCAATTAGTGCCAAAGACAATGACAGCAGTCTTGTCACCTTCTATTTCGATTGTAACATTTCTGTTGGGTATTGTCATTATTTTCGCTTTCATTTGTCTGAATTTTGATCCTGTTTGAATGCAAAAGTGGACCACCTTCAGGCAATGGAAAACTTACAATCTTAAACTGGTCCAAATATTATACTGATTGGGCTGCTTTGTCTAAATTGTGGTTCAATTGTAGTGTAAGAATGTACCCTACACTCTGGAGTAATTTCCTTCGGTATACTAGTGGGATCAGAATCAGTGAAATGAAATGAAAGGAGACAATTGACCTATTCCAAAACTTGCTTTTTATTTGTTAGAGAGCTAGGCTTTGAACCGGTTTGGAATCACAAGTGAAGTAGTCCGTGGCCCACTCTGTCAGGAGCTCGAAGTTTTGGAAACAATTTTAATTTGTCAAAAAGTTTTTCTTTTTATAACCCTTATATTAACTTGCTTTGGGCGGACTATATATATATATATATATATATATATATATATATCCTCAAATCTGCGGCGAGCTTTTTCATACACTTCCACATGATCTAGAGAGCTGAAATTTGGAACACTGATAGAACTCCGGTGACAATGCATTCTATTTGGGGTCCATCAGAGGCGTAGGGGGCCGTGGGGAAACTCAAACTTTTTTTTTTTAAACATGGCATAACTTCCAATTCCTTCAAGCTACAATGTTGAAATTAGGTAGGTGAGTTCTTATATTTTACCCTTTGGAAAGGGGGGTGTGGGGGCAAAGGGGAGCGGGATGGAGCCAATTTAAAGACCTAACTTTCGTATTTTGTAAGCTACAAGGCTGAAATTTTTTACTTAGGTTCGCATTCGGGAAAAAGAGTAAAAAAGGGGAAAAAACGGGGGGAAAAGGGGGGAGAAAATTTTTTTTTTTAAAAAAACAAAAAAAAGAGGAAAATAAAAACAGAGTAAAAAACAAGTTTTTTAAAATATAACCCTTTAACCGACTAAAAAGCAGAAAATAAATTTTCTTTAAATTAATTTCAGCAATTTCGATTTAAAATTAAGGGTTTTTGGCGACTATAAAACCTGCAATGATATTCGGAGGAAAGTACCCAAAAACCCTTAATTTTAAATCGAAATTGCTGAAATTAATTTAAAGAAAATTTATTTTCTGCTTTTTAGTCGGTTAAAGGGTTATATTTTAAAAAACTTGTTTTTTACTCTGTTTTTATTTAATCACTTTTTGTACTCTTGTTTTCAATTAGCTTCGATACTTTGACTTTCTACGAACATTTTTTTTTATTAAAATGAAACCCTTTGGTTGAAGGCATTGACTGGAATTGACCCGGAATTCCTTTAATGAAAAATGTAAGAAAATCGATTGGATTTTTTTTGCCATCAAATATTTGACCCTTTATCCTTTAATCTTAATTTCCTCAGCGAGCTGACATCGAAAAATTCGGTGGCCTATAGCTCAAATAAGCTCATCGCCATAGCAAATGTCAAGTTTTCATTTGTTTTTGTCCATCCATGTACAAAATTAATTCTACTACACCGTACTACACCGTACTCGAATTGGCCATCATGCGCTGTCACCATCAGCCTTTCTTCAAATCCATCTTCGTGCTTTTCATCTTCGAAAGCAGCTTTCATTTCATTTAATTTCTTTTCTTTTTTTTTTATTTGTTTCATTTGTTATACTTTCGAATGCAATAAGCATAAAAATACACAACGTGACAGTCAGTCGACTCATTGCCTTCATCATCGTCATCGTGGAGAAGGCGAACTGTCATGCTGTGTGCGCCACTGGCAAAAGGATAATGTGTACAAATTGCGATGTGTATTAACAGATACTTTCACTTTACACCCCCTGCCCCATGAATCATCATTCATTCCATTTGCATATCCTCACAGCTCCCACATAACTCAATGAAAATATTGATAAGCCACATCTTTCGTGAAGGTGAGATATCGTATTTTACCATAAGAGATGACAAAAAAATTATATACAAGTAAAAAATATGAAAAATTAAAAAAGGATAATGCCGCTTAAACAAAATAACTCTTTTCGTAAATTGAAAAAAAATGTGTATATGTATATTAGGGTGCCACTTATTTGTATGGGAGTTGTTTTTGTTGCAAAGTACTAGGCTTAAGAGCATATTCGCAGAATTTAAAGAAAATCGGATAAGTTTTTGATGTGTTACAGTGTTACTGCCCCACCCATAAACATTAATTAAATGTCTTAGATGCTTCCACTCATATAAATAATTTTTTCACAAAGTATACTTTTCCTAATGCAAAAACTGTATATTTACTTACTAAAACAAATTTTCGCAGCACCCCAAAAAACAAACAAATGCGTTTTGCCGCTATCACGAAGGTCATGTAGGGAAAAAACTTTATCGATATATACCCACACACTGTCCATAGTATCAACTCCAAAGAGTTGTTAGTTTTTTAAAAAAATGGGGCTGGCATAGGGTAGCCAGATTTTAAATAGGAAAAAACAGTACATTGAGTAAAAAAAAACAGTTCAAATCGAAAAAAATCAGTACACTTTTTTTCATTTAGTTTAGTAGGTACATATCAAAAAAAAAAATTTAAAACTCAAATAAAAATCAAAGATACTTACTTAGTGCCTGATTACACTACCAAAAAAATGCCTCCTGAAAATGTTGTTCAAATTTGAATTTACCCTGGGCAGCCATTTTATTTTTTTCAACACTTGCGTGTAGGGAATATTTTCTGTCCAAAGTACTCAAAAAATTAACTCTTTTTTCGATTTCTCTGCACATGCCAGTCGAAACAAAAGTTTTGTATGTTTTTTTTTAAATTTTTTACACTGAGTGTCATTTAAAATCGTATACCATAAATGGTTATATATTTAATGTTTCCTTTTATAGTTTTATTGTGAAGATATTGTTATCATTGAAAACGTCAAACCAATACCTGAATATTGAGCATTTTTCTAAAAACTGGGTTTTTGGAAAATTTGTATGAAAATAATCAAATTTTTTTGTTAATTTATCATTTTTGCCCGATATTTAAATTTTGGAAAAAATCTCTAAATTCGGTGAAAATTTTTATCACTAAACTTTCTTTTGCAAAGATTTCTTATTATTTTTTTAAATGAAAAGATGGGACTGAATATTCTTTCAGTGGCGACATTTGAATGCACTATGAAAAAAATTAAGTTGGAAACTCTTCAACTGGATTTTCTTTTTGAACGATTTCAGAAAAGGTTTTACCGAAACAGACGCATCAAAAAGTAAATCCATATCACAATTTCTAATAATATTTTAGCTAGTTGTTTTCAGAATGGCTGAGCAAAAAATTTCTTTGTCTATACAAAAAAAACATAAAATATATTCAAAGAAAAGAAAAACAGTACAAAAAACAGTACTTTTGCGTACTGCTTCGAGTGTTTGGAATAAAACAGTACTTTTTATAAAAGACAGTACATGTACTGTCTAAAACAGTACGTCTGGCACCCCTAGGCTGCCATATGACTTTCAGAACCAGAAAAATCCAAGAAAAAAACATAGCATCGCCATATGCAGGTGCGTCCATCAGGGACGTAACCCGGATAAAATTTCGGGTGGGAGGGGTTTTTTTTCATAAAAATTTGTTAAGAATACTGAAGAAAAAAACCGTAAAATACAAACAAAATCAACCACAACATCGTTTTTCTTTTATTCAAAAACAATCTTTCGATTTTTCATTAAAAAAAAGTAGATAAAAAATAATAAAAAAAATAATTTTGCAAAGAAACTCCGAAGGGGTGTTTATAAAGAAAAGATTCATTCTTAAATCGTATTGTGTTCATACATTTTTGGTTCAAATACATGTCTTTTTGGATTGGAGAACGACAGTTGATATCTAATTGAGAAAAAACCTTTTTGAATGATTTGGCGTCATATTCTTTTTTGGTACACGAAAGTTTCTCTTCAGCTCTGTTAAATTTCATAATATGTTTGTATTATTTTAGAGATTAAGAGGGGCTCGACACGGAAGTTTTTAATAAAATAAAGTATCAAGGAGATGGAATTCTGTTAAATTTCATAACAATTCCATACATTTTGCTTTTATTTCATTGATTTCGGGGGGGGGGGGTCGAACACCCCAAACCTCCCCCCTGGTTACGTCCCTGGCGTCCATATTAAAAATACCCCCTCAAAAACGATGTAACACACTAATATACATTGTTCACATTTCAAGCAAAAGGGCATATTTGAGTGGTTATTTGATGTTGAAGGGGACAAAACCAATGGCTTTGATGGTATTTGAAGAATTTTTTCCATTTTTTTCAATTGTTTTTCAATGAACTATACCTGAAGGATTACTTATATTTGGAAAGATTAAATGGCATTTATGAAATGAATTACCTATTTTTGAAGTTCCAATATTTTTTTTTACAATTTATTGATTACCCACAGGTTGTGTGAAAGGCTTAAATTTTTTATTTTGTGCTTGATATAAAAAATTTAATGTTATAATAAAAAATGTTCTAAAATTGTATGAATGAGCGTTCTCTCAAACATAAAAATGTTAAAATGTGTTTAAGTTAATAAACCATAAACAGTGCAGAAATCATGCCACAAATAAGAATTTAACTAATCAAAAACAGAACAAAAAATACTTTCCACAACATCTTCATAATTTATACTTTCACACATAAAAAGCTATAATCACGCATACGCTCTACATACACATACGCACACTTGAGTATTTACACACTTTGTTCCACACTCGAAAGAAACAAGACAAGTAGACTTAATGCGAAACGAAATTGAAGACGAGATTTAACAAATGTAAGACAACATCCAAGACAACCCCCCCCACTCAACACACATATGCAAACGGGTGTTATCAAGTATGTGTGTATGTGCGGACTTTTTTTTTTATTAGCACGTCTGCCTGCCGAAAAGTATTTGCTAACCAAACTTTAAAAGCCATTTACTTAGCCAACAAGATAAAATGACCAAGAAAATTTATGGCAATGCAGCAGCCAACAAAAAAAAAAAACAAATCAAGGCAAAAAGTGAAAGGCCCAAGCGAGAGACATGGGAAAATTCGCAAATACCCACAGAGATAAAGTCTGTGTGCAAATTAAAATTTATGGACCCCTTTTTAGCGTGCCGCAGAGGCCTAATAAAAAAAAAACAACAACAACTTGGCCTCCCTTGGAAGTAAATAGAAAGCCAACTCCAACAACCACTACGAAAACGGTCACAAGAAAGTTGGTTTTTTGTGGATTGTTAAAGCGCATTTATGTCCAAATAATAAAATAACAAAGAATAATAAAAAAAAAAAGAAAAAAAGGGAGACTCCACAAGAGTGGGTTAAGGCAATGCTGAAGAACGCCTTGGAGTAGTCTCAAATGTGTGTATGTTGTTTGTGTGGGTTTCTTATCGGGAATTTGTTACTTATTAAATTAACATTACGAAAATGTAAACAAAAACTGCTCAAGAGGAAATTTCAGAGTTGCCAACTTGAGAACATTTTTTTTTTTTTTAATTTTAAATATATTATTTATATTTATAATTATGCACCCTACACCTCATGAGGTATGGGTATATTCACTTTGGTCTGATGTTTGTAACACCAAGAAGGAGACGTGTCCGGTATGGAAAAGTATATATATTCTTGATCAACGTCACCTGCTGAGTTGATTTAGCCCGTGTGAACGTCTGCCCGTCCTCTTTTCTTATAAACACGATTGCAGGAGCTAGAAGAAAGCTAGAGACCCCAAATTTTGGATTTATCCTTTTTAGGCCCTAGAAGACCCTAAAAAGGAGTTGGTATTGCAAATGGCCGAAATCGATCGACTGTTTTTACCGTAATTTTAAGATTTCATCAAAACAGTATGAAATTTTGTATAGGCGGTTTTTGGGGTCGCTGATTTCGAATTTGATGTCGCATTTTCAAAATTCAAGATGGCGGATCCAATATGGCCCAGTAGGCGTAGGGTATATATAAGTCGGCTTGCCCGACTGAAACTTACTCACTTGTTTTAAATTTGTCTTGTAATATTTACTACAAACTAGTCTTAGATGTAAAGATTTAACTAACAGGAAACAGCTCGATTGCTTGAAGGATGTGATTGTTTGATGCTGTTATTAAAAAGTTCTTCTAAGTACTATTTCGGAAATTCTGAATAACTTCATACCAAGAAGTTCTTGGGAAACAACTTTATACAGTACCACTCAGTTTTATGTAAGCTCATACCTAAACTTTTCCCATAGTTTTCGTATAGTTTTTTTTAAAAGAAAGTTTTCAATTGAATTAAATAATCTACAAAGCACAAATTTTAAGTGAACTTTGGCGAAAATACTTTTTAAAAATAAGTCGAAAGCGCAAAAGGTGGCAGCCTTTTGATAAACTTAGGGAATTTGAAAAATAGTAAGCTCTATTGTAGTTTGTTTTTTATTATGAAGCTTGTTTACTATTTCACTTATATAGTTTCACAAAAAAAAATGAAGAAATAACTTTCTACTTTAGCCACATTAGTTTAATAATGTCCTTCAAAAAGTTTATTTTTTTTTATTTATTTTTTGAATTGAAAAGGGATAAAAGTTAGTTCTTTGTTTGTTATTCGTTTCTCTCAAGTATCGTGCGAATTTATGTTTGTGTCATTTTGCTATTGAAAAGTTTGCACGCTTGTGTAAATAAGTATGACGTGGTAATGGTGCGGGCAAATGCTGAATGATGTGCTGATTTCAATTTTTCCCATTGTGGTAAACAGAAATGATGTTGATTTCTGTATCAAATTGAAATTGAAGTGAATTGTTAGTTATTATGCTGTCAAAGCGGATTTCAATACTAATTTTTCAACAGAAACATATACCCTTCTTGAAATAACTTTTGGCTTAACGTCTTAAATCGTAATTTTCATATGAATTGATTATCATTTTGCTTCGGCGACTCTGACATGTGGTTAGTTTTTCTTTCTTAGTTGGACGAATGCTTGGCTGAATCTTCTTGGAAATGGCAATTGAAATGTTGCCTATATATTTTATATGTGAGTTTATGAATTACAATTGGGGGGGGGAAGTGATAGTGTGGCCACGAAATGTTTATATATGTAATTCAAATATAATCAGGATAATCTTAAGTACTTCGCAAAAACATATATGTACCCACCACCGACTATTTATTAAAACGGGTTTCCTACCGAAGTTTCAACCAAAAAGCAATTTGCAAAATAAATGTTCATGTGCATGAATTTTGTCTGTCATGTTGGCAATTTGACAGCATGAATGGCGGCCAAGCTGCTTATAACCTTTTGCGGTAGCACATGAACGCTAAATGCTCTGTCCGAACACTGATGCAACAGACACACCGACCCTCACACATGGATAAGCTTAAAGGAACTTTCATTTGAAACCGTTCTCTAACTCCGCTAGTTGCTTCTCATTTGCACGCATTTCATAACGGATGCTCGCAGTGTGAAGTTAATGCACAAATGGGCCAATGCACAGGATGTGGAAATTATTTACACCCAAAGCAATGTTTACATCAGTCAGCAGACAACTTCCACGAAAATCCTAAAACAAACCAAGTACTAACATTTTTGATGAGCTTTTCACCATCAGGATGTTGTTACAGTATCGCGGATGTGATGAACGGCTGATGCTTTTCATGATGGAAATTTAAATGAAAGCCTCAAGCTGGGAAGCTTCGTATTTCAGGTTTCTACTAAAAGCGGCCTGGAATATATTTAATGCACTTGCGAGAAATGTTAGGGAAAATTACAAATATCAAATTTAACAAGAGAGATGCCACTAAAAATTCCCACATTAAAACTTAGTCAATTGGAAAATACCACAGAAATTACGATACCTGCTTTGAAAAATCTCATAGCAATTAAAATGGAAATCAAGAATTAACAGAAAATGAACTCAAATTTTGTCAGACGAAAGAAATCCCATGGTCATAAAAAGATCCCACACAGATTTTTTCAGACAATAAAAAAATATCATCAAAAATCAAGCACAGACGAAATAAATCCCATATACAACACAAATTCACTCACACATCAAAAGTTCTCCAAAAAGGTTCTCACCGATTAAGGGAAATTCCTTGAAAATCCTGCATGTACGGTACCTTCTTCGATACGCGAAGTTTGCGGGTTTTGGGTGTGAAAATGTCATAGCCTTATGTAAGGAGAATAAAAAAGGGAAACTTTGCTCTCAAATCAAAGGTATATATATTCTTCCATTCCCATTCCCTTTCAATCCACAGACGCGAATATCGTATCAGTATATATTTATTTGTCCAGATCTGTATCCACGGGTTCAATCACAGGTTTGGGTACTGACGGAGCTAAGCAAATAATCGAGCTTAATAACATTAAAAATTTTTATTTTTATTCCTGTCACTACGGTAGTGGATTTTTCTACTTCCCTCAAGATATTTTCTACTACTATTGTAAGAAATCTACTCCTCAAAATATTATGTCAGTTTCATGCAATGCAAAACTACTACTCTTTCCACAAATCTGCTTCCCCGACAAAACTACTCTCGTAGAATTTCTAGTACTCTACGCAGAAACCCATATCTACTCCCCTCTCTTGAAATCTACTACCCTGAAAGTGATTTCTACTACTCTACGCAAAAAAAATTAAATCTACTCCCCTTTCTTCAAATATACCCCTATTAAATCGAATATCTACTACTCTCGTCGTAGCAAAAAGTGATAACCCTGCGCCTTCAATTGATTTCCACGAATTTGATAGTTGGCTTCTAAATTCTTAATTATGTACTACTTTATTTCATTTAAATTCACAATTTTTTCCTTTATTTTTTCGGTTTTGGCTACGGTTTCGGTCGGTCTCTACTCCTAGCAGGGCTCTTGAAATTAGTCGAATAATAAAAAAACCGGTTAACCGAACGTCCGATTTGTAACCGTTTGTACGAATACTATTCGGTTAATGATATTCGATTAGTCGCTCAGCTTCGACTATTCGATTAACCGTTCACTGTCGACTAGTCGGTTAACCGTTCATATTCGGTTAACCGAATAAGAGTTCAAATCGAAATCAAAAGTAAAAGTTTCAACTGCCAAAACGAAAATTACAAACAAATTTAATTTGCTAAGCGTCGCACATTGCATATAATTTCTCTTTTGAGTGTGTCATTGAAGATTTCGATTTTAAATTCATAATATTCGACTAACCGATTATCACCGGTTAACCGACTAGTCGACAGTGAACGGTTAATCGAATAGTCGAATGCGATCGACTAGTCGAATACTTCTAATCGAATAGTAATAGTCGAATAGTTAGGTATCCGGTTTATTCGGGTAATCGATTGTTCGAATAACAAGAGCCCTAACTCCTAGGTTTAGCCAATCGGTCACCTAAAGATTGGATACATTTCATTACAGGATTAATTGTAAAATATGAATTGAATAAGAAATATATACCTAATTACGGAAAAACCCTACTCGGAGTTTCTTTTTCTTCTCTTTTTCAATGTCGTTTTATATGAGGAAAATTATGCGATTGGTTAGCACAATTCTAGAATTCTTCTTGTAGATCTCAAATATTTAAAAAAAGTCCTAGCTAATGCCAAGCAAAAGTTACAAAATATAACAACTTCAGGTAAATCCACACACACACTCACAGACATTTACAATATAACATAGTTAGAATATTAGCACAGCTTTACTCATGCCCGAACTCGGACCGAAACCCATCCAATGATGAAAAAAAGGCGCTTGCCTCAAACAGAAGGACAGAAAGACAGACAGATGAATATATATTTGATGCACAGCTCGAGGAGCGACTGAGTGTATGTCCGTTTGTATGTTTGAACTCGTGTTTTGTGAGTGAGTGCAATTGTGGTGAACGTTGTATCACAGTGTGTAACAGACAAACCCAAATCGAATGAAAGTGAATAGAGGGGGGCGTAAAGAGTTTAAAATGTGTTGAATTTGTTGAACGTGCTGAATAACTGCGAACAAAAAATAAATTAAATTACCAAAAAAAAGAAAACATGAACCAAAAAAAAATCCACGAAACCATTTAAATGTGGGCAATTATTTTAATAATGAAAACGTGGCCAAAAAACAAAGACAAAACAAAAGAAGCATTGCAGCTGATGATTTATAAACAGCAAAAGCCACACCAACTGTGGCAACATCAAAGCGCGCACGGCAATTTATATTTAAATGTGTTTGTGTATGCGTGTTGACAGCGGCAACAATAACAACAGCCAACAAACAAATATATCAGCAACAGACACACCAACAACAGCAATAACTGTTGATCATATCACATGCACGCGTTAGGGAAAGTTTTCCTTTCCGTTCGTCGAATGCTAGCGGAAATAAGCACACCTCCGCAACATGGTAGAGCACTTTCCGCTTATTTTAGAGTCTGAGCGAACACAACTCATGTGCTTGTGTGAGATTTCGTTCACACATCGTGCCATGCAAATTGCCTTTGTTTGGTGATTTCATCCACAGCCTTGCAGAATTTAAGTTTTTCATTGTATAAGTGCTCATGTATTAGTGTGTGATGTACATATATTTGTATCAATATACTTAGGCATTTCAAACCATATTCGCTTGAGCTTTCCTTAATTTTCACCGAACACAATTTTCGAATGTTGGAACAAAACTTTTTTTTTTCGAGTACGAAAAGTTGTGCAAACTTTTAGAAATTTTATAATCAGTTGGTTTATGTGAATTCCATACACTGCAAGGTAAAGTTTCCAAATGCCGGTAAATCCCAATGAAATATTTAATACATCCACATATTTTTGTTAAAGCAAATAACGTAATGCAACAAAGAGAAAAGGGCAAGGAAGTTAAAATGTGCTAATTGCCAGTCTTTTGTGTAGTTCGTGTGAAATTCTAAAACCGGCAATTGCATATTTGTGGTTTTCCATCAATTTCTTGATTTGATTTGAAGTATGATATGTAATTAAAGTGAGTCTTATAATCACAAATGCCACATGCAAAAAAAAGACTACAAATTTTGATTGTTCCATTTCATATCATTTCCTAGAAATTTTATCAAATGCATTTTCTTACAAAAATATTTGTAATACTCGTACTCTTTTCCACTCAACTTAAGTACACGCGCACTTTTAATTATACTCTCTCGCCCCCCCCTCTTTCCGATAGAGAATATTAAACCAAGTCGAGTGCCACAAACACACACACCAAAGAAAAGCGAAAAAAAAACAAGAAATTCATTAAAAATATCGCTTCATAGCTGCAGGCGCCTTCGAGCTTTTTAATCTTATCAGAGTATTTCCATGTCATGTCAACGCAGCGAAGAGACAATTTGCCATTGCACATATCACTTCATTGCATTTGCATTTTTTTTTTTCACCCAACAAAAAAATGCTCTACACCATCAGCGACAAGAACAGACTCATGTGTGTCAGATATGACTTAATTGTATGAGACATTTATGGGATTATGTTGTGCAGCACATCATCGAATCAATATCCTCTGATGAATCGTACACAATTTTCATTAATGAATCCGACTATGTACAAGGGAAAAGTGGAACAAGGATTTATTGATATGAAATTCGAGACTTCGATGTGGACACTCTTAATTGCCCTAACTGTTTACATTGATGACAATTACGATAATTCCCAAACCATTAATACCAACCGAGAGCAATAAGTCTAATAATATAAAGTAAAACCCCCAGCTGAGCATCAGCATCATCAGTATAGGGCAAAATTTAATCTATTTGAGTGGACAACTTTTGAAAGTTCAAAATTCACATAGCACAAACCTGCTCTCAACTGAAACTCATTCATCAACGATGGTCCGAAATTAATACTCGGTATACTGTCGTCTGTCTATGAACAGGCTTAATGCCCAACCGAGTGATGGTTGGTTTGCCAACAAACACACACACAACTAGCTGAATACATTATGCAAAATACTCAAAGGTATTGTAAAATTGTAAATGGGATGCTAACAAAAAAAATGGTTCATACGCTTATGTGAGCCTATAAATGTCAAATTACATTATTTATGACAGGTACCTGTAGTGACAGCATTACAAATTGTTCAAAATATAGTAACTGTTGACTATGACAGCCATCAATCAATTAAGAGCGTGAGTGAGCCCAATCCCAGGCAATTAAGGAAATTCAACAGAACGGAAATAAGATACTTGGTTTAATTTTGCACTGGTGATCCCGGTGATCTGGTGATATTTTAATTAAGATTCACCTTTCCATATTATTAAGTATTTACAGTCTTTTTCTTACATTTTCTGGTTGTTTAGCTTCTTCTTTTTTACTCATTAATTATAATATTGTATGAAGAAAAGTGATTAACTTCAAAAAGTAAAATTAAACATCTCAGACAATGTGACAATAATCAAGAAACGAAAGAGATAGCACTATTTAAATGTCTACAGCACCGCTACAATAACAAATAAAACAAAAATACAACAACAACAAAAACAACAACAACAACTACGCACAAATTGCAACACCAAAAATTTCAGAAAACCAAAGTTTACTACATCAAACTCTGAATTTTCAACTTAAAGCAAATACACTCAAAGAAATACAATACAAGCAATCGCCTGCTGTCAAAGTGTGCCTGTGTATTTGCCGCACTCAACGCCACGTCACGTTACTCGGTGTGCGCGCACTCTTCCTTATTCTCACAACACACAACGTCCTATTTGTCGCACACGCCCTATTTATTTCACTGTCTGTGTAGCCACTGTTTGTCCAAAGCACCCACCCAGCACACCAACAAGAACAAGAACAACAACACCACCACCACCACCACCACCACCACTACTGACCGCCCGCCCGTCACTATACCCTTCCCGCTCGCCTCACCCACACCAGCACCACAATTGCACATTATTATAATAGATATCCGCACCACTACTACTACTACCGTATGGAGCGCGGCGCCGGCGGTGGTCATCAGCAACATCATCACCAACATGCTGCCGCCGCTGCTGCTCATGCTGCTGGCCACAGTTACATGACATCGGACGAGCATCCCGGTCAATCGTCATTTGACAATCCCGCCACCAAGAAGAAGCCACCCAAATTGCGTTCGATCAATCGTTCCATTTCGATGGCCATCGATAATTATGCCCCACCACCTGGCGGTGGCAGCGGCGATATGATGATGGACGATTCGATGATTGTCGAGCAGCCGCTCATACATCGATCGGCCTCGCCGGTTGCCGTACGCTCTGCACCGCCGCCACAATCACTCGCACTACCTACGCACCATCAGTATCAAATGCACGGTGGCGGCGGCAGCGGTGCCGTTTCACCGGCACTGTCCGCACGCCAGCAGCACCAACAGCATCTGCTCACGTTTCAGCACATGGCTGCGCAAGCGCGCCACCACAGCCAACAGCACTCACACGCACACCAGCACCCACACTCGAGTTCGGCCAGTTCGCCGACCTCGCACGTGGTCAGTCCCGTGCCCGGTAGCGGCGGTTCGTCGTCGTCGCACCAACAACTGCAACAGCATCAGCCTGACATCTATTTGGTCAGCAGCAGCAGTTTGGGCGACGATGTTGGCACTATGGGCGGCGCTGGTGGCAGCACGTCACCGATACAGTTCATTGACGACTATATGCTGCCGCCAACGCATCGGCATACGGCAAGCGCTACACATCCGCTCAAGAAGACTTTGCTTCGCCGCTCCGACACTATTGACGTGCATCCGGCTTCCAATTTTCAGATGAAGAAGACGCACTCCTTTCATTCGCAACAGGACCCCGCTGCCATTGATCAACTGTTGCTGGCCGCAGGCACCTCACTGGGATCGTCGGCCGTCTCCAGTCGCCGTACGAGTTCGGTGCGCGGTAATTTTCTTATGCCCGGCCATCATCCGAGTGGTAAGGACTTGAGTCGTTCACCTTCGCCCAGTAGACGCGGCAGCCGTTCGCATCGCTCCTTCAATGATCCGGCACGTCGACCCAGCACAAAACCCGATTCCGTGGTCGATTCGCAGATACGACATCCATCGCTGAACGACGACCTGATGGAGTCACTCGATGGACGCACTACACTATTCTCGCAGGCGAACCTCTCGCTGGAGAATGAACTCTTCATTGAGTCACGTTCGCGCAGCAACAGTCACACCAAGATGGCGGACGTTGGCCTCGAAGCGCCCACTCAGCGTACCATACGGAAGACATCGGGCTCGTTTGAGGAGGGCATCCCCAGTTCCACACATCCACCCGCCACCTCCAGCAGCCTCAAGAAACGCTCCGATCATCCGCACTCACGCCAGCACAGCTCACACAGCCTCGAACTGGATGGACGGCCGTCCACATCGGCGGCGGCCGCTGCTGCCGCAGCCGTATCGCACGGACATCCCCCACCTTCGCACACAATGCAGCTGCACAGCGCCGCCGCAGCAGCGACCGCAGCATATCACTTCAAGCGCGGCGCCCAACACGGACGCTCGCTCTATCTATCGCCCAACAATCTCGAAGAACTGCAGGTCCATCGTACCAGTCCAGGCGTCTTGGCTGCGGCGGCCGCCTTTCAGGGCACCAATGCCAGCGCCAAACAGGCTAAGGCAATGCACAGCGCCAGCATGCGCCTACGCACATACAGGGAAGCACTAAGCGCTACAAAAAAATCGAAAAGCTTCATCGGCGACAGCCCCTATCCGGCGACCGTCGGCAATGAGTTCGAGCTTACCTCACCCCACCGACGCAACAGTCGTCCACTGTCGAGTACGGTGGTCGGCAGCGGGAGCGGCGGCGCCATCACAATCGACGACATCAAACGTAGTCCACGCCCACTGGCGTTAGCATCGACATCATCAGCTGCTGCTGCAGCGGCAGCCTTTATCGAAGAAAAACGTCCATCCTTTGAGCGTAAGCCTTCGCTGACGTACGAACTGAGTGATGCGGCCTTCGAGCAGGTACTACGGCCGTTCCATCACAAAGTGGCCGGACGGAAGGCATCGATGACCGGTTCGCATAAGGGACTAAAAAAGAAATCCCTCAGCGATGAGACCGACGACGACGAGGAGGCCGATCGGAAGCGCAAACGTATCGTTTGCATTGTGATGACTGTGTTCCTGTGTCTCGTGTGTGCGAGTGTATTAGTTGTCATCCTGACATTAACGCATTCGTCCGGTCAAACGCATCCTCATCATCATCAAACGTCGAAGAAGATTTACACATTCACCCGTGAGACGCCAGTGCACTACAATGGTATGATTAAATGTAGACTTAACGGGTAAGAGGGAATGTTTCGGGTAGTATGAGCAGGTGAATGCGCATCAGTTGCTATAGAGGAATTATGTTGAGTATTTTGGTTTTGGAACTGAGTTGACAATTGTTTCCTCCTTTCTGCCTAATACCTTTGGAAGTAACTGCAACAATTGAAGGAAAGTGCACAATAATGCAATATGAAATGTCATCGTGACACTTGTAAAGCTCAAAGTTCAATAGTTCCTAGAAATAACTGGCTGACGATCAATCGAAAGGCAAAATTTCATTACTTAGGTTGGCACCTAGGACCTTTGGCTCCCTGCCAGATGAACCTTTCGTCTTCAAATGTTCTTTCTCCATCAAAAGTATTAAGTTTCTCGAGAACAGACTCACTTTGACTCAGTTTCCATTTCGATATTTCCCTATAATATTTATCACAATAATCTCCGACAATGCGTCAAATCCCCTCACTAAATTATCATCCTTTTTAATGTCGTTCGTTGACAAACAAAATTTATCAAGCAAAGCCGGAACAAGTGATGAGTAAGCCAAACTATCTACGGCATATGTGCATTTAAAAAGCATATTTGTCACACAACGAAAAGGAGAAGATTCATTTTAAAGTCCCCTAGATAAGTTTTGTGTAAACCTAACACCCAAGCCATTGCACATATTAATGACACTGTAGCAACCTTGGAGCGCAGCACTTTCACCCAAGGCACACTGAATGCTCATACTAACGGCTGATGCACATAAAGCTGCACACTCAGCCCCATACAGACCAACATCATCAGCACTCAACAGAAATCTAGACACACATACACACACGCACAGCACAATAAAACAAGCCATTTATTTTTAGCCTCGTAATGTAGGTTATCTGCCTGAACCGTACTGAGCAGTCCGAAGGCGGCAGAAGTAGTAGAAGCGAAAGGCAAGGTGTCTTTTGTGCATGCTGGTGACATTGCCTGCTCGGATGGCTTCATGGTGTTATGTATAAATAAAAGGCACGTTGGAGTCACTTTGCAGTGCAGTGCCCACATGACAATAGATGGCTACAGCAACAACAACAACAACAACAACAACAACAACAATTAATGTTGGTAACAATATAATAACAACAACATTAATGACAATAAGAAGTGCAGGAATTCCAACAACATTACATACTAAATATCTCTCGGAGGAACTTTTTCCTACTTGGCATATATTTTTCTTCTTGCTTTTTTTCGAGTTTCGTTCACATATTTATTACAGTCGCCTAGCAGCGTTGCATTTCTGCAACATGTTGCTATCGTGTTGTGTGTATGCATTCCACTTGGACTTGGAAGTTGAAAAAGGTTTTATTTTTGAAGTTCCGATTTCTTTCCATTGTTGCGCCATTTTGTTTCTGGTTTTTTTTCTTTCTATTTTGTTTGATGGTAGCTTTTAGTGGCAGTTAATGGTGCGGTAAAAATTTCCAGAGTGTCCAGAGTGTTGAAAAACTTTCGTTGGATTTTGAAGTTTTTTTTTTAGGAATTTTTAGCATCACTTTTAATGCCACTGACTGGCAGACTGACTGAGTGAGTGAGTGAGTGAGTGAGTGAGTGAAGGGAGCGACTGGGTTGAGTTGGCTATGTCATTTAATGTCAACACAAATTGCTGTTGTTTTGAGTTGAAATTTAAACTTAAATTTACAATTTTCAGTACAGTTTGCAATGTAAAGTTGTTCTGAAAACGCTATTATGTTAACATACTGTAATTAGATGGCCTGATATTAATATTGTTGAATTTGTCATTAAAAAGTTTTATTAATTTACAATCAAACTTTGGGAGTCAGAAGTGTATTAAAGTACGTTCATGTTACTATTAAATTGAAACGGCTTCAGCCAGATTATGCCTGCACGCAAACTTAATTAGTTAAGTTATCCTTTTTGCATTACTTGTTCTATTGATTCCGTGCCAGACGCTGCTTGAAGCACATCAACTTCATTGAGTTTCAGAAACTCTTCTCATTATCCTTCAAAGGTTATGACTGCATTTAAAGAGTTCCCGCTTAAGCACTGCAATAAAGTTCTGACGTAATGCAAACAAAACTGAGTACGCAACCTTCCTAGGCTCATTGTATACTTTCAGGAGGATATCATGGACATTTCAAATCACCTGTAGGCCACTTTATCTCTACAATTTGTACAAGGCTGCTCTAATATTTTCCCATCGAACGTGTTTAAAGCTCATTACGTGGAAACTTATTTAAATCATTTAATAAGCTAGAATTAACCCACAATGCTGTTAAACGCCTGGCCTAACCTCATTAAGTGTAATCCTTTTAGCATTGTTAAATCATTCACACAATTATGCCTAAGTGTTGACTTTATAAAGCCCTCGCCGAAGACCAACTTTTTGTGTAACCACGTACTTTTATCTTCACACTCGACTTGATACGTTTAAACAATTTAGCATGTTTGCCCAGCAGGCAAACTTATAATTGGTCTCAAATGGCCAAATTGGCAGCACTGTGTGTGCCGGAGTGTGCCCACTACAACAAAAGCAACAGCAACAAGAGCAAATTTACACTACACAGAAGCCCACCTTGAAGCGTAGTGAACCGCACACGAGTAGAGTTGCCATTGTATCACACAAGTGCACAGGTGGGCGCAAAGGCTTGCGAGCCTGCAATATTCCCACTAGGCGCTTTTTGACAAAAAGTACTTTTTGTTTGACAATAGCTACCACTAAAATGAAAGAAAAAAAACTTGCAAACTTTGGGGGCGGTTTGGAAAATTTTTCACGGTTTAAAAATTTCGTTTTATTTTACTTGTTTTTTAACACTAAAATGAAATATGAAAATTTTCAACTGACATACAAAATAGTTTGTCAAAAGGTAACATTTTTTCCCAACATTAAATTACTAATTAATAAAGAATGCAACAAAAATTCCACACACACAAAGTACCTTTTGGTTTTTTGCCAAATTCGATATGAGTTGAAACGGTTTTTTCTTGCCTTAGCTCTTGTTTCACTTCCCTCGCCCATGAACACCGTTGCAAATTGGTGTATTTGGTTTTTAGTTCGTTCGTGTGCACACACTCCATGTTTTGATGTATGTGTGTTTGTGTCTGCATACAATGTTGTACAACAATTTTTAATTAAATTTTAGTAATTTGTGTAAACAGTGGCGACAAAGTAAATTTTTGACAGATTGCCATGCAATGTGACACCTTGAAGCCAACACAAGCATTTGACAAATTAAATTTACAAACAAACATCCATAGAACACCGGAGCTGGGCTGAAATTGTGGATTTTACGGTTATGCGGACCGAATTTTATTCATTTTAATGGTATTAGTTTTTTGTTCGAGGATGTAGTAAAAGTTTTGAGTGTGGTGAGTATCATGTACTATGAGGTAGATGAAAATAATTTCACTCGTTAATTAGGGAAGATTTTATTTGGAAGGAAATATTATCATAGTAAATATGACCGTCACTATTACTTTTATATGTCAGTATGTTTGATTTATAGAGATGCTTTTCTTAACAAAGCGAATCCGAGTTCAAATTAATTAGTTTGCTTTTACATTTAGAATGTTTTACCACGCCACTTTTCCATTGTCCAAAGATGAAAGTTTGAAACTGTATTTGAAAAAAGTATTGGAAGAACTCAAGGCAATGCCCAATTAAAAAAATTTTTTTTTTTTTATATTTTAAAAACCTCCGGATCCATTTATAAAAAACGAATAATCAATTAAAAAATCTCACAAAAAATTTCCACATATTTTTTACTTAAGAAATCTACAGTTTTTAGAGAATCCTACCCAAATCCCACACACATAAAAAAATCCCTCAAAAAATCCCACGGTCAATTGAAAAATCCCACACAAGTTCTCGCATCTTTTATTAATAAAAACATAGGTGAAAATGGAGTAATGTGGAACATGGTGTAATGTGGGAAAACCCAATTCTTGGTCCACGTTTAGAAAATCGAACTTCTGTCAAGTGTGACTTAATGTGGCATCACATTTTTTAGAATTGAATGTACACGTGTTTGTTGCTTTCGAGAACAAGTGAAACAAATTTTAAGAACTTTTCTACGTTTTTGATCAGGTGATTACCGTGCATTAAAAGTTATCATATTTATCTTATAAAAACCGAAAGAGCTTTGCAGATAATTTCGCATTGCTTAAATGATGCCAATCAAAGTGAAAATAGGGAAATTTTGGGGTAGTGTGCACTCAGGGAAAAAAACATAGTAAAATCAAGCACGATCGTATTAACTCCTTCATTTTTTCAACTTAATGGAAACAACTTTGAAATAAAGAGAAAAATACTTAAAATAACTATGGTCAACATTGAAACAAAGTTGCAAAGTTGAAATGAAGTGAAAAATACTTAAAATAACTGTTGTCAACGTTGAAACAAAGTTGAACGATTTTAAATCAAGGTCTGGCAAACTTAATATAAATTGGAAAATTTTTGAAATAATCGGAAAACAACTTCGAAATAAGTATGTTTATATTTGAATTTAAGTTTTAAATTGAAAACAAGTTTGTTCGTAGTTGTTTCTAAAATTTCCAACTTTACCAGACTTTCATTAACGTTTCTACTTGTTTTAAGGTGGTTATTTTTGATTTTAGGTGGTTTTTTCTCTGGGTGTGGGGAACATTTCTTGGGGTAAAGTGTAATAAGTCATTAAACTTTAATGATTAAAGCAAGGTTAAGGTGTTTTGTTGAAATGTTAGTGCAAATAAGGTGATGTGTTTTATTTAATGTTTCAGATCATTCGAAACAAGAGAAAATTAATTCCGTAATTTTTCTTTCAATCCCCTTAAATTATCTATTATTATTTCAACGTTCAATAAACATTTTATTTGATGGAACTGAAAATTTATTTGGTTTTTGGTAAAATTGTAAACATTTCCCACTT
Organism: Heteromyza rotundicornis; assembly: GCA_951394025.1. Lineage (NCBI taxonomy): Eukaryota > Metazoa > Arthropoda > Insecta > Diptera > Heleomyzidae > Heteromyza > Heteromyza rotundicornis. The sequence continues at coordinate 14,604,187 of OX596011.1, read as the reverse complement.
TACCCCAACTTTTTTAATTGTATTCTGTTAATGCAGTGTGTTCCACTTTACCCCATGTTCCCCTACATACTCCTCAAAAAGTCAAAGAAAATATCGTACAGTGATTCAGGGACTTTCACACAAAATAAAAATTCCACACCATTTACAACCACATGTGGTATTTTCCTTTAAGAAAATACAAATCTCAGTTAGTCTGCTCTACGAGATGCCATGATTATTTACACAACTTCTTCTTCCAGCTTCTAAGTTAGTCCGACAAAACTCTAAACTTGGTCCCCAAGTTAGAATCAAATCACATCTGGACAAACTTATTTAGTCTACGTTGATTTTTCTTTTCATAAATCGTTTGAGTTATTTTTCTTCTTTTTTTACGTACATCACATTTCACTATGTAAAGGTAAGACCATCTATCTATCTACTTTCCAACACTAAGCTACTCTCTATCTATTGAAATATTGTTCAATTGTGGTTAAAGTAAATAGTCTGGATTGATGAATGCTATGAAACTCATCAACAGGCATTTACTTCAATTGCAGTTTGTTCAACGACAACCAACAAGCACAATGTATTTAGCAGTAATGAACGTATACATCGTCCCAATTCAATAACTTTTCCAATATATAATATACCGACTACCTTTCCTTTGACAACAAATGTCAACGTACATACCTTATTGACAAAAATTGCATATTTTTTTCTACTTCTCAGTTCGCCAGGAAAACGAACGCCTTATGAAGGAGACAATGGATCGCGCAAGATTTGGCAAAAACTATACGGAATCGGCCTCGTTGATATCGACGGCGGGGCACTTAGCTACGCACACGCAGCAAATTCCATAACAAATAAGCATTTTCGATCGTAGTAGAAATTTGGATTTGATGCCGCGGCAACTACGAAAGGGTTACCACATAATGAGCTTCGTGAATAGCGCTTTTACGCGTCTATTGACAAATCTGAGAGATGCCACCAGGACCACAACCACTATCATCACTAGCAGCAACAGCAGCACAACCAGTACCACAACGACTACAATAACACGCATACTAAGAGCGTCAACGGCAAACGGAAATGAGGCGCTCACACTCAGGCGTATGCAAACAATGACAGCAGCAACAGGCACCACCAACAGCAACACTAGCGAAAATTCAGCGGTACTGCTGACAACGCGCGCCATTGTAAATGCCCTAACAGCGTCAGCAAAGGAATCTGCTCCTGTATAGAACAGCGAAGTCAAGTGTGTGTTTGTGTGCGTTGGGTAAAGAAAATACAATTTGTTGTGTAATTTCATAAGAGTCCTGCGGGTGGAATAGGGAGTATGTAGAGGAAATTAATTTTTGTAAATATCTTAGAGAAGCAGCTTAAAGCGAAAACTAAGTTAAGCAGGGATTTGCGTGTAGAAGCATGTTGTTTTCCTTAGATCGAAATTATTGTTAGGATAAACGAGATTTGTTACCTTGAGGTGGGGTGCGAAGACTGCTTTGGAATTCGGAATTTGAACGGAGCATTTGTACAACTTCAAATGAATGCGAACTGACTGAATGACAAGCAAAATTGCATTGTCAAGTTCAGTGTAAATTTACGGCAAATATTTTGGTTGTTTACAATTTATTTTAAAATTTACTAAGGAGCAAATGTCATGGCATTCCTCATACTGAACGTGAAATGCATACAATTTTCCTGTAAAAAATTCCACGTAACTAAACTAAACGGATTTAAAATTGAATTGAAATGTTACCGCCAATAAATGGTACTCCAATTTCACATTTTTTTTTCCCCTCAACAAAGTGCAATAACGCCCAGAACAGTCCTCCCAACAAAGCTGCTCACACAAACAATACACGTGCCAATAACGAAACAAGAATGTCGCTCCGAAGCCCAGATTATCGTATATAGCTTATTAGGTGAGATGGAGTGTTGTGCGATGTAGGTGGGCGGCGATGGGGAGAATATATCGTCAAGTCAAGTGTATAGAACAATGCGGCCTGGCTGAATAAGGTTGGCAACTCTAGCATGCAGGCATTCCTCTTGAATAACACAGCATGCAGTACAATGTACAGTGTGCAAAATCGAAGGCAGTAACAAGCAAGTTTCATGCATGAGCAGGTGCCGCGAACTGGATGCATTTATACACATACTCACTCACCGGATAAGCGAGCATACATGTTGCCAAACAAGCGCATCATTGAATATTCAATATTCGTAATAAGTACGCACAAAATTCTGCGGGCAATTGATTAAAAAATTGAGGCTCAATCATTTTTCAAAATAATTTTATACGAAATTTTATTAATTTAAAAGAATTTTTTGTTGAAATTTCCATATGTTGATAACTGCTTCTTGTGGTCAGAATGCATTTAAATTGATTTCTTTTTCTTTTACTTAGTCTGATAATTTTACAAAAACAAAATACAAATGGTTTACTTACTGGATAGCTTACAAATTTCCAGGTAATTGCATTCAAGACACCAGCTTGATTAAAGCTCTAATTATCTCCCTTGAAATAAGCAAATATGCTTGAAGCGACCATAAATTATCAATCAAACATTACCGCAAATTGCAATTACACATTTCCAATTAATTGAATGCAGCACGTGCTTAACGAGTTGAGCACACTTGAAAAATTGCCATGCTTTGAAGTTAAACATTCTGTAAAGAAAAACCACTCTTGTCATCAATACGATCTATACTGGTGTATATTTTGCCAACAAGCAACTTGTGTTTTAAAATTTCACCTTTTCTGATCTGATGCCCGTCCGACATACACCAGCATTAAATTCCCTTTGAGATAAACTTCTTGTCTCCTGCAGTGTCTGAAACTATGATTGAAACACATTAAACTTTACAGTGTACATTTGGTGTGCACTTTGACAACAATGGTAGCTATGTGAATTTATTAATTTAATGATTATTTTCGGTTTATTGAATCATGCAATTCGCAATTAATAGCTTTTATTATTTGTGTAATTGCTGCCGATGCATACAAATAAATATTATAATTACTGAAATAATACACTTTTTTGTTGGCATGACCCTTTTTTTAAATCGAATTCGTCAAAATATTTGCTGTAAATCCACCACAAATTAACCCTTAAAGGATATTTGAATAAAAATAATTGTAAAAACTTTGAAAATAAAATCAGCTAAAGCACACAAGTTTTTAATAAACCGAAAACAAAAACCAACTGATTATTGACAGGAGAAACGTTTTTGCCTAAACTTAAAGCAGACAAAAAAAATTAAGTAAATTAATAAATCCTTTAAGTACATGTAAAAATATTTATAAAATAATATAACGAATTTTATAAGTGCTAAAGTAGCAAGAAAAAGTAAATGGAAAACAATAAACAATACACAAAATCAAAAAGAAAAAGAAAATTACTTAAATGTGAAAAGAACAAACTGTACGCTTAATTAAATTTGAAATATGCGATTAAATTGATTATTATGCTAAAAAAAACAAATACAGTAAAGAAAAATGAAAACCAAAACTCGTATAGGAAAAGGTTGAAGGAGAAGAAGTAAATATAAAAGAAGTTGTCAATATGTAAAAATATTTTGTTACAAATTCAGCAAAAAGCCCAAAACCGAAACTGTAGAGAAATTACAAAACATTTAACACTAAACTAAACAAAAGGGTATTAAAAAAGAAAATAAAGCTATAAAATAATAACACAAAAAATTAAAAATAAAACATTGAAAAAAAACAATTTATTAACACACTATAGGCAAATCAAATATATACTTATTGAATTATTTAATTAATTGAAATATTTGTAAAAATTTGTTTAGGAAAAATGGCGAGCTTGTTTTGCATTTTAGTTGTTGTAATTGTCAATAGATAAAAACTGTAAGTATAATAAGCATTTGATTTGGAAAATCCAAAACGAAAAAAAAGAAATGTAATTTGAACTAAAATTCGATAAAATGAATTTTTCCAAAAGAAATCTAACCAAAAAAAAACTAACAAAATAATTAACAAACTAAAACAGGTGGTTTCAAAAATATTGCCCAAAAAATTAGGCTCTCCTTAACAGTTAAACAGTTTTTTTTTCAATGAAAGTGAAATGTTTATTTTTTATAAAAAAAACTCTTCAAAGAAGGTTATTTTCGAAATCTAAAATATTTTTGATGGCTATTACCAAATTTATGTACTTAGAGTCGGTTCCACAGCGCTCTCAATTCGTCATCAACAATTACTTAAGTAATCGATGTGTGTAGACTGACGTACATAAACAATATTTTATTTTATTTGACGACTTAAATGTCCACTGTGATATCGGGTCTTAAGCTACGATTACACGGTCATTAAATGTTGACATTCACAATGGACCTCTGACTCACGATCAATCAGACATTTTTCCGTGCATGTGGCAACAATGACAGACTGGCTAGAGTAACTTGCCATCAAAAAACTTCTTTAATTTGGGAGTCTGTCCGTTTGGACTCGACATTAATCTTTAGGTCCGCAATTATCATATACATTACCATGAAGCTCGGTCTAAGCCATAATATTATTAATATTAGTGACACTGTGACGTCACTAGAAAATGTGTAATTTCGTGCAGCCGTCATTTCAATAATTTCGACACTGTCATTAACGGTGTGAACACATGGTCATTATTTAATGTCTCAAACAATTATACCATTATTGTTGTCATTTATGCTTTCAATAAAATTCCAGAAATTGTGATCACATGCTTTAACGGTTCATTGACTATTTAATGAATTGTATGGCAGTGTAATCGTAGCTTTAGCCTTTAACAAAAGGTCTCATGACAAAAAATGATCGAGAAGCTTTCGGGCCTAAACACTCAACTCTGAAAAGAGTTAGCGTAAATTGGTCGCCTCCTTTAGTTTTAACCGCGAGCAAACCTTAGCAGCTACATTTTTTTCACAGCTTTTATGGAAAAAAACAATCAACTGGAGAAAAAGTGCTCAATGCCTCAGAATAACAAGAATATTTTTTCATTTGTATTATACTTTTTGAAATGTATAAAAAAAAAAATAATTTAAAAAATTGTTCTTAATTTTTAATAAGTATTATTACAGTAACAAAATAAAACACAAAATTGTTGTGAATTTGCGTGAGATTGTGCCTGTCACTATTGAATTAATTTATAAAGAAAAACTTTTAATTATTAAAACAAGAAAAAAGAAACCCGTAACTGAATTTAAATTTCAAAAAAATTAAAAGAAAAATTTAAGGTAGAAATGTCAATAAAATTTGACAAATTGATTGATTTACTTGAGCGTAAATTGAAAGCTTTAAAATTTAAACTAGTTTAAACTAAAATGAAAATATAAAAGGAAAAATTTACATTGTAAATTCATTAAGGAGTCACGATTAAAAATCTCACCAGCAAATACAAACAGAAAACAAAAAAGGCAGAAAAGGAAAATGAAAATAGAAAATAGAAAAAGAATAACTTGATAATGAAGCTGATGATGAAGCTGATGATGATGAAATTGTTAAACTGTTCGTAAAGTGATGTAATTGTAAAGTTGTCAATGTTTCGTTCACTTTAGCGGTTATGTTTTTGAAAACAATTGTCACACAAGTAATTAATAATATTTGTTAATTAGGAAATAGTTATGATTGCAATAAATTAAAATAAATTAAAATTAAAAGATTAAGCTAAAGCCGGAACAAACATTTGTAAGTTTTACAAAATACAATTATGTTAAATATATGAACACAAAGAAATGAAAACCAATTTAAAATTTCAATTAAAAAATAGATACAAAAAGCGTGAAAATATAATACAAAATAAAAAAAAAAACACAGCATTTTGTTAACACAGCAAATAATAAAAAGAAAATAGGAAAACATTAATTGAAACAACGGTACTATTTCACAAATAAAACAAGGAAACTATAATTAGCGTATATATTTAAACTAAATGACGATGCTGGAGTGCTGCAATGTGTGCAGCGGATGGGCATAAACTAATTCTAAATGTTAATTGTTGCTAAATTAAAAACAAAATGAAAAGTAAAACCAAAACTAAATAAGTAAATAAAATGTTGAAACAAAAGGAAACAAAGATGTCACCTGTTTAGAATCAGAAATGATTTGTAAAACTGGTTTAAATACAAAAAATCAAAACAAACAAAAAAATGCGTTTTATTTGAAGCAACGAAATTTCTTTAGTCAACATCAAAATGCAGAAAGAATTTTTTTCACCTTCAGAGGTTCGGCAATTAGTGCTGACCTAGCGGACCGTTCTGTAAAAATCCCACTTTGTAGTATTAGGGAACGACTAGAAAAACAGTTTGCGAGGCAGGCCAACATCAGGTGGAGACCTGTGAGACCTCTCGCAAACTATGGCCACTACGCAATGAAGGACGTACGGTCAAGCTCCTGCAGTTTGATAGGAAATCCATATCTGTCCTCATGGGCACATTAACGGGTCACAACCTTTTAGGGGCTCATGCTAGGAGACTTGGTCTTACCCAAAATGACGTTTGTAGGGGCTGCGGGGACGAGGAAGTCGAGGAAGATACCCACCACTTCCTCTGTCGATGTCCAAGTCTACAACATCTTAGGCGTAGAACCCTGGGGGAATACTTTTTCGATGACCTGGCGGAGTTATCTGATAAACCCCTTCGTGATATGCTCGCCTTTGTAAGAAATTCTGGGTGGTTGGATAACCAACTTATGGTTTGACGAGTGTGGGCCTATCCCACCCTACGGGCATCACAATGGGTCCACTTTTTTGGCCTAAGTGTGATGGCACGATTGGAGTATTTATGCTCCAATGGTGCCATCTACCCTCTAACCTAACCTAACCTAATTTTTTTCAAAAGAAGTGGACCACCTGAATAGGCCGGGGAAGAGATTTCTATCATTAGTACTTTGAATTGATCAAATCTTAAATAAATTTAATTTTAATAAGCACCTGCCTCCACTGACTTCGAATTCGATGTTATTTATGGTCGGGAATTCACGGGAATGTTACCTGAATTTTTTAACTTTCATTCTTTTATATATATTTATTATACTTGTGTATAAGTTTCTCTCTTATGAATAATGCAGTTTTTTTCCTTGGATGTTTTTGTACCTTTTAATAATTTTTTATCTACGATGAACATTTTTTCCTATAAAACCGATTTTGTGAACTCTCATCGGATTTTCTAATACAAAAATTCATTCATGAAATGCTTCAAATTAAAGGCCCATTTTCATCTTAAAAAAGGTTCAATTCCTGTATGATAAAATCAGAGAAATGTTCACAAAATTGTTTATGCTCCATTAATGCCGGACTGTAGTATCCACAATTTATATAATTAAAAAAAATGTTTTTGCAATGAAATTTGTGGCGGAATTGTGTGTGGGAATTTTCGTGGGTATTTTTTGTTGTCCGTTGAGGGTAAAATGGTTTTTTTTTTTGTGGGAAATTTCGGGCAAAGTCATTGGCATCACTGCTTTTTACTGCCACGCAAAACTAACATCCCTGGTTTTTATAACGTTTTATGAACAGTGGTGCCAGATCGACGTAATTTTGCCTGAAAATTGCGTTTTTTTAGAGCCTATTTACACAGTCAATACCAGGCTATAGTAATTGTTATTATTATATTAATATTAATGCGAAAGGCAAGCACATTGACAACTTTTGCGAGCAAAGGTAGATATAGTAGTTCCATAAGTTAAACAGCTGATAGTTACAACAACCATATGAAAAACGTCCACAACGTCAAAAAGCCATGCAACTGCTGCATGGCTTTTTGACGTTGTGACGCTGTGGAACGTGGTCATGCATATTTATTGAAAATTTACTAAAAACCTTTATGATTTGTGTATGGATTTCCGGTGCAAAATTTGCTATCTCATTTTCACTACTGTAGTTCTTACTAGCTCTTTGTCAGATTTTTCGTCACGGACCAGACATTAGGCTTAAATATCTCACAAAAAATGCCACAATCTCACAGAAAATTTGAAAAAAATCTCAAGTGAGACAACATCTTACAGCAATTAAAAATGTTCACAAAAAATCTAACAGCGGATAAGAAATCTCACAAAAATCTCACATCTTACACGAAATAAAAAATTTCATGGGAGAAATATCTCACAGCAATTCAAAATCTCAAAGAGAGATAAATCTCACAAATCTGGCAACCGTGGTTGTATGGTTATAAAATTTTCGTAGTTAACCTATATTTTAATGACTGACTTTTAGTACTTAAGTCTCTCTTAGACGTAAAAAATAAAACTAATTAATTCAACCTGTAAAATAAATCTTAAAACGGTTGTCGCAAACAAATTTCAGTCGTAAGATTTATGATTTTATTGCTTCGTTTTGTTGTAATTGGAGTTTATCTTCGCTTTTTAAGCGGGCTGATTTAGATTGTAGAAAAAATTATGGTTCAGTGGATAATTTTGCTCACAATTCGGCCCAAAACCAATGGCAATACCTCACTCGCTCGAGACAAAAACGAACAGAGCGAGACACACATTGGCAACGAAACGCAATTTCAGCGCGCGCGCTTTCCAATTCCATTTCCCATTTCCATCAGCGAACGAGCCAACAAAAGGCATTCGAAAAACGAGGCGAATTAGAATTTGGAATTCGCCAAAAATTTGCGGAAAGGAAACGAAGCGAAAAAAGGTGGAACGAAACGAAACGCAGCAGAAGAGTGAAAAGAAACCGACACCGAGCGTGTGTTAATTATTGTTACAAAAGGAATTCAAGCCGGAGCAAAAAGGTGCAAAAGTGTTGCAATTTGTAAGAACCGATTTTTGAATCTGTAAAAAATTCAAAGCAAATCCAGAAACTTCCGGACCAGACGCCATCGATTATTACGGGAAAAACAGGTAAGTGCGGGAAGCCAAATTACGCTGCAACAAACTAGCCAACTTGGAGAGTAATAAAAAATTTCTTCTCCCGTACAAAACAAAAGAAACAGACGACGACGTTGAACTTGCGAACGGCACAACACGCTGCTGCTACAAACAAATCTACAAATCTACACCAGCAACAACAACAAAAACAGCAAGTGGCTGAAATTCGAAATTCTCTGGAGGAGATCAGAAGAATCCACAGAAAAGCGCATTTTCCATCGCGAAAAGCGTTGAAATTTGCCTTAAGAAAAGTTTTCGAGAAAACCAAAAACTTCCCCAACACAAAAAAAACCACATCAAAAATGGAAAAGAGAATAGAATTGGAGAAACGCGCACGCAAAGCGAATCAGGTAAGTGACTATAAAAACTACGTTCTCGTTTAGTAGGCTCCCTTGCAGGCCCCCCCTATTTTCGTAATCGTAATTCACTTGCGCCAGGCCGCAGAATGAGTGTAACTAGTTGTGTTCCCTGTATTAAAATACCGGAGCACCCTGTATTTAGCATATCCAGTTGAATAATTAATCTGCCGCTAAATTGGTCGGCACAAGCAGCGAGCTAAGACAACAACCAAGGGGCGAGCTGAGACAACAACCAAGGGGCGAGCTGAGACAACAACCCAAAAACTGGTATCCTTGAATATGCGGTGGCAGCATTTGCGCGGCGGCGAGACATACCGAGTTAATATGAAATTTCTGCGCACAAAGAAATTTAATATCTTTATTTAATAGTTCGATTAATTAATACAATTATTTAGTTATAAGTTAGAAGAGTTTCCACCTTTTAATTAGAAGAACCCTTGAAAATAACAAAGAAAATGAATGACTTTTATAAAGCATAAGCGTACGTCATACGTCGTAGGGAGGGAGGGTTGCCACTTTACAGTTGCAATTTTGTATTATTTAATACTTTTGTTTGCCCGTGAGCTGTGCATGAGTAGGAGTTATTCGATTAAACAATTCAATGCCCTAAAGCACAATCATGCTATGCCCTTCTTTGGGTTTTTGATATTTTTGCATTCCTGAGAAGAAGCTCCATCCTACAGCGTTTTCTATAGTTTCTACAAAATGTACATAGCACGATTGTGCTTAAGGTATCGAATTGAAAGCAGTTTCAATTGAAGGAATTTTAATGCTGTCAAGTAATTTCCAAAGTAGATACAGGCATTTTTCGTTGGTAAATTCACTTGCACACTTGTACGTAAATGATATTTGCAGTGGGAAATAATTGGAATTTTTAATTGCCGTTTAAACAAAATCTTGCAAAAAATAAAACCAAATCACCGGTATTCACAATTGCATAATATAAAAATTGTTTTAATTTTTTAATGTTGAGTTTTTTCTTCTTCTCAGGGCACCTGCTACACAAGCCTCATGCTGATCTGTTTTTCGGTTCGCCGCAATTGAATGAAAAAACCTATCCGGCAAAGTGTGTTAGTAGATAGCCGAGTAGAATGAAAAGAGCTAAGAAAGACCAGGCTTAATTCTCTAACTGGGACAACAATTTTAAATGCGTACTGCTCAGTAAAAACTCACTGAGCAGTAGAGACTCACTGAGCAGTAGAGACATTTTGTTCCATAGTGAATTAGGAACACAAATCGAATCAAAATTTAAATTCACTAAGTGCTTCTGGAAATCTATGTACTTAGTGCACTTTAGTTTTGATTCGACTTTTGAACTTAATCCACTATGGAACTGAATGCCTCAATTGGTTTCTTTTTATATGGCTGGAATAGTCATTGGAAGATTGGTTTTCCCTTTCAAGGTTCAAGTTGTCTTATTAAAGTATGAACAACTCTACTAATGATTTTCAAACTTTCTTTCGCCTGGGTCTGCTAGCGTCTTTTTAAATTGATTTTCCGAAATCACAGATAGACATCAAGTCTGCTGCGTTTACGTGAAAATAATTTCGGTAAAGCCGGTTGAACGCAAACGAATTTCGTGAAAAATTTAACAAAACGTTACAATTATTCGTTTGTGTTAAATTTATCAACAAAAAAAATAAGTTCGAAAAAACTGTACTTTTTTGGGAAGCACTTAGTTAAAAACAATTTTAAATTGGTCAATCATCTAAAGATTTCCAATTGTTTCCCCTGTAGCACGCAGATTAAAATAAAAAAAAGTAACCAAATAAATTTTAAATTTTTGAGAAAATGTAAGCAAAATTTTCATTTTGAAATTTTTTTGGATATTGTTTGGTTTCTACTTTTTGTTCTAACCATTAGAGGTCTATTTTACCTATTTAAATTAGCACTTTTAAAATTGGAATTCGAGGAAATATTACTGATGTTACAGAAAAATATTTAAGCGGCCCCCCTGAAAAACTGTTTTTTTTATGATGAGTTCAATTTTTAAAATGTTATTTTTCAATGCAACAAAGTTGCTTCCATTTCAAAGTAGTATTTTAACAAAATAACGAAAATCTACAAAAAAAAAATAAGTTTTATCACAGAATGCAGTTTTACTATAGCATAGAAAGATTATGTACTTATCTCGTCAGGGTTTTTACAGTTTCCCCATTACGAGTCAGGTTTTACTATACAATAATGTACACAAGGTCTCTTAAGTCATATTTGGAATAAAATTACATTACCGGACATCCTATCATTTGTTCATGAGATATTTTTAGACTGTATACTGTATCAACTGATTATCAGAAAAGGAAAGAATCAAAGTTTTACCACTTAAAACGCCGCGAGAAAGTAAATATACTAAATAAAATATTATGACATGAATATGATACTTGTGAATCGCCATGAATATGTTTTGATTGAACTAAAGTTAAAAAATGGCAAAGCAGTCACATTTAGTAGCTACTAAACCTTAGTACCAACTCAGTGTGTTCAGTCACTTAATTTGACTAAGAATATGGGCCCATATTTTGAAATGTCATTTTTTCATTTTTTCAATGTGCACTCAAAACTCCACTTGTCATGAAAAGAATTTATGCATTGCGTTCTCCCAATTCTTGGAAACTCTGTTAGACGTATTGTGGCAAAAATTTCAAGACAACACCATACTCCAAAGAGACCCAAATCCCTTGTTTGAGCTGTCAAAAAATATCTGAGTTTACCGAACTGTAAACTAAAGAATTTGAACATTTTGGATTAACATTTAAATCTAACTTGAAACTTAACTTCGGGTTTTCTTTTACTGGATTTAAATGTCTTTTCATAAAAATATAAATGTGTTTAATTTGTATCTGTGGCATAAGAATTCGCATTGCCCTATCAGATACTGTTCTATAGTAAAGAAATTATCAGCGCAAAATCGCTATTTAAATGTCGTTGGAAATTCTCAAAATTCTTTCTTTTTCATACTCCACCAACCACCCTATCAACTAACTATACCATGTGGTTAGCTTCGACTTTGGTTCTTTGCTAAAAGCGTAGCATATACAAAAAAAAACGCGTTTGCGTTAGAGCAGATAATTTGTTGGTTTTGCTCATGGTCAGTGCAAATTACACAAACAAAAACACACCAAACCGTTCGTTCGCGGTGTTCACGTCACGCAAAATTTTGGTTTTGTTTGTTTGATTCGGACTATTAACATAAACGAGCGCCACCGATCAACTTTCCTTTGTTGAGCTGAATTAATGAAATTTCAATTTGATAAGACATTGGGGAAGAAGAATATACATAAATGACCATCAGAAGCAATTGTCCAAGTGACTGTTATCGACGAAACTTTTGGGTGTAGTGTGCCGCCTGTGCAATAAATTCTCCTCCTAATTTCAATGGCTGCTCATTTGCTGGTTCGAAAATTTCCTTCGATTTGTTTCGGTTTGACTCTGCGAGACGATGTTGCGAGTCGAGTGCATGTACATTTTCCCAAGTAAAAATGACACCAAAATGTATCTATAACATGACAGAGAATGCACACACATACAGTCTCAGACACTCACTCGCATACACTAGCTGAAAGCTAAATACACGACACTTTGAATGCCACACAGTCCACAGTCAGCCGATTCCAATGCCCGTTGCCAGGAGCCAGCCTGCCCTGTTGTCGTATCGTACGCCGTCCTCCACACTCTGGTTGTAAAACCGGCCTGTTGCCGTTGGTTAAGCCCCGGCTTGCGGCATTTTTTATTTTTTTTATTATTAAGTATTATTTTAATACTTGCTGTTATCCCCCTTTCGTTTCCATAAACTCTTTCACCATCTCCTTCGCAAAGCATTCATTGTTAGTGTAGCTGATTGTACTTCCACCTTGGCTGTGGCACGTTGTTGTATTCCTACCCTATTGACTTGACTTCTTATTAGTTTAGTTGAGTTGTCCAACGTTCGTTTCGCTGTTCTTGTTCCATTTGTATTGGTTACTCTTTCCATAACTACTAACTCAAGTGAAGTAAATATGCATGTCTTCGGTCAAAAAAATTGTAAAAAAAGTCTATGAAGGCTTACAACAGCCGCCAAATTTTTCATTGTATCCTTATTACTGACTTGAATGCTTTTAGTTTGGGTTTAGTTCTCAAGTACTTGTCCTATTTCCCACAAAGGACAAAATACTGCTCATGTAAAAGTACTTAAGTAAATCCATTTGAGCTCGTTCCAGCGAGTCACTATTTTTAATACCTTCTTTCTTATCACCCTTCGGTTACTTGTCAAACTTTATATAAACCCCAGGCGCAATGTTCCAAAAGCGCACCGCTAACTTTTACCTTTTCATCTGTCAAAGTAAATACTCAAGGAACTTAGCATTGCTTCAATCGTTTCTTGAGCGCTAGAAACCAATCTTTTTACAATAATTGTACTTTTGCCATGGAAGTGCCACAGGGTAGCCCTGTGCTCGCTAATGGTAATGAATAAAATTTCCTTTTCCAAGGTATATTTTATCAAAACCTAAAACTGGGCAATTGGTGTATCTTTGGTAGAATACAATATGCTCAATTCAGTGCATACGATTTTTAATCTTAACATTGTTATTGTCTACTGCCTTGAAAGATGCAACACTATGTTCTGATGTTACATTGGCCAGAAAGGACAAAACAAAAAAGAAACAAACAATAAATACACCCGGCAAATCCAGTTCGGTTGATATGAAGTGTGCCATCCAAATTCGTTTAATAGGAATTTTAAAAAAAATGTGGTACAGTGTGTCAAAAAAGTCTACATACACTCTTTCTTTTTTTTTGCAGAGCCTCTCTGAAGCTATTCAGGAAAATTTTGTATCATAAAACTTTCTTCTTCAAAGTAGCTTGTTTTTGAATAGCGCATCCCAAAGAAAAATGTATAGCTCCTAGGAACAAAGTTCGAAAAGTAGGTCCTTTTTTCGAAGTGTACTTAACGGATTAAGGTGTCCAAGGGGTGTATGTAAACTTTTTTGACACACTGTATTTTCAAAAAATAGATACTTTTTGTCAGATTTGGCGGATTCTTGAACTCAGTGGAGGAGACATCCTCCAAAACGGCAACCGCTATCGTGTGGACAGAAAGACGAACATGCCCAAATCGTTTCAGTTTTCGATGTGAATATAAATATAGTTTTCCGGACGTTGTGTTAAAGTTAATAGTTTTGTCCTTTGGTATTCTCAAATGACATTCAAACCACAAATTATGATTTTCCGCCAATATCATCTGGCAACACTTGACGTCAACCACCTTTTTGTTCTTGCTTTTCATATATACCCCCTCTTCCAAAGCATCCACCACTTTGTTTCATTTCAAATGCATTCCTCCCTCGCACATACACACATCTCTACATATGTTTTCATCAGCGGTGGTTGATGACGTTGGTAGTGTATCGCAATTTCAAACGTTTCAATTCGCTCCAAAATGCGCTGCCATTTTTAATACATTGTCCATTTTTTTTTCGTTCCTGAAAATTGTTACATAAACTCCAATTGGATTTGCGTTGTAATTCTTGTTCGATGTTGGACCACTCTTTCATCCATTCTGCTAAAATTTGAAACCTATTTTCTCATTTCGATTGCCTTGTTTGTTTTGTAACAATTAATCGAAAAAAACGCAAATTAATCGATATTTAATTTTTTGTCTTGGTTGGCAATTGTTTCGCGTTCACACTCTCAACGCAACGCGCAATATGGCGGCGGCTGTCATGAACGCTTGCTAAAATGTGACTACTATCATCTTTGTTTCGCATTCATCCTCAAGCGGACGAATTCGATTTGGTTGGCTTTCATTCGTTGTTGGCTTCAGCGTTGCCACATCGCCATATTACCATCGTGAACTAGCAACTCGTATCGAAATTTTCGGTTTGCAATCACAATTTTTCTATAAGGGGATTCATTTAAAGTGGGAAAGCCCTCGAAAACGCGCAGTTGCTTAAAAGAACTGTCAAATTTCATATGTTTTGACTGCACAACTGCATCGTTTTCCAGGATTTCCGACTTGAATACCCCTTATGAGCCTATTTACACTATCATTTCCATGCCGCATATGCATGCCGTTTTTAGAATTTACACTGAGCTGGGCATGCCGAAATTTACGGGGGAAATGTAAATGAGCAAAGCAAACTTTAGTGTTTTCGGTGCAAAATTTTCTATCCCGTTTTCACTACCCCAGTTCATTGTCAGATTTTTCGTCATGGAAATGATAGTGTAAATAGCCTATTGAATAATAAAAATTCAAACACAAATTTCGATACGAAGTTATTCTTTCACGTGAGGTAACTTGAAAAATCTCCCGAGAAAGTAGCCATTTTCTAGTTCCAAATATTTGAGAAATTCTCAATTTGATGTCCGCGTTTAATTTGAAATTCACATTAGGGGTTCATTTGAGAGTTGGCGTTTGAAGTCAATTTGAGATTGAATATTTTTCAAATCGAAAGCTTCTCAAAATCTCACCGTTGCTGACTTTGCTACATTTCTAATGAATTATTCGTGATTCGTGAACGAGTTTTGCGTTCCAAATCCCAATTTTTCCCATTCAATAAATGAAATTGAAACACAAATTTCAGCGTTTCTTTTGTCGACGTGAAATGAAACGTATGCATTCATTGCCGCAATTTCATCAATGAAACAGGGCGATTTAATAATAAAGTAAGGATTAGAATGCGACAATTAAGGTAAGCTAATTACAGGTTTTTAAGAGCTAATTAAATCTATTGAAATATTGGCGCAAATTTGTATGTAGTCAAAAAAGAATTCCTCCACTGCGACTAGACAGACAAAATGGAACATTTCTTTTTCTACTATCAAATATGTATGCGCAAAAATAAACAAATACCTTATAATTTTTGCGATAACCTTTGTGATTATCTTTTACTTTTAATGACATCATGTTTTCAGCCACAATATTTCGTAATTTGATGATTAGGTTTATTTTAAACTATATCGGATTAGTGATACCCTATAGGGTATCACTAATCCCTATAGGGTATCACTAAAAAGTAGGTAAATCTAACCAAAAAAGACGATTAAAAATGCAGCAACCAAGAAACGTTGTAAATGGAACCGACTCAAAGTTGTTGGCGTACAATCAAATTTTGTTGGCGTACAATTAAAAATTGTTCGTATATTACTTTATGGAAGACAGAGAAAGCAATTATCCAATTGAGCGAAAAAATAAATAGATACATATTAGAAAAAGAATGCAAAAAAAAGATAGCTGATGTGTTTGGTATTTCTGTAGATGTGTTGTATTGAAATATATTTATGAAGCTTAAATTAATTTAATGTAAGCCCAAGACTTTAAAAACGAGATAATTTACATTTCGTACACAAATTTGTCGGGCAACATCATTTCTATTGCGAATATATATAATATTCATTACTTAGAACTAACGCGCTTCCACAAAATGCAATATTTTAATATTTCATTAAGTTTACAATAATATTGTAATATTGAAATTAATGTTTTCCCTGGAAAAAACGAGCTGAAAAACATTCTGCACAATTTTTAAAATCGTAAAATCACAATATTTGTTAATAATTAATTATAACATAGTCATAATTTGATTTTAAAAATTGTTTTCGAAATATCAAAAATGTAAAATGTAAACAAATTGGACGCCATCTTCTAGTGCTGCGAAAATTCGATTTTTTTGTATTCGATACAACCGGATACTTTCTTGTGAATACTTAATACTTTTTACGATAATTTTCATTCAATTTTGATTTGAAGTAAAATCTCTGAGTAAAGTAAATGCACGTAGCAATTGCTCTAAGACGTTTTTATTATTACGACCCAACAATTTTCATACAAACTTCCCTAAAATACCAATAATAGTATCGCATACTAATGGAACCAAGTACTTCATGAGTCAAGTGTCGAATATAAATTATTCATATATTATGCAGCACTTGTTGCTTTGAGAGCGAAAACGAGACAGCCATATATAATAATTTTTCTCTCTTGTATTAAATGTCATGCTGTTTCAGAATTATGAAATATTTGCGGCATGGTTGCATTTCTGCATCGAGCGATGACATTGCGAATCATATGCCGAAATACGACCATGCTGGCAAATCATTTAACAATTTTTTGACGATTAGATTAACCACAACAATTGTAATTGTTGTTTGTGTTTTCCATATAAAATAAAAAATTGTTTTTTTACAACGTTTTTTGGTTAGATTAACCTATCTTTTTTTTTTCTGTATACAATTTAAAAATTAAAAAAAAAAATTTTTTAAAATTAAAAAAAAAAATTTCGCAAATTATTGAAAAAAAATTTGTAATTCTTTTTTGGGTGCTAATTTCCAGTTGACTTTCTGAATTCCAATTTTACTGCTAACTTCCAGTTTCGAGTTAAGCCATTTTCGTTTTATTTTTTTAATTTGACTTGTGTGTCATCATAATCATAAGATCCTTGAACTCCTCGAGGAGCATAGGGCCTTGTGTAAATAGTCCTTAATTGCTTATAAATTTCTAATTCCCTTCTTTTTGTTTGTATTGCAGATCACAGATTTGAATTTGGATAATTGCCGGAGTACAAGCATTGTTGGCCTTACAGATGAGTACACCGCATTGGAATCGCTAAGCCTAATCAATGTGGGCCTCACAACGTTGAAAGGTTTCCCCAAATTGCCCAATCTCAAGAAATTGGAACTCTCTGATAATAGGTTGGTGTTTACTTTCGACCTTGGCAACAATAACCTAAAAATTGTTTTCATTCAAATTCCCAATCTTTGCAGAATATCAAATGGCCTCAACTATTTGACAACAAGTCCAAAATTACAATATCTTAATCTATCTGGGAATAAAATTAAAGATTTGGACACACTCAAACCGCTGGAGGAATTCAAAAATCTGGCCGTTTTGGATCTGTTCAACAATGAAGCAACACAAATTGAAAATTATCGCGAAAAGATTTTCGAAATGTTGCCATCGTTGAAATTTCTAGATGGGTGAGTTGAGTGTAGTCACTGTGGGCGTTAATCGAGTTTGTTAAATTTAATTTTTCACTCTTCAATTGCAGTTTTGATTCGAATGAAGTCGAGGCACCGTCGGAAGGCGATGACGATGACGAGGTCAACGGCAATGATTCCGATGATGATGGTGGTAAGTGTGGCATTTTTTTGTATTCTTTTATTTTATGGGTTAAGGGCTATGAGGTTAGGTATTTGTCATTTGTGTTATTCTCATATTAAACATACACCAAACACTCTATACACTGCATTGGTTTCGCCACATTCGCCTCTTGTCAGCCAATTCAATGAATTCACCAACAACCACCCCCACCTATTTTCAGATAAACAAAATGTCTTTTGTTTAAATGGTTTAGAAATTGATTTGGATGAATTAGAAGCATTTGAGAAGCGCGTAGAGGCGAAGAAAAAGTCAACAGCGCTGCCGTCACTCACAAATGATGGCAAGTCAGACAAACCCGCTGATACCCCTGACGATTTAGATGAATACCTAAAAGAATTGAAATTAAGAGAAGATTC
Source organism: Heteromyza rotundicornis (assembly GCA_951394025.1). NCBI lineage: Eukaryota > Metazoa > Arthropoda > Insecta > Diptera > Heleomyzidae > Heteromyza > Heteromyza rotundicornis. The sequence goes on along the minus strand of OX596011.1, from coordinate 14,585,497 downwards.
AGACCCACCAAAGCCTCTAACACCGGCCACAAATCAATTTAGCAGTTCTTCTAGTTCAACCTCTAGCAGCAATTCAATAAATTTTGCCATTATACTTTATTGGTTTTTAGCTATTTTAAATCTGGCCAATGCCGCTCATTGTAAGCATTTTTGAAGCAGCTGCCCAATTAATCGATACATTTCTCTCTCTTACTCTTGCTTACAGTTTCCGAAACCACGGGCGATGATGATGAGGACGGAGACGAGGATGACGATGATAGCGATGACGAGGACAACGGGGATGTCTCCCTAGCTGAGGTGAGTTTCGGTTGAAGGTGTTTTTTTTGCTGATCCAAGTGAATATGGTTTTTGTCACACCGCTTGTAACGCCCATAAGGAGGCTGGGCCGATGTGGAAAAATATATATTTGTTATTGAGCTATTAGCCCACAATTTGGAGGAGAATGTCTTCTTATTTGGACAATCTTGAATATCGGCAACATCCACTTCCCATACAAAATTGCCCCCAAATTTCATTTTTTCGTTTATGTTGAGAAATACTACGCCTTGGAAAGGAATGGACTCTTTTGAATGGAATGAGAATTAAACTGGAACAAATGATAAATTATAAATACATAGATGAATTATCGATAAAAAAAAAAGTTATCGAAGAATAGTCTAAGAAAGTATCATACTCGCATGTGCAGGTTATTTTTGCTTCGGTCACACCGAAGATAATTCTCTTACTAGTTTTCGTTTTTAATTTAATTTCCCATTCGCTTAGGTCTACAATGATGATCTCGAAGAGGATAATTCCGAATGGGATGAGGAAGATGCTGAAGAGGATGATGATGTTGAAACTGATGAGGATGATGCTGATGGTGGTGAGGCCAACGAATCGGGCAAAGCAGCAACAGCAGAGGGCAAGGCACCCGAAGAGGCTGGTGGTAAGTTGGTCATTGAAGTTTGCTCATAAAATTGATGTTCGAATGTGCATTTCTCGTTTTTATTGCAGGAGAAGAGCCACAGGCACGAGGCAAGAAGAGAAAACATGACGGTTAAACGATTGTTTGCATCGCCACTTCACATCGTTTTTATGATTTACATTATTATTTCTCGTTTGTGAACAAAAAAAAAACAAAACAAAAAATCAAAGTAATACTTAAGAAAACAGGATTTCATACCACAACAACAGAAGAAAAACAAACAAAAATCAACAACCACAAAACTTACTTAAACAAAATTACAAAATTGAATATTTCAAAAAAAAAAACAAATACGAACCACGCAACCAACAAACTCCATCTAAATCAGCTGATGGGTATCAACAATATCTATTGTGATGAAGAGCGTAAACAATTTTAACCAGAGCGGCAAAAAGGCAAAAATCTGTTTCACCACATCGTCGTCGTCTGCACATATATTATTATATTCAGTAAAACAAAGGAAAGGAAAGGAAAATAACAAACAAACAAACAAACAAGCAAGCAAACAGCAACAAATTCAGTTCATCAGCGAGCAAAAATGTTTATTAATTCAAATTAGTTTTCTTTTATGCGATAAGTTTTGTTTAAATTTTGTTTCATGGGATTGTTCTAAATTATAATGAAATAAGAAGAATACACTAACGGCAACCGTTGAACCGCGTATAAGTAAGAAATGTATAGCATTAAATACTTTTTACCTCCCAACCCCCGTTCATCCATCCATTCGCCCACCACCTATCCTACCACCTTTGACATAAATCCCTTTCCAGTCTTCCCAATATTTTCAATCATTCCTTTTTGTCACTTTTACAACTTTTAAGCGCGCAAATCTTAACTTTGTAAAAATTGTAAGCTATTGTTTTCACCATTCTCCAAATCCTCATTTATCTAAAACACAACCAACGCCACCCACTTTCCAAAATGTTTCGCTTTTTCACACCGTTCATTGGTTCCGTTCTTTTATTTGTTACACTACACACTACACACTACAATTACATTTTATACGTTGATTGGAGATTTTCTAAATTTTTAAAATTCTTTTAATTAAAAGATACAATTTTTGCCCATCCCAAACTCCCACCCCCAGGCAGCCATCATATTAAAATTTTCTTTTCAAATTTGTTTGCCCATTTTGTTTGGAAATCTTATATATTATATAAAGTTACAAGAAAAAAATCAAATATTTTTAATTGTAAGACATTTTTTCATATTGCAAAATCCTTTTTCGTACAGGAAAATTGTATTATTTAACACAGAAAAATAAAAGTCACGTAAAAATTTTACATTCTCGTTTTATTTGCGTTCCATAGTGAATTAAGTTCTTACGTCGCAGTGCGATCACTTATTACGATATCGAACAAAAATCTATCGTATTCCTTAAGTTTTAAGGTGCACTTAGTGCAAAGGCAAAATTGTGTTTGCACAACCGTTTACTCTGCCATTTTACGGTGCAAACATGCTCAATATCTTATTTTAACAATAAAAATTTGGTATTGGCCATAATGTCGACGATTCCGCGTTCCAAAACAACGAATTAGGCCTACCTAAATATCGTAATAAAAACGAAGGTTTCCTCAGAGCAAAATCCACACAAAACATTTTAGCACATTTCGCTGTCAAAAATTCACAATAACTTTTGTTCTTTCGTAAAACCTCAACCAAGTCATAATTATTTGCCATCCTCTAGTTTTTTTAAAGCGAAGTTACGCAACAGAAACAAAGCTTGAAGCATTTAACGGAGCAATTCTCCCGTGTACAGTGATAACACGATATAATGCCGATTGTGACAATTCTCGCAAAGCGTAGTCTTTGTTTCTATGCATCTGAAGGTGCATTTAGACCGCACGAGCTCGCGAACAAAATGCCGCTCATTCCACCGTTAAGCTGCGGTCAGATTAGGCAAATATTTGCCCAAATACACTCAGATATGTTTAAAATTACCTAAAATCGTATGTGACTGAACCAGTATTTTATTTTACTGAGTGTATTTTCCCAGTATTTGGGAAAATATTTGCCTAATCTGACCGTAGCTTAAGCAACAGTTTCGCGTGTGTTCGTAGCCGAATGCTCGCTCAAATTGTTGGGGCAGTGTAAACACTTAAAAACGAAGAAATCACTGCTTGTTCGGGAACAAATATTCAGGTGGTTCACAATTTTGTTCGCGATTGGAGTTGGCATCTTTTAGTTGGGTTCGCTCGTGCGGTCTAAACTCACCTTAAGTATTTTTACTGGGCTATGCCATTTCATTGAGAATTGCATATTTAAGAAGAAGAAGAAGTGTTTTTGTTTTGTGGTGGAGCTGGTCGTGGAAAAAAGGCAGTGGTTGCAGGTATTCCGAAAAACTAAGCATCCTTTGGAGCCGACGAGAGCCCCACATCGAGAGCCTCTAATAAAGTCAAATTGTACACCAAAAGCGACGAGAGAATACACGCGATCGTGGGGAACCGAAGAATAGGCCCGCAAAAGAGAGGGAGACACCTCACACTCACACCTCGCTCGTTTGGGGTTTGGGGGCCTCTTTTCACTTCGACCAGACAGATTTGCACTAGTTGAGGAGGTGCCGTCGCTTGAATCACATCGTTTCGCAGTCGTCGCTTGAGTTGTTCGCGAGTCGAGTTGTCAGTCAATCGTTTCCAGTTTCTTTAGCTTGCTTTGAGTTTTTTTTTGAGATAATAATACTTGTGTGAGAGACTATCTTCCATACGCCAAAATTTAAAAGTCGGGGAAAAGAAGAAAAGCTAATTTTGCCAGTCTTGTGAAAAAGCCCAGAAAAACCAACGACTGACCGATACCACCTATCGAATCCGTGTGTGCATTTACAAGGAAAAAAAAATTTCGAAATCAAAATAAGAAAAAGAGAAATAATTGTTGAATCAAGTGATCAAGTAAATGGCCGAAAATAAGGGAATCATGCTGGCCAAATCAATGCAAAAACACGCTGGACGTGCAAAGGAAAAGGTGAGCATCTCAATCTACAACGCCCTACCCCACCACCTATCCTTAGTTAAGTATTCCTTCAGAAATTGCAAGTGTGCGTGATAAAATGACAACAAAAAGTGTGCGGCTGGTAGCGCGGGCATGTGAATGGAGGTCGAGTGGGTGGTGTTCGCCGTTCGGGTGGCCTCAGGCTGTTCGATGTCGGCAACAATTGTGAAAACAGGTCGCGGAAATAGAAACAACAACTAGTTACAAGCCAACCATAATCCGTATGGCTATAATATGTGTTTGTAAAAGTGTTGGTGGCTTTGCGCTCCTGTAGTCTCCGCAGACGCCCTCAATAAAAGTGCCATTGTGCGTTGTCAGAGATTTCCAAATTCATTGAAATCGCGCAGAGCAAATTGCAAATCGCTGATTGTGCATTGTTCACAAGTGCATATGCACCTGAGTGCACCTGAGCCTCATTCGACCTTTGGTATGCAAATGCCCAAGGATAATACAAATTACGTGGTCAAAACCAAATTTAATTCATGGAAATTAAAGAACTACTAAACGGGGACATTGATGAACTCCAAATAATTTTTTGTCCTTTTGTGGAGACAATTCAGTTTTGTTGTACAATTTTCCATTTTTTTTTTGTATCTCCATTTGCTGTCAACTATTTACATTTTTCCCGATTTGATTAAAATTCCGAATTCTGTTCAGTTTCGGAATGCACTTGACCCATTTTTTTTTTTTTGCATAGACCACCAACAACTCTTTCGTATAAGAGTTGCGCATGTCACAGTTGCAGCAGTATTTTCCTGTGTAATTTTCAAAGCTTCCCACTTTGCCCAGTTCATAGGCATTTGGAAAAATGAACTATTTGTGAACATTTTTAAAATGAAAGTACACACAACACCAGCAGCATCAGGCACAAGCCAACAAGCCAACATGCCCCCACCACAGACAAGCTAAAAAACTTTTATAATTACTGCATTTCATACCATTTCACATAACATAAAACAAAAATCTCTGGCATGGCCTGTGAGGCTGCAGCGGCAGCAGCACTTGCTGAGAGATCGAGCGAAGCGAGGTTTCAAGAAATTCTTCTTGACTTGGTTGCCGTAATCGAGTTTTTCGATTTTGTTTTTCTTGGCTGTTGCTTTTGTTGTTGTAGTTGTTGCTTTTGTGTTTTGTTTATTTTTCGTATCTTTTATGCGGCCGCTTAAGTGAAAGTCTTGGTCTTGGCTTGGCTTATGTTCGTATGGGAATCTTCTCAATGATAGTGGTCAGGCGAGGGTCCAAGACGAATGAAATTTTTGAATAAACCACAGGCGCATAATTTTGTTGCTGTAAAAAGTTGAAGTTTTTATTTTTCCGGTAAAAGAATGAAGTGTTGAGCGAGGGCGACGGCGCGCGCTCATCTTGGTCCACAACAAATCTGTGTGGTTCATTTGTTGTGGATGCTTGGCTGCTCAAAGTGAATTAGTTACAAAACAAGTTGGTTACGGTAGGTAGACAAAACTAACGTATAAGAGAAGAGTAACATCTTCCTATTGCCCTTGATTCCCCTCCCCTCCTCGTGCCCACAAGGAACAAGTTTGCTCGCGAAGAATGCAGTATTCCAAATATTGGTGGATGAAATGCATTAATATCACGTAAACGTTGAAAACTTTAACAATTTCGTTTTCGTAGAGTCACGTATTTAGCATTTAACTTGTTTGCGTTTTTATTTTCAGTTTTTTGTAACTGCATTTCTTAAGTCAATCAATTAACTTAATACACAAACGCATTACGAAACGGAACACGGTCATTAAACTTGAAAATTCCTCTTTCGATTGCCGATAGCGATGATCAAGCGCTCGAGTGCCTGTTCGATTTCAATTCGCTTCTATTTTAAAACTTTGCCCTTTCTACTTTGTTTTCCGCAAGTTCAATCGACTTGAAATCTAATTCGGATTTTCTATTTTAATTCAAATCAAGTATCAGTGCGGAAAATGTTTTAAAATTAAACGGAGGACCTCAACTTGAATTGTTATTCATAGATTTTTAATTCTAGTGGTTTGAACTCTATACCAAATGAAAAGCAGAACATTCGGGATTTACCATTCAGTTTATCATTGAACTCATTACCAATTTGAGCATATTCTGTCGCAGGTTGAGGTGACTGCCGGTACGATACACTTAGACCTCACTATGCCCATTGTGATACTAGAGGATCAGGCTCACTTACTACTACTTAGAGTTCATGATGAACGGTTGTAGACTAATATGTTGCCTTGAATTAAATACGCATGTGTATGAACAAAATTTTTTCCACAAATTACTGAAAAATTCCAACATTTTCCGAAAGTACTAAATAAAAGAAAATGTCTTAAAAACATTTAAAAATTTCATAATTTCCGTTATTTCTGGGCTTCAACACACTTGGTGTGCTTGCTTGTGTGTATGGACAGAGCTTTCAGGCGACACGAGCGAACACATTTTTTTTTGTACCCAAGCTAAAATTTTCAAGTAAAATGAATTTTCGATTTTCAGTGAAGATTTTGCCGGTACAGGCCCACCAATGAAGAAGCACACACAAAAAAAAGAAGGAAAATGAAAATTTTCAGCTTTGGATATTTTCAGTTTTTGCTGCGCTGCGATTTTTGAAAATAATCTCTAGATGCGTGCCTTGCAAACAAGTCTGCCGGTTGAACCGAAAATAGCCGTGAGTAGTGTCGTTGGCCAAGATGGAGCAACTGACTGACTGCTCGAGTGGTGGCGGAGTGCAGTTCGGGGCAGAAGACAGAAACGCTTGACAAAATAGAACATTGCTTTTCACTTAAAGCTTTTATATTGCAAACGCTTAAAAGAAATGAAAATTAATAGGAAAAAAAAAGTAAAATGAGAGAAGACCGAACAAATTCCTTGCGTTGACGACGTCGTCGGCGACAGTCAATCTAAAAATAGCTTCTTTGGTGTATTTTATGTGATTTTCATCTTCTCTTGTCTTTTGTACAGCTGCTTCGAAGCTCAGTGTAGTACATAATTGCCAAATCGCCCAGAGAAATTTGGAAAGATTTTCGGAAAATCAATTGGAAAATTTTACATAGTATAATTTTAGAAAATTAAAATTTTTCATATTTTATCCCACTTTACATGCAAAATTGTTACTTTTGCCGCGTTGCACATTACACGGAGTAGCCGAACGCTGAGCATCTATTTTTAAGAGCCACATTCCGAGAAATGGGCCACCATTTTGAATGCCAATTGACATTTTATTGGCAGCCAAATCAGCCTCAACTTGTCCGTTGCATATTGAACTTCTATTTTCTTCTAGTTTGCCTTAAGTATTCATTGTTCTTTGTGTATGTTCTCTTCTTGTTATTTCGATTTCAACACTTTAAGTGTAAATGTCAAACCAGTAGTTTGAATTAAAATTAAATTTATATACAGGGTGTTCCGTTGAAACACCATGAATATAAATATTGGCTCTGGAGGAGAAGGGCAACCGCCAAGAATGGTTATGTTTTTTTCTCTCATATTTATTAATTTCTCGTAGTTATTAATAAATTTTTCCAACACTGAGGCTTTACAGGCACTTCTATAAATTCATATTTTGTTCCATAAATTAACCAACTGGGGTGGGGGAATACACTTGTTCAATTTTAAAAGAAAAAATATTTTCCCTACCAATAAGAACCAGTCTAGTGTAACTACAAACATTATGAGAAAATAAATGTTCTCTGCTAAGCGTTCGTTCAACTGCGTCGTAATTTAGCATTTTATTGATAAGCGGAAAAATTTGGCAAACGTTTTTCTGCTATAATTGGCTTCGCTTCTTCTTTTTTTTTGTGTACGTTTATTAAACACATTTCGATTTTCATTCATCACGAACGCCACAGGTGACGTTTTGCATATTACCTACGTTCGGTATTTGAATCATTTGAGCCGGTTTAATGTCCATAATAAACTTATGACCTTTTCAAGTCTAATTACTTATCAATTAGCTTTCCCTGACCATTTTCAACAGCCTCTCAAAATAGAAATTATGTTTTTCTAATTTGGTTCATTTAATTCGTTCAAGAGTAGTGAGTGCACTTGAGTGGATTTCGTATGGAAATTTCTCACGTAAAACTTACAAATTTACAAGCACATTATAAATTAAGTGTGTGTTCACACACACACACACACACACATATATACAAACATAAGTACGTGGCCTGGCCCAATTGACCTTGAGGCCATTTCGCGCCTCAACCGACTTTGAAGTGTGTTTGTTCATCTTGGGGGCCCAAATAGCCACAATGCTGGAGTAGTTTTAATTAGATTTCGTCTGTGCGTTGATTTCATTTACATAATTGCGAGCAAACAAATGGTGGCCAGTGTAAATGGCTGAAATGCTTAAAAAGTTGAACGGAATTTTCAACACCTTGTTTGTTTACTTTCCAGATCAGCCAATCGTCGGCACTTGAGTGTTAAAGGAAAGAAGACTATTTTATTTGGGAACATTTCAATTGTTTATTTGCACTTGAACCTTGGAGTTATCACTTCAAATTTTTCTTTTTCACTTAAGTACAATTTAATAACATGAAATGAATGAATACAATTAAGTGCCAAGTGCCACTAAGAGGTCAAAAGTTGTTCTATTCAAACTGGGAATTGTGCGCTGCACTTTAAACTGACTGAAGTGCAAAATTCTCAATATGAATACTTAAAAATAGTTAATAGTTAACGAATGGAATTGGAAATGAAATGAAATGAATGCATTTGAATGATTCAAGTTTATTGAAATACAAAAAAAAGACACTACAATGCCAGACATTTTCCACTTTCGTGATAGAACAGCATTAAGAATATTACAAAGTCAAAAACGTTGAGCAAAATCAATTGTTATGCAATTAAGTGAAACGAAACGATCTCAAGTCAGCGCAGCACACAGCAGACTTGCGTTAATAAATTATAATTTTATTACACTGAAATGAAATGAAATCAAGTAAATGATTACACCATGTTGTGCGGTGTATGTTGTGTCAACAGATGCCAATATGGACGCCCACTTTTTGATGTCTTACTATATTTGCGAGTAATAATTTTTGGTGGCAGTCTCCTCTCACTGCTTTTATATATTTGCTTTTAGAATTTCATGCCAGCTCAAAAAAAAAATAAAATAAAATACATTCGAATTTCATTCAACGATTTCAGAATTTCTCAGTCAAGTGATTCCGAGCGTACACCATTAAAAATGGCAATTCCCATGAGGTGGGTGATGGCGGTGAGCTGTGCTAGATGAGCTCATCCGCTCAACCAGCCAGTGCAACCAGTACGTTAAATACAAAATTCAGAATATCTTTAGTGCAAGCGACAATGTTGCCAGTTAGAGATTTATTTACCAATTTGAGTTAATTTTGCACATAATGTAGAAATTGTATTTTCAAAATATTTCTTTCAAGGAAAGAACCCGATTTTTAAAAGTTTTTATTTTTTTGAAACTTTTCTTTTCATTTTGTGACTCAAATTTCGTGAGAACTTTTTGCAATTACTATGCAATTTTCCAATTGAACGGCGCCACCAGATGCAAGCACAGGTTTGCTTCTACACCAGAAATGTCGATGAAGTCAATCACCAGCCAACGCACACATTAGCATTAAAAATTAAATAGAAAATTAATTTGTATTCAACATTCACTCGGTTGATGTTCAGGGAAATGCAATTTGTTAAATCAAATGAGAAATAGAGAGAGAGGAAATCACAGGGGAGAAATATGAAAAAATTTCTTTGCTTTAATTTATGAATTAACAAGGCGAACAAAAATATTTTTGTATTAAAAAAAATAAAAAATGATGAGTGAAAATTTAAAAAATATTTGTTTGTTGCTTTTATGCGCAATTAATTGTGTATCTGCATTTTATTTATTTTTTACGCCAAGTTTATTTTTTTGTTCATTATTTTGACATCACATTTGCCTACACTCTCACATAGCACATACATGTGCATATATATATGTATGCATGTAACAGCCAAATTGAAACCGCATCGAAGCGAATTTTTTTTTTGTGTAATTGTTTAACTTCAACGTAAACTAACTATTCAGTTGCGGTATTCATCGAGTGTGAATAAACTAGTAAAGTATCGTCTTTCCCTCTCGGCTCTTTGTTAAGTTGGATGTTGTTTGAAGCACAACAACAATGCCAGCAAAAATTCAAAATATAAACAAGTGTTTATGTCTGTTTCGCGTAAATAACTGTGGGAACTTGTGAATTGTCATGGTATTCGAAGATTAACTATTTGTCGGTGTTGTATTGTTGGGTTTTTTTTTTTGCACTGTCATATTCTGTTAGGGAATAGTGATAGTGTATTGGGCTGTTTTGTCATTTATATACTTAGAAGTAGTTAACATTTTGTGTGCCGATCCAATTGTATGAAAAACAGTGTTGGTTGGTAAGCCCATATTGCTTTGGTTAATGAAATCTACTTCTTTAAACGTCCAAAATGTCAAGGCATAGAAATGTCTACGCAAGTTCGAGTTTGTGATGTGACTTTTTCTTTTACTATAGTTAATTGTGGATGCGCTTTTTATTTGCTTATTAGACAAATAAAAAACACATGTTAACAATTGTTACTTTGTAATATTTATTTAAACTACACATTTTTTTATGGCTATTTGAAATTTTTTTTAAAATTATCTATACCCGGTACACTAGTGTCCAAGGGCATGTTGTTTTTGTCACACTATGTATATTTTTGATCAGCATCACTTCCTGGGTCGTCTGTCGGCTCCGAATTTTGGCATTCCCCTTCTTTTTTCTTCTATTTGAACAGTATTGAATGGGCAACATTGTATTATAACCACGCCTACCTCCCATACAAAATGGACGCCCAAATTTTCTTGTTTCGTTTATCATGACAAATACTGAACCTATTTGGACGCCGTTTTTTATTTGGTTGGAAATGATGATAGGAACGAAATGGAAATAGAACGAAATGGACTTTGACCGGAACAAAATGAAATTGGGAACAACATTTTGAAATGGATCGGTAAAGAAGTGAAAATTATCAAAATATCAAGAAATATTTAAAATTTATCGATGAAATGTCGAAAAAACTATCGAAAAAAATCGATAAAATATCGATAAAAAATTTAAATGACCGAAAATCATAAATTTTCTTATTTCATATACCACCCAGCAGTCTTTCTTATTGCAAATAACTATAACAATTTTCCAACTGACAATGATTACCCAACAACAGCATTCAAGCGTAAACAATTTTAAACATTTTGGTTGTGCCTTCTTCAAACATTGCACTTAATAATACTTGGATTTTCCAAAGCAGATGCTTCCTTCTTACACACTTGATTTAACATGACTGCAGTTGGCTTAGCCCATATCGGAAAAGGTTTGGCAAGTAACATACTTTGCAATCAAATAGTTGCGACATTCAAAAAGTAGTGTAGCTCCCCTAATTCCTACGATCGTATTGGTTTCTTTATTGAAGTTTTTTTTCGACTTTTTAATGAATTAAACGTAACGTTTTATCAAGCGTGAAAAGAGTGAATAATCTTTGAAAATAAATTGCTATTTCACGCTTAATGAAATCTACACACTCGTGTATGATTCGTCCATTTTAATATGTCTGATGAATAACACACTGACTGACTGCTTGCTGGAAATAGAATACCACATACGCGACCGTCGACGCGTCATTTGAATTGTGGGTGGAAATGTTCAGTTTTGCATTTTATGGCGCAAACAACTTAAATTCTTATTTAGACTTGGTAGTATAACTTTGGAAATTTATTACAGGTTGGCCATATCAGTAGAATATTATTTTCAAATTTATGATTGCGCCCAATCGAAGAATTCGCGAAAAATTCCCACTGTGGTAAACGAAACTAATTTACAACCACTTGAGATACGGTACAATTAAGCAAATATTTCGGAACATTGTCACAAGAGTATCTGCGACTATCGGTTACGAGAATATAGAATTACAAGCTTTTGATAAATACTCTTGCGGACTCCGGTCCGGTTCTTCTTGGTTAGCTTCTGAAATAATTTTACAATACAAAAAGACTCACTGGTTGGTATTACCAAAGACAGCCTAATCTTAACTAACTTTAATATTTCTGAGCTAACCATTGGGTAAATAGTATCTGTAAAACCACCGCTCTAAACTTCAAACTAATACCTGCTGAATAATTTGAATGACACAGAAAATATTTTCCCATTCTTATAATTTATGTCTTCTTCCTCTTTATTTGCCTCACAACACTCAACTTGTGTTTAATTAGTTCATGAGAATTTAGCGCTTCTTAGCTGAGAATTGGGTTACGTTTACTTACTTTTAAGAATGCATTCGTGTAACTTTCAAACTAATTGCAACTGTTTTCATGTCAAAACTGGAAATTTGTAATTAATTGGAATTTCAGGAAAAATCCATCAAAAGTTAGGGCGGTAGGGATTTAAACCTTCGTCAATAGTACAAACGTTTTGCGATCACACTAAGGTTGGAAAATTCTACCTACGAAAAGATTCAACATTTAATATTATATTTGCAATTTGCACTTAATCTCGTTTTAGAACTGACTCATGTGATGGCAAAATTGTAATAGAACTTTAAACTGTTCGTTTATCGTGTTGATCTTTTTATCTATGTATGTATGTATGGATGTATGTATGTATGTATGTATGTATGTACTTACTATATAAAAAGTACTTACTCAAAAGGCACACTAAACTTCAGTTTCTTTGCAAATGTGTTCTGGCTGTTGTTATTGTTGTCAGTGCTAACTGAATAATTTTTGAGAAATATAAGATTCATTTAGAATTTAACTGCAACGACGCAATAAGGAAGTAGCAAAAAAAAATAAGAGACTGAAATAAAAAATAGATACCGTGCAAAGAGCGTCAACGCAAATTACGTTACGTGTGACGTTAAGCACGCGATGTAACGATGTGATGTGATGCGATGTGCGATGCGACAGGGTGATTCACAACGGATGGTTAAATTAGCCCATTATTTACAGAATTAATTTAGAACTAATTAGAGCAACGTTTTTTCCAATACAAATCTTTAAGTCTTGAGATTTCTTTCGCTTTGAAACCACTTTCAAAATTCAAAATGTCGTTTTTCATCTGATATGAAAATTGTAATACTAAAGTCGTTCTTTACGCCAAACTTACTAGGAAAAAAGTATAATTAACAATGAAAACCGAATTCTCATTCGAGCTTTCGAATATTAACCAGAGAAATTACTTCCACAAAGCTTCCACCAATACGTTTTCATTCACTAAAGGTCTCGTTCATATACTAATCTCAAAATTTCGATCGGTAATTATGCACTTGTAGTAATCAAAGTGTTTGCTTTTTGAGAAATAAAGCTTTCCCAACCACCAACTAATTGAGGTGGTTTTTGGTTTTCGTTCACATCTTTTTTTTCCTCCTTTCGCTCAGCGATGAGAAATGGCAAATATTTTACGCTTCGCCTGATAACATTTGCATATTTTCAATTAACTTATTGCCAACCATCAACGCCGCGCCGCCATGAAATGCCGTAGCAGCAAATGAAATGCTGAATTTTTATTAGCAACAATTTGAATGTTGCCGCAACACGCGCCCACTCTCCCTCCGCACCCCTACCTTCCTTCCCCCATTTGCCCACAATAGAAACAGTTGAACCTGTCAAAATTGTAATTGCACTTTGTTGGTATGGGTGGTGGTGGTGTATATGTGTGTGCGTGTGTGTTGTTAGTGTTTTGTGTTTGTGTGATTTGCGATGCTGATGATGATTTTCATGAAGAATAGCAGATTTTGCGGTTTACTACGATCGAACGAACGACCGACCGACCTCAATGAAAATGAATCGAAATTTGCACAAAACATTTTTGCATCTGGCACCTTCGCAGGTTTTGCGTTATTCGATGTTGCTCCTCCAATTGCTCCGTGGCGGCGGCAGCTGCCGCCTTTGGCCTTTGTTTTTGCTCTCACATTGTAAATGCTTGAATTGCTATCATCAGACGCGCGGGTATCTTTTTTGTTGTTGTTATTTGACGTTTGTTTTGGTTTTTTTTTTCGGTTTCCTGGTGGATTTTCGAAGCGACCACATCACCCAGCTTTATTGCACAATCTAATCACAACCAATTGAGTCTTCATTCTGTATTTCTTTTTGCTGGCATGAATTTCCCTTCTAACGGTTAGTGCATATTTTTTGCCCCGATTATCATTATTATTATTATTACATGAAGTATGGGCTAGATCACGTGTAAATGGGGTGAATATTTCTCACTGGGTTAAATTGTTCTTACATAATAACATACTATCTTCTTCGTTCTATTTAGTCTCGTTTTATGGCCAGTGCTGAGGGGTTAATTTAAACCGTTTTAATGGCCCTGTGCAATGAGTATGAATGAAATGAGTTTGAGTTTAATTTTTCAATGTCAGTGTAATAATAGTAATCATTTAACGTGTGTGTGTATTTAATTAAATCATTTCACTTTGTCGGTAAAACATTACATTATTGTCTCATTCTTATCTTTGCAGGTAAATTATGATTTTCTACAAGCTACTTGTACAAGGCAGTAAACATAACTTAGATAAGTTTCAACAAGTGTAAGTCAGTGGAAGTAACATCAGTGTGACTCGACAGTTAATGTAGTAATAATGGTGTTCATCTAAACCTAGAAAACACCCCGTATACAACGTGAACTTTGTGAACTTACATGCGTGTAAACTCGTTGTCAACATTTTTATGGGTGAAAGTTTACATGATTTCCTAGCCAATTTTTAAGAAGCAACATGTGAATCTACTCTGTAAATAAGAGTTGTCCTTGGTGCAAATCCGTTTGGGTGAATCATGTCAGTTGAGATATCAGCTGCCGCACTGGTTGGCTTTGGCCTTTTTTGTGGTGAATCATGACAGGTATGGCAGGAAGCCTCTTTAAGCGGTTAAGTATAAGGGCTAAGTATGTTTCGCAAATGGGGCTAGTAGTCAATCCAACACTAATTTCGTTTAACTTTGATCTCGATGAGGAGCTTTTTACCGCCTCCCCACCCCCTCCATTTTTCTCCACACAATATCATAGCTAGTCTCCATGTAGAAAACGAAATTTTAAAATTAAACAAACTGTTTTAATGTTGTCACAACTCAACACTAAGTTGTTTTTGAAAAATAAATTCAGCTCAACTTGAAGATTTAGATTTTACTAGTTGGATCACTTTGCCTTTCAATGCCTTACTTCACATACTTCTGGTTAGTTATATGTTATACACTCTAATTATGTAGGAAAATGTTGCTCATGTCAAACACAACAATTACCTATGCTCTTGCAAAGTTTTCACTTTCAATGCGTACCTCGAACTATTCGCTAATCAATAGAGTAGAAATAATTAATTAACAATAAAAAAAAAACAACGACGCAGAAAGCAACATTGTAATTACAGTCAGCTACATTTAGTTGCGCTTCGTAGAATGCTTTGTAAATAATCATGAAAAAAAACAATAACAAAAATTACTGACCACTACGCCTCACCGGCACTGAAATCGTATTTCGGTCTATGTACAGACTGCGTTACTTCGGCCACAGAGTGGAGTGCCAAGCACACTGATGATGACAGATATAGTTTTACAATAAAAATAGCCACAAAATGTGCAATTTTTGCTGCTGGCAGTACACAACAAGCGCATCTCACATCGCAGCCCGATTGACAATCAAATACAACAAAAATAAAAATAATAAAATTAAAAAGTCACTGAACTGCTTTTAATTACAGCAAAACATGACACAAGTGGACAGGAGAAATTTCTATTTGCAAAAAAAAAAAATGAAAACCAAAAATGAAAGAAGGAAACAAATAGCAAAAACAAAAACAAGAAATGACTGGAGGCGCTATTAAATATTTACGAATGATTGGCAAATGATTTATGATCGGAAAACAATAAGAAAAAAAACCTTCCAAAAATATTTACTTTTTATTTTAAAAATTGGAAAAATTCAACGCCTACAAATAGCAACGCTGCTTAGTTTAACCAACTACTCTTGTTAAAAATAATACTGTCTAAATGGTTTGGCGTGTGTTTGTTGAGCACATATGCAGTATGTATTTCGAAATTAGATTTCATTAAATTGCGGTCATGCTGCCAATGTCCGATTGCATGGTCAACTGCGCCAACAACAATTACTGCATTTGTTGTTGCTTTTGGTTGCTGGCAGCAATTCTTTTTTACTTCTTCTTTAGGTTAACAACATTGGTTCGGTTCTAACTAAATGCAAAAGTGTGTACATTTCAGAGAATAGGTCATTGATTTCTTTTGATGATAAGTTGTGCGAAAATTCGCACTTGAGCATGTGATTTTGTATTTTGTAAACCTAAATTTACATCATTTTCCTATTTTCAGACACATGCAAAGAAAAAAAAAACAACAAACAAGATAAATGAAATGCAAAAAATGTTGTTAACGAGTAAAAGAAATGGTAAAATACTTAACTTTTGGGGTTAACATTAGTTGTTGCAAATTAATGCTTTTATTTTGATGCCACATTTGTCAGCTGTGATTAGTACATTTCATAAGAAATACTAGTGCGAATACTTAAGGTATCAACAAGCAAAGTAAACAAAAAATTTGATTTGATTATCCAAAGTTTGATGGGCGATTCATTAAAATAAATCGATGTACCCTATATTTGCTTTACAAATTTTTTTTCACTTTTGTAGAAGTACTCTTACCTACAGATATTTGCACACCGTTCGTAACGCCCAAAAGAATGCGTGTTAGGGCTATCGACTCCAAATTTAAGCATTCCTCTTCTTCTAGCTTCTATTATGAGGAGAACCACGCCTACCTCCCATACAAAATGACCGCCAAAATTCTTTCTTTTCGTTTATTTTGAGAAATACTAATCCGGAAGCCGTTTCATTAGACGTTGTCGTCATGGAAATAGAACTGGAACGAAATGGAAACTTCAGAGTGGACTATCTTCGGCTAAGCTGAAATACCCCCACACATAGGAATTTAGAAGTACATCGGACATAAACAAATTTGGTCTCAATACCCCATTTTGATCCATTTATAGGTGGTTTTGGAGCCACAGACCATGTCCAAAATCCGTTTCAAAAAAATTCCAATTGAATCCACAATAAAAAAAAGTTGAAAAAAAATTAATTATTTTTTATATGGGAGCCCATTTAGTTTTTGTACGATTTGGCTGATATTCAAACTTGCTCTTACTTTTGAAGTAAAAAACATGTTCGCAAAATTTCAAGTCGATATCTTCAAAACTGCGACCGCAATCGTGTAGACAGACGGACGGACGGACAGATGGACATGGCTATATCGATTCAGTTTTCGATGCTGATCAAGAATATATATATTTTTCCATACCGACACGCCTCCTTATGGGCGTTGCAAACGTTGTGTCAAAGTGAGTATACCCTGCCACAGTGAGTGTGGTGGTATAAAAATCGTAACAAAATGGAATTGGAACAAAATTTGGAAAATACCGAAAAATTATCGGTAAAATTATCGATAATCTTTAGAAAAATTATCAATAAACAATCGAAAAATTATAAATAAAAAATCGAAAAATGTACGAAAAAAGTGTTGTGCTCGGAAATGCAGTGTACTTTAGCTTTGGGCAGATCGTAGATAACTCTCTTACAAGTTAATCTTAATTTAAGTACATTTTAAAAGGTCATATGCAATTTTTATTGAAACTTTATTATGACCCGACATTGCTGACCTAACTCCAACTGTTATTTGCTTCTGTTTTACGTAAACTTTTATTTTTGTTACGAATTCTTGTTCATCCAATCAAAGTCCGAGTGCATTAAAACTTTAAAATTGTGCTTTTCATTTGTTAATTCAGCATATTATGACGTATTTCAATGCGTATTATTTGGTAATAATATTTGCCTGCTCTTTTAGCCATTATTGTTGTTTTGTGTGTTATTGTTGGTATAAATAATAGTATAACTATGACTAAATATACTAATATGAATGAGCACAATAATTTATTAATCATTTTTGCGCTTATCAGGCGTCGTTATTCGATTTTGTCGATTTTGGCCATTTGATAAAGGGAACGCTTCTGCGCTATCAGTTGGTAACGAACAATTAAACAATTGCGCAATGGGTTGCTATTATCAAAAGTTTTTCTTTTTATTTTGTTAACTGGTATGCAGATTAATTGTTGGAATTTTAATTGTTGATACTTGGGATTTTTGTTGTTGTTTGTTTTACGATATTTTATTGAAATATTTTCGATAAGCACATGTCTGATGTAGCGAAATCCTATAGACTTCAAAGTAAATTCATCCAAATAAATTCAAAACAATTAATTTACTAAAATGTCCGTAAAACTTGCACTTGACCGACATTTAATGCTTCAGTGAATACAGCTGCAAGAAATCGTGCCAATGCGTGTTTCAACAATTGGGTTTAAATGTTTATATACCTATTGCCCATTGTACACTGGAAGAAACAATTGGTGTGTTAGTAAAAAACTTTGAACAATTAATTGTAATGTAATAGACTCAGTGTATATTTTGAGTTATCTTCTGTTGATAAAGTAAGATTCTTGTTACGTGACTAGCTATACAAAAGGCTACTTAAGTTATATTAGCTTTGATGTGGTAAACAACTTCATAAACAAAACAAAAAACACAACTATTTGAACTCTTTACTATCATTTGGAAAATTTTACAAATTTACCACTTTTAAATGATATTAAAATATTTTAATTTTAATACTTACTATTCCCCCACTTTGCATAAGTGTCTATAGTGCTTTGCTACTGCTTTTCTACTGGGCCCACCTAAGTGATCTCAATTCGAACAATAAATAAAGTGTAAACAATTCATTGTGCTAATATATTCGCTCGAAATATCATATTGTGAGTTTCTATGTAAAATCGCAAAAGTACAACAAATTAATTTACAAATCAATGTTAATGAAAAACAGTATACACGCTTTGTAGTGCTTTCAGCGGATTTGGGATTTGAGTGTCTGCAAGTGTTAAATCTGATCTCATGACTGACCGCAAAACTAAATTTTCGTTTTTGGTGTGATTTTCAGCATTTCGTAAAAATAACAATTAACATTTGCTTGTGATTAGAATTTATATTCATCATGGAATTGAATTTATTCTAACTAACAGACAGACTGATAGAACAGACAGACTGATAGTTTAGTGGAAATATTCGAAGGTTCTCTGCATTCGGTACAATAACGTTCATTATTCGTTCGTATGCTGAAATTCCCTTGTGATCGATATTGATACCGAATGAAAGAAAATGTATTTAAGTGGCATTTCTAAAATAAATATATTACTATCACTAAACTAAATAGAATATTTAAAAAAAAAAACCTCATCCAAATGTAAGCGGTTAGCGCTTTTTGTGAAACTTTCCAAAAACCAATTTCATTCAACTTTTATTTTGTATGAATTGAAATCGCTGACGTTGGCCAAATTGCTATGCCCGGTTGAAGTCTCCTACGTAGTACGTACCATATAGAGTGCATCGAGGCATGACGCTGAATACGTATGAGAAATTCAAATTTGATGCTAATATTTACGTCATGTCATGTAATGTACATACAACGAAAACCTCAAGTATTTTCAATGGTTTTCACTCTTTTTCTTCTCTCGCTCTCTGTGCACTTCTGCATATTACAAATTGACTTTTTTGTATTTGAAAAATTTATAGCAATTCACTAATTTCAGTCGACGGTTGCTTCACTTTTACTTCAGCTTCGATTGCATAGTTTAGCTTTTTGCAATTTTCCTTCTCCATCAATTGCAATTGTTTTTATTTTTTGCTCTCCATTTCTTCGATGAATGTTCAATATGCGCGTTGCAGTTTTTTTTTGCTGTTCATCTATTTATAGCATTTCTCCACATGTGGATAGAGGAGCGTTGAACGCATTTACTAGTTGCAGCAATTGTTGGGAAACATTTTAATTCAATTGAAATGTGCTGGCGACTGCAAACTATTGTGAATTTGAAAAATCATTTAATTGACTTCAATGACTTCAGTTTTAGTGGCGGTTTTGGCCAAGTTGAAATATTTCCTAAATATTTGTATTTTATGGCTTTCAACGTCAGATTCAATTCTTCAATTCCGTATATTTCCGTAGTTTCTCTTAAAATAAACAAATCTTCGCCAATAGTTTACTCACACGCATACACCTTACGCCCGATTGACCTAACCCAAAAAATAAACAACAACAAAAAACATGGTATTACCTTGTTGCGCGTTCCACAATCTTTCTTCAACAGCCTCCGGCGCCTAAGTACAAACTTTTTGGCCAAATAGCAGATTAAACGTGTAAGAGAAACGGTAAAAATGAACGAACACATGAAGAGCTCTCTAAAGGCAAATGGAATATGTTAAATAAACAACAACACGAGCAGCGAACCAATACCAACAAAAAAAAAAAGAGAAAAGTTATAATCGAGTAAATAATTGAGAAGAAATCAAAATGATCAACAAATGAAATGGAAACGCGCAACGCAACACCGACCAGCAACAGCAGTCTCAATGTGTACAGGAACCACCGCGTAAATTTGCGCGATTTAACACCGAACAACAAACAGGTCCAGCCAGTCAGTCAGTCAGACAGACAGACCACAGGCATGCCCGCTTAGTACAGTGCATATAACTTAACCAGATATTGTTGTATTGACTGCGCATACAGGTTTCATTATTTATTTATTTCCAGTTGTTTGTGTATTTCACTTGCTACCTTGCTACCATATTCATTTGGATTCTATGGTACTATGCGAGTACTACGTATGTACGTAGCTTTAATTTGTGGAATTCTAAAGGTGATGCCATTCAATCGTTTCGACACAACAACAACAAGAACAGCACACAATGCTCGCACAGGTTGTCAATAAAAAAATATATATATAAATGCATACACGGTTTTTAGAAAACCTGACAGACACACTCGTACTCAGTTTCGAATTATCTATGAGCAAATTATGAAGTCAGCACTGATTGATTGGAATGTTAACTGAAAATTTTATGTATTTTTTTGTAATCCATTAAACCGGTGTTATGAAAACTCATTCGATATTTATAGTTTATTTTTGTGTGTTTGTTAGCGGAAAATGTACTCCCTTCAGACAAATGGTGGAAGAGAGGGGAGGGGGAGGGCATTGAAAGATACTCTTATCCAAAACATTTGGTGGTTTACACACTCAGAATCGTTCAGTTGAGACCAGTGTTCATCAAAGTCATTCCAGGGCTTTAAAGCTTCGAAATTATACAACAGCTATCGCGTGTTTCGATCAAAGCTCTTTTAACGCCAACAATGATAAAAGAACTGCCAACAGTTGCAATAACCCACTTATTGCACATATTTAACGCGATTCTCAGAACATGTCACTACCCAGATGATTGGAAACTATCTCAAGTTACAATGATTCCCAAACCTGGAAAAGATCCCAGTAATGTGACGTCATACCGGCCTATAAGTTTGCTCTCTCTAATATCGAAACTCTTCGAAAAACTTTTAATAAAATCGATTCTACCGAAAATTCTAGTAAAACAAGTGATTCCCGATCACCAGTTTGGCTTCCGCGAAAAGCATGGCACTATTGAGCAAGTGCATCGCATTATTGACTCAATAAAAGGCACTTTCGAAAATAAACAGTATTGCTCCGCTGTTTTCCTCGATATCACCCAGGCCTTCGATAAAGTCTGGCACGAAGGACTTATTTACAAACTACAGCATATTCTTCCCGCTAATATGCACTGTCTACTCAAAAACTACCTCACGAATAGAAAATTTGTAGTAAAATACAAAAGCTTTGTCTCCCGAAAATACGAAATACTGGCCGGAGTACCACAAGGCAGTGTCCTCGCGCCCCTGCTATATATTCTCTATACTGCAGATATGCCCAAAAGTGACAGAACTCTCATATCGACTTTTGCTGATGACACTGCTATCATGTGCTCTCACTCAAACCCAGACATGGCATCTCTATACGTGCAAAAACACTTGGACACTCTAAGTAATTGGCTACATCGATGGAAAATCAAGGTCAATGAATCCAAAAGCTGTCACTTAACCTTCACTCTAAGAAGGGGCACGTGTCCTGCTCTGAAGATAAACGGCCAAGTCGTCCCTGAAAGTTCCGAAACCAAGTATCTTGGAATGCATCTCGATCGCCGACTCACATGGCATAAACATATTGAATCCAAAATCGCTCAGTTTTAATCTGAAAATTATAAAAATAAGCTGAATTTCTGAATTTTTGAAAAATTATTGTAAGTTATTATTAGGTGATTCAATTGAATAAAATTACTATTACCGGATGAACACTGATTAAGGCAGACTTAAATATTGACACCGAATTCAGTTCAATACCAAGGATGAATTTCATTCTAAACACTTCTAATCCCTGCCATTTCATTGCTTTAACTAAAAATTTGATTATAACATGTATACAAAAATGGTTACTTACTAAACTATTATCGGGCTACTAACACAAAGCCAAGCGAATATTAAAACAATACAAAATATCACATTTCAGCGTTAAACTGACACTTATTGACATTTTGAAAGTGAAACTTTCTTCTATTTAAAAAAAAAAGCGGAAAGTTTCACTTTTTATTGACTTTTCAAGCTTTTCAATTATGTAAATTTATTTCAGTGTGTCGTCGTTCGGTCGGTTCGCTTCAAAAGTCTTTAATTCAAATGCAAAACTTAAATGACCACATTGCGTAAGAGTTGAGTTCATTGTTTTCTATTTAAATTGTTCGCATGGGCATTAAGTCTTTTGAAAACTAAACAAAATATACTTCAACGGACTGAATGAGCTGTGCATAGTTTCTGTAATGATTTCTATGCAACTAACCACCGTTTATTGTATAGAGGAATGTGGATTAATAATATGTTAGACATTTATATAAAACAGTCTAGACTCTAGAGAATTTTGTCGGCTTAAAAGCGAATTTAAATTTAAAAAAAAATCACTTTTAAAATAATTATTTTAAATGTTTTCATTTACCGTCTTCTGTCCACCACCAAGTGATTTCAATTAACTATTTCACCTATATGTTCCAATTTACGCACATTTTTACTCATATATGCAATTATTATGCGCTCAAACTCAGCAGGTGATCGAACGAAAATGTTGCAAACTATTTCTCACAATCCAGCCTCAACCTGAGCCTGAGAGGTTGTCACATGACGTTTCTATTTACTTCGTTTTTGTAGTTATTTTTCCCAAAAAACCAAAACAACAAAAAAACTAAAAAAAAATTGTTTAATAAAAATGCGAAACATGTTTTGGCCACATACCGCAAGACATACCAACCAACTGCCAAGTGCCATATGAGCTCGACTCAACTGTAGCGGTAAAAGGTCTAAGCGGCATCGGTCTCCGAACTGAAGCCTGTTGTAATGCCATTAAACTAATGTCTTTGCGCACATGGCAGTTGTCTTGACTGTTTGCCAGTATGACGGTCTGTCTGTGAGCCCGTTTTGTGCAGTCTCTCACTCCTCCTGTACTTTGGATACCAGTGTATTGTATCGTGTTTCGTCTGGTTTGTTTTTATTTAGCTATATTTCTCTTCATCAACTCGACTAATGTCAAGAAAATAATCCAAAGTGTTCACTGTAACTCGCGCACTTGTTCGCACAGATTCATTTGCCACCAGCCCATCAACACTTTGTGCCACATTTCTTTATTAATACCACGATTTTTAAAACTTTTTTTTTGTATCGTTTCTTTTTAATTTCTGTTTTCTTATTTATTTTTCTTTTTTCCTTACAATTTTATCTTTAGGCCAAACTAATACCCTATCTTGTTGACTGAAATATTGTTGCCTTTATTGTTGTTGTCGGTGAGCCAAGAAACGCCAATTGTAAATTCTTCTCAAACTAGGGCATCTCTACGTTATTTCAATGTACTTTTTTCGCATTCTTCTTTCGTTGGGTTTTTTTCTGTTGTTGCTGTATTAACGAGTACTGCATGTGCATTTTCTCAGACTACTCTGGTTTTTGCTCATTCTTTCGTCCGATATTATGCGTTTCTAAGCAAAAGGCATTAGTAATTCGTCTGCTAGAAATATACATTCATTTGAATATTGATGTTCTAAAGACTGATTTAGATTCAAAATACAAACTTAAATATTTCGACGTTTACAGCTGACCAAGCGTGGCCTAATGAAGCAAAAGGATCCTTGTCTCACGATCGGAAAGTATCATTCCCAGGCCAAGCATTTTCACTATGTGCACCACCTCGTCGTATAGTTTGAGTTCTTGACGGATAGCCCACTCACAATTTTGTGAAATCTTCGAAAAATTCCCTTAACGCGCTATCGTTGACTATCTCTACCATTAGCGAGTTGCGCCACAACCTTTCTTCGCTAATTGCCAAACAACTAAAGAAAAGAACACATGCAAATTATCTATAGATAAAGTTATTATGCTAACTTCCTTCTTGCCTCTTTTCGTCAAAAAATGATGACACATCGCTTTTTCCAAGCCCATTAACGCAGAACGAAGTGTGTTGTGTGTCTCATGACCATCTTTGTCCATCAGCCACATCAAGTTTGGTTCATTGCATTCAAACAGCCACAAAAGTATCATGGCAACCAGACAGCAGCGTGCCCATAATTGGCAACTGTTGATGGGCGAGTCAATTTGCATTTCTTCACAGTTTCACAAAGTTTAGTTTTTCGG
The DNA here is from genome assembly GCA_951394025.1 of Heteromyza rotundicornis. Taxonomy (NCBI): domain Eukaryota; kingdom Metazoa; phylum Arthropoda; class Insecta; order Diptera; family Heleomyzidae; genus Heteromyza; species Heteromyza rotundicornis. Next base: position 14,560,934 of record OX596011.1, on the reverse strand, counting down.
AGGGAGTTCTTTCTGCATGTGGTGGCTCTTATTTGGGAAAGTACATTAAAAACAAGCAGTTGTTTGTGTAGGATGCCGGTATTGTGTGTGCCAGATTGTATGCCCCGTAGGCAAGTCGATTTTTGCTGCCTGGTTTTCGACACCACCTCTTCCGACAAATACTGTCGAGTTATTCACCTTGTAATTGGTGCACGTGACTTGGCGCGCTCGCCATTCAATCAAATTAAATGATTTATGAAAATAAAAGTTCGAGTTGGGTCTCTCTTTCCGTCCACTCGTTTGATAGGAAATAACTTTAGCCGGCTATTTTCCTTTCTATCATAAATCCACTTAATAGCATTTTGCATTTTTCTTATCAATTACCTTTCACTTTTCCACAGTGTGGAACGTGGACAAGACACATTTCACCGCGCTTTATGCCAATGCCAATACATAAATACTTTGTCAAATACCAAACGTTGGTTGGGTCTATCAATTTCATTATCATTTGTAGAAAACCCTCATGAAATGATAATGGCTTTTTTTTTTGGTAAATTTTTTAATTCCTCAACTTTCATTCATTTCTCTTTTGATACTTTTCTGCTTTTGGTATTTTCGAAACTTGATTTTTTATACAATATTTATCATATTCTTGAACAGATTTACATAATGTAGAAATTTGAAATAAAAAATCGAAACTCTGTTGAAATTTCCCCACACAACACCAACGTGTATGTCTCTATTTGCATTTGTCACACTTTGCGTCATCTTCTTTTATCTATTTTTTCTTTTCAAATTTCTAATATTCCCCACCGACCATATGTCTTCAGCATTTGGTTTGGTCATTTATTTTAAAACATTGAAATGCCAAAAATCGTTTTTCCACTCGCATGAAAAACTTGTATTTTTCGGTTATTTCTCAGTTGGTAAAGCTCCGGTGACCGCATGTGGGCGCAGCGAGCGCAACTTTGGCGCTCTGTCGTTCCACATGAAACCGGCCGCAAATTCTAGATTGGCGGCCACAAGTTGTTCTCCCTTGCTTGTTTTTTTTTTTAAATTTTTTGGTAGGTGTAAAATGTTATATTCGATGACAACACGCTGCCAGGCAGACGTGTTGCCATTTCTTATTTTTAAATACAATTTTTTTTTGTTTTAGCCTTTTTTTATCTTCAACATTACAAACATGTGCCGTAATAACTTTTGAAGTTTAAAGATAAGCAATTTCATATATTTTTGTGCTACTGGGTGGTCGCGATAATTACAGTTTAATACCTTAATTCTCTAGGCAACCAATTCACTTTAAACATTTTAATATTTCCCATCCAAAAAATATCCAACCACCCTGTAAAGTACAAAAAGCGAAAAAACAAGTCTGAATTTTTTAAAAATTGTTTTCTTTGCTTACCTTGCGCATTTGCCGTATGATAATTTCTTAAGTAAATACGCGTGATACGTAAATTTGAATATTTTCTCTATTGTTATCTGAACGCTCCTGTTTGGCTTAGCCAAAGATAACAAACACTTCGAGGTAATATTTTATCTACTTTATGAATAAACAGAGGTGGATCAATTTTTTTCGCAAAATTCAAGGAATTCTCTTCTATAAAGTCGTTTCACCATTTGCCTTGTGCTTTCGTTGCTAACTCTTATTTCATATATTATATTTTTTTAATGTAATCTATCAAAAACTAATTTGAGGCCATCTGACAAGTACATCTGCACCTACTACTGAATAGATTATGTATGAGAGCATTTAAGTTGTAAGGGCCATTTTGTGGAAAATGTATTACAAGGCTGTGTCACTTGTCGTTGACATCGTTGACTGTGATTATGTGAAATATTTCCTTTGAGTCAGCACAAAAAGGGGCATTTTAAATTATGTTTGTAAAAGTAAATGCAATCCTGAGGTGGCTTTCAATAGAAATACCATGCGAATGGGGAAATGGGCCACTTTGCCGCTAGGAATGCTTTGCAGTTGCAAAAATAACATAAATGACTAAAATTTCCAATTTACGACTAGACATTTTCCCATGAGTTACGTGCAAATGCCGACGAGTCAGTTAGTCGTCACACGTGCGACGATATAATTCGAGTTGTGTGTAAATTATAAATTCTATTTTGAGTACTGATGAAAATCAAATTTGTAAACTTATGTGGTGGCTAAATATTGAATGATTTCGTACAATTTAATTTTCCATTGATCAACTTTTCGGGGAAAAGATGGGGAATTTTTCCCATTTTTTGAGAATTTTTTTAAATTTGACTAATAATACTTATTTAAATAGAAATAATTTTACTGCATTCTACTTTTTTTTCGCAGTTCTTAGTTTTGCACTGGGCAACCTTGTCCATCAAAATAAATTGCTTGTGCCTGTAGTCCATTTAGAGGAACTTTTTCCGGCAGTGATTTTGAGACAGATAATGCGTGAGTCGTGTCAAACTGTTACCATGATGGTAAAAACTTAAGACCGGCACATTTTCGACCAAACTTTTGTTCAGCGATGGAGTCCATTTCTGGTTGACTGTATTTGGACTGAAGAGCAATTCGAAGAGGTTCAGACAAAACAAAGGTTTGGTTTGGTTTATGAAACTGGTGGAACCATCGGTCCATATTTCTTCAAAAATGAGGCAAGCCGGTACGTAACTGTGAATGAAAACCGTGATCTCGACGACATTTGGTTCCAAACAAACGGCTCTACTTGCCACAGCCCGTGAAAGCATGGCTTTATTGTTAGGACAATTCGGTGAACAGTCAGTTTCACGTAAAAGACCTGTGCAATGGCCACGTTTGGGGATACGTAAAGTTAAAATTCTACATGGATAGGCCGACTACAATTTAGGAATTGTTGGAACTTGTCAACGACTTCAGAATGGACCACAATTAGCCGCAATTACGGTCAACATTTGAAAGAATTGCATTTCTTTTAATTTTGTAAAAAGTGTCTCTAAATGAATCACTCCTTATTTGGACTATTAGAATTACCGTTTAATAGATGACCAAGTAGTTACGAAATTCAGGCATAAATTGCATAACTAAACGGTTTATTTAACCGGAAGAGATCGAAGAATGCAGTTTGTGTGCACTAAAGGCGAATCTGATGGAAGACAAAAGGCAACGTCAAGCATTTCAATAATGATGACTTATCAAATATAAAACACTTGAAGGAGAATAAGAAGTAAAAATGCCACTTTTCTGTTTACGTAATTTGGTATTCAAAAAGCCTACTCACCATAAAGCACAATTCTATTGCTGCTATACCGGTTATACAGCCTACAACGAAAGCGATATTTATACTTTGTGCAGAAGAAGTAAAAATATGGCGATTGAAGCATTTCTCTTATTTACACTGGCGGCAACTTTAAGTTCGAATGTGAGTTGGGGACAGAAAAGCAATATTTTTGTTAATAAAAAAATACTCCAAGATGGTTCCTCCGAAACAACAATGCTTGTGTTGTAAGCCAGCCAAAACATGAATGAAATTTCGACTTCATTACAAAGAAAAGTAAAATCGACAGTAATTCTCATTAAATCATGTTGAATGTATCTTTGGAAAAAAATGTAGTGCAGACCATATGCTAACTTGAAAACTACTAGACGACCTTGAATTGCGTAGGCTTTTCCATTTTTTTTTTTTGTAAATAAAACCAACGATTAAATTCTCTACAATTTACTGCATACGTGCTCGTATAGTGAAGTAAACTTTGCACTTAAACGTACGCCTAAACATATCACAAATACAACGACGACGCTCACGCGTTCTTCGTTTATTTGAAAAGAACTCAAAAGATCTTGCTGCGAACAGATTGGTGTGTTGTGGTATTTATTTTATTCCGATATTACGTAAATTTTGTACGCAAAGTTACAATCCAGAAATTATGAAATTCATTACGTCTTTGTGAGCGAGAGATAGTGTGAGCCAAGTCAGATGGTGCAATGGTTGATGGAGGTGACAAAGTATTGGCGGCCTCAATACTCCTACGCCCGTGATGACAACAATGCAGTTCGCCTTTAAAGTGTATTAAATGCTTAGTATTCCGTCAAAATCTGCATTTCAATAAACAAATTTAAAATGAATTTCGAAATTTTCCAATGAAAAGGAATTAATGAATTTCCGCCGATTTCGTAATTTAATAATTACCACACAATGTCAAGGTAACTGTGCCTAGTGAACAGCCCGCCCTCCTTCACCACTCACCCCCACCACTTGTGATGGGCACTTAAACAATTTAAAATGCAATTTAACAAATTTCGCAAAAGCGCAATATTTTCTCCTTCGCCTCCTCCTCAAATTACACAAATGCTCGTAAACAAAAAAAAAATGGAATAAATTCACTTGCATCGTCATTCAAATAATGCTGCCTTACGAGAACCTTTTTGCAGGTTGCACAAAAGCTTAAAAATTGTAATTCCTAAATATGAGCACATAATTCACTCGACTGAGTGCACTCGGTACCAGCACTTTTGGGTCGGTACTTATTATGCGGGCTTTTGTTTTGTTGTTGTGTGGTTATTCCAGCATTTTGTCCACATGTTTTGAAATTTGTGTAAGACAAAAAATTCCATTTTAATGAGAAGAATATCGTAAACCATCTAATTACATTCCTTACCAAGTCGTTTTTAACCATAGAATTGTTGAGAGATTATGGAATTTGTGTATTCGAATTTCGGTATTTTTATACCCCGCCCACTACTTAGTGTCCAGGGGTTTATTGTTTAGAGCCCGACCGATGCCAAAAATGCACAATCGGCTTCGGTTTTTCCAAAAAATGGCCGAAGTTTTAGCCGAAGCTTTTCAATTTTTTTTTCTTGTTTTTGCGACCCTGAAAACCAAAATTAATTTTTTACAATACGAGTTTCTAAATATTGTGTAATTGATGGAATTTCCAATGGGACATAAGAGGCTCACAAAACAAAAAATATGATTAAAATTTAACTTAGTAATCATCGAATATTGAGTGAATCTCGCCTCATATTGCGTGGCACGGGGTTACATACCACAAAGTACATCCTTGGACATTTTCTGGGTGGATTACTGAATTTTAAATATAGATTTGGAAGCTTAATACTCGCCCTGATGTCAATGTTAAAAGGAGTCCTGGTAAACTGTATGAAATTTCAAATATAGGGGTAGGAGGCTCACGGAAGGATTCTACCTTTTACAAATGTAGCCCAAATTGCTGCTCCAACATATATAAAAAGTAGTTCTGGTGCTCAAATCCGGGACCAATTTTGGTAAAATTTTACATTTAAAGTTCAAAGCTTCACAGGTGGTATTTACCATCAACTAGAACATCCTTTGCCAATCACCTGACGGATTTGGGGAGTCCTTAAAAAACAGCTACTTAGATGGATTTATTCTTTGAAGAATTCCCTACCATTTCTACTAAATTTCCATTATTTTATGCTTTACTCCAAATTTTTAAAAATGATTTTAAAAAAATCTAATTTTTCTTACACGGGATATATGGGATAATCCGAGGCTCCTGTTAGTTTTGACCTAGGAGGCCCAAATTTGTTTGTGAATTCTTTTGGTTACTTTTATCGGCATCGGCTTCGGCCTGAAAATGCTTATCGGTCGGGCTCTATTATTGTTTTTCTAAGGCCCATAAGAAGGAGTATGGGAAACTGTACATGTATATTCTGTACATGTATCATTTCCTGAGTCGATGTAGCTATGTCTGTCTGCTATTGAATATATAAAATTAAGAATTGTTGACTGGTTTGTATCATTACAGATTTTGAAGTGACCAAACCCTTAATTTTAAAATCTTAGGCGGAAATTAATTTAAAAGAAATTTGTTATAAGTATTCGTTCAGCAAATACCTTTCTTATTGACATATTGTCAAAAAAAATCAGTGATTGCAACAACTTTCGATTACACCATACACCGGGTAGTCTCATTCTATGTAGGGCACACCATAAAAATCCCAACCATAATTGAAACATTCGAAAAATTGCACTGCTGAATCACACATACGCTAGCAAGTCTCGCAATTTGACTACGCACTATTTTTAAATATGAGCATTTTTCTTTCCTGAATGGGAGCTTGCCAAAAAATTTCAATTTCTGGTCTGTCCGAAACTGACGATTTCAAACGGAATGGGAATGAACTAAAGTACCTTATGTGCAGACAGAGACTGCTCACTTTATAAGTGGCATTTACACATCTATACACATATAATGTAAATGGTTTTCATAAGTAAGTAGTATTTCATGAAACATTTTCAATTAGAATTCAAATGAAATTTGCTTGGTTAATTTATAAGTAAAATGCCAACCAAAAAGCCAAATCATTTTTAGAAATTGCCTACTTAATTTTACATAGTATAGAATTGTGGGAATTGTGAATTGTGTTGTTTCTACGAAAATAGTTTGCAAAACTATAATGTTTTCCCCTTTTTCATCATATTCGCAAGCGAGACGAAACTTTTGATTTTTTGCCACCATGTGTGTTAGCGCCAACTATTCCCTGTCAGTCATCCCGTTATTTGGGTTAAAACGAATACATGCGGTGTAGAATTTTTCATTTAATTATTTGCATTTCTTTTCTTTTTTTATTTTATTTATATTTTGTGTATAGAATGTAACGTTTTGTTTCCTTCATTCGAGTTCACCCTTCCCCCCGACATTCTTGTTCCCCATAGTGCACAAAACACAAATTTGTAATCCCTTAGAAATGAAAGCAATAACTTGGAGGAGCAAGTGTCTCGATATGTACCAACACTGAACATATTCCTTGCATACTTTCTACACACATAAGTAAGTATATTAATAGGAAAAGTAGAAAAGGAAAGAACAAATAAATACGTTTGACTAAACATTTTTGTGTCGCTTATGTTTGCGTTTATATTTAGAACGAAGCAAAGCGACTGAACAAATAATGAAACTAAAACGTCACTCGAGGCATTTTTTTTTTAAAGTTTATATGAACCTACATTTTTAGAAATGTTCTCTGCACTTAGAGAAAAGCGTCCTATTAACTTGACGTCTATTGATTCAATAATACGAATTTTAATCAGTTTTTACCATTAGGTGTTGAGGGTGTTTTTTCTTAAACCTTTGTCGAATGATTTATTTAAAATTTCGTTTGAGCCCAAAACTCACTTGAATATTACTGCCTTTCGACACTAATGGCAAAATATTTCAATGAACACTTGACTAATTTTCCTTCCATTTCCTTTTCATTAAGATTTTACAAAATTTGGGCAAAGTCGATCGGACTGCGGACGAAATCTTCGATGATCATTTGAACAATTTCAATCGCCAACAGAACAATGCCAATCGACTACAAAAGGAATTCAACAATTACATTAGATGCATCAGAGGTAGGGCATTTCCCCCCATCTCTCTTGATTTGTTGATACCTAATCGAATTTCTTTCTTACACAGCTGCCCAGACCGCTTCCAAATCCCTAATGGATGCCATTTGCGAAATATACGAGCCACAATGGACCGGCTATGATGCACTGCAAGCACAGGGCGCTGCCTCGGACAGCCTTTGGCTGGATTTCGCACACAAATTGGGCGATCAGGTGTTGATACCGCTAAACACGTATTCGGGACAATTTCCAGAAATGAAGGTAAGAGTGGATGCGATTGGTTAGGTCGATATGAAATTGTAAATTTTTGTTTTTTTACGTTCATAGAAAAAGGTTGAGAAGCGCAATAGAAAACTCATCGATTATGATGGACAACGTCACTCGTTCCAAAGCCTACAAGCCAATGCCAATAAGCGCAAGGATGATGTTAAGGTGTGTTTGTGTTTGTGTGTGTATAGATTATAAGTGTATTGCAATATTTAATTTGCGTTCTCCCAACTAGCTCACCAAGGGCCGCGAACAATTAGAAGAGGCGCGTCGCACTTACGAAATTCTCAATACTGAATTGCACGATGAGCTGCCCGCTCTGTACGATTCGAGAATACTCTTTTTGGTAACAAACTTGCAAACACTTTTCGCCACGGAGCAAGTATTTCATAATGAAACGTCTAAGGTGAGAGACTTTTGCTTAACTTCATTTCAATAACACTATTAATACGATTCGTTGCCCTTTAGATCTACTCTGAACTGGAGGCGATCGTTGACAAATTGGCCACGGATTCACAGCGCGGTTCCAATACGCTCCGAAAGCAAACAAGTAAGTTTTTTGAATGTACGTTAAATGCGCGAGAGGCCATTATATTTGTGTGTAAAAATTTGTTGATTTTTCATCTGAATTTCCTTCTTTTTCTAATATGTAATTTCCAGCGAATGCCATCAATTCATCAAGTCCAGTGCAATCGCCAGTTAAGCAAATGAATAACACAAATATCAATAATAGCAATTATCAGAATCAGATAACAACAAATGGCTCCAGCAATGTTAATAGTCGTAAGTATTTCGTTGTTGTCGTTGTTGTTGCCGCTGCTTCACAGCTGTTGCTGCAACTTTTGCAGTTGCTGTTGTTTTCCCACTGTATGATATTGCGTGTATGTGTGTGCCACTCACATTCAAATACGTACATACAATACAACAACAATGCTTACGAAAAACACAAAAACATTTCAAAATTTTTTTATAATATCTTTGATATATTTCCTTAAAATTTTGTTGTTTTTTTTTGCTTCTTTTCTTTTTTTTTTAATTTTTTAATTGCTTTAAAAAAAACTGTAAAAATTCATTACATTTTTAGTTTAAACGAATTGAGCTTTGTATATATTTGGAAAATTGCATCAATTGAATGAATTGAAACTTTCTTTCTATATACATGTGTATATTTATTCAAGGCTGTCATCTTTTAAAAATTCAAAATTTATTCCATTTTGCATACATTTTTTTTTTTTAATAATTATTTATTTGTTGCAACGGTTGCAGTTTTTGTACCAAATTAATGTTAAAAAAATATATTTCGGAATTTTTTTTGTAAATTTTTTAAAATTTTTTAATTTGTATTATATTAAATTTATTTACCTGATTGAATTTAACTTAAACCTTTTGGAAAAATTACACTGTGCACAAATAGTGGATTATTTTGGAAAAGACTGTGCTTTAATTCGTTGATTTTAACGGCATTAGCCATTTTTCTAGGTTAGGTTATTTTGTCTTTTAAATGGCTAAACAACTTTTTAATAAAAAAACATCAAATCATAGTTTTTTTGTTTAAAAAATATATTGTATTTTATTATATATTTAATATTATAGATTTGTATAGCCATTTAAAAGACAAAATTACCTAACCTAGAAAAACGGTTCATGCCATTAGAAATCAGCATACTCGAATTGCCTTTACTCACCCGGGGCACAGTCTGTTCTATTTTTCAACTAGCACAGTGTTATTCATTTGACTAGAAGCTTTCTCAGATGGCAGCAAAGATATTGATATTTCATTTGCCTTTACATTTTTATTTGGTATACAAATATGGATATATTTCTATTAATTAAACTTTATCACTTTCTGCAAATTTAATGAATTTTTCTTTAGTTTTATTTTAGCAATTAGGAATCTTAGTTTTCTTTTCTTCTCTACTAATAAACCATTCAAATGGGAAATTTCCATTCGGTGCGGAAATTAACATTTCAACTAAAAAAATATATCTTTCAATGTAAGCTCACAATTTTCTATGGTTTCAGTGTAGAATAGTTAGAAAATTAAACTTCATTAACCGGCCCTGGTGGTGAATAATTTAAAACGTTAATATTTTAGAACGGTTTGAGGCAGAATTAAGTTAGGAAATTACTCTCCAAATAGACTTTGTTAATATTTTGTCAAGGGTGCATTTAAATTGTCCTTCTGTTATATTGTAGCTATGGAAATTTGAGTATATAGATGCACTAATATCTATCAGTGATTCCAGATCGCAGTGTCTTTGTCTGGTTATTGGAAATGTCCGCTTATGGGGGTTTGAATTGCATCCAAGTGATCATAAATTATTGGAATGCTATTTGTATGGAAAAATGGCAGTGTCCATGAAATTTGTCCGGTTATTGAATCTGTCCGGTTAAAGGGCTGTCCGTACAGAGGAATTTCACTGTATATGTTTTTTAATTGTACTTTAAATATCTGAACAAAAAATTACTACAGTAACGCAAAACATATAAACTCATCTAAATTCAGCATTGTCTCAAAAAAATATAAAAAGTTAATAAAAAAAAATTTGTTTTGACAAAACAAAATTTTTAAATTACTTTTTAACACCAAAAACAGCTTTTGTCTTTTTCTGCACGCAATTATCTACGAAAAAAATTTGAAAACGATAGGAGTACATCTTATAGAAGAAACTAGCCCATAGTCCATCAGTTCTTGGTACACCACATTCCCCTATATTTTAACTATTGGGTTATTGCCGGATCACTAAAGATATTGTTTAGCTTTCAAATGATTTTTGTTTTTACAGTAGTATGAAATATGATTCAAATTTGAAATAGAAGAATTTGTGAGCTTAACTTGATACCGCATCGATTTCAATTTCGAATAAATGAATGGAATTTAGCATGTTGCAATATAAATTACAAGTTTATTCATATATATATATTTTTTGTTTAATAACAAGCATGTATTGAGTTATTTTTTTCTTTTCTTGTTTTTTCTTCCTTTGTGAATTATTATTTTGAATGAATCTAACAAAAAAAATCGCAAATTATATGAAAAAAAAAACAAAACACAAAAATACATAAAATGTAAAAATAAAATTGAAAAAAAAACAAAACAATCGGAAACTTAAAACGAACAGCAACCTCCACAAGCTCCTCACAGCCTGAATCTAGACTTGACTCAGTTTCTCCAACACCAGACTCGACGCCTGAAATTCAGAAACCAGAGGGCTCGGCCCCTACCACGCCCATCAGTCCAGCGGCCACGTCAACCACTGAGCCATCGTATCAGAATGCAGCGGCAATAATTGCAGCAGCCACCACCACCACCATAACAACGACGACGACAGCGGAAGAGAACAATCAATTGGACAGCCCGAATGCCAACACAACAACAACAACAACCAAAACAAATCAAATTGAGGAAAATAATATCGCTTCATCGATTGGGGCAGTCGCTTCAGCAACTCCAACAAAAGCCACCGATGCCGCTATGAACAATGTGGCCAAAGCCGCCTCGACCACTACAACAAAAGTCTCGAAAGCCACACCGCAAATACCCACTGGACAATTGAACGGAAATCTCGACAATGGCAATGCGACACCGAACAACGGCAATATTGAGGATAATGAGAAATCTTTAGGTAAAGAAATTGAAAAACAATCACACAATGCAAAGGCAAATCGAAAACAAAAACAAATTGATAAACAATTGAATGATAGTAGCAAATTAGTAAATAAAAATCCATTCGAAGAAGATGAACAAATCTACGAAGTGCCTAAGGGTGAGTAACAAAAACTCAAATCAAAATGATGAAGCATTTGCGAAAATATGCTGTACTCTGAGGGAGCAACTGACAAAAAAAAATAATGTATTGAAATGAAATGGGATTGTGTATTTTTGATTCGCCCTGTTGATCAATGTTGTAGTTTTTTTTTTTAATACTTTCAGGGTCATCATTCTGTGTGTAGTAGTTTTTTCTAGTCACTCCATTACTCATGGGTCTAACATATCTAAATAATATCACTCAAACGCCATGAAAAATAATCATCACATTTTTGTATGATACGTGGTATGATTCTACTAAATACATTTTTTTATATAGCCAATTTGAATCACGAATGCATTGGGAACATAAAATTATGTTTAATAGGCAATACAAATTATACAAAATTTTAAAATGTTCAATGAAAATTTGGGCTTACCACTTCAATGACGATAGTTCGATAAATTTTCAAAATCGAAATACATATGAAAAAAAATGGCGACCACTAATGGGTTAACGAGCCCGATGGGACTTTTTAAAAGTGTACTTAGTGATTTCTGACAGAAAGACGACTAAATTAGGTGCACAGGTTCATACCAATTTGTACACTCCCACACTCACTGTGGCGGGGTATACTAACTTTGACACAACGTTTGTAACGCCCATAAGGAGGTGTGTCCGGTATGGAAAAGTATATATATTCTTGACCAGCATCACCTCTTGAGCCGATTTAGCGATGTCCGTCCGTACGATAGCGATCGCAGTTTTCGAGATATCGACTTGAAACTTTGGGTACATGCTTTTCTCGTGAATACTGAGATCAAGTTCGAGAATCAGCCAAATCGGACAATAACTGGGCGTGGCTCCCATACACCGAAAAAAAGGTCAACATTTTTCAAGTCTTTTTTATTGCTGTATTCGATTGGAAATGTTTAGAAACGTATTTTTGACATGGTCTGAGGTTCCAAAACCACATATATAAGAGTCAAAATGGGGTCTTGAGACCACATTTTTTTATGTTCGAGGTACTTCTTCCTACTGTGTGGGGGTATTTCAGCTTCGGTATAGCCGATGATAGTCCACTCTCTAATTTTTTTTTTTTTTAATTACAAAAATAAAAACTGATCTGCTTTTGACAATCTAACGGGACCATGGATTTGTGATCAGCAAACTCCTACTTACTATAGATACACTTAGACTACGGATTCATCAATATTAGTTTGCAAATATTTCGATTGCGGTACCTACTTCTTAACGATAATATTTTTAATAATTTTTGTAAGAATAAATAACGGTTCATCAACTGGGCTAATATTAAGAGAATATTGAAAAACGGCTGTAGGCTAGTGGTATGTAAATGTCTATATTTGTAAATTCTTGAAAGTATAATTCGGCCGTAGTAGTGTAGACAATAGTCGTCAAACGCCGGTAGCGGGTGTACTTGCTCCCTCAGATGATTTTCAAGCATTTTGTTGTGGCACTCTTGGAATGTGTTTAACTTTGCGATATGGCGTGGCACAAACACAGTAACCATTTCAACTTCATCACATTTTTCGGGTATATAACTCATATAAGTAGCAAAGACACATTACATTATTTTGATTTCAATTCACATACAAACAACAACCGTTAACAAACCGTTGTCCATTCACAATTTTGCGCTCATCACCTCATCGATCATCCACAAGCACTTAATTTAATTTTTTTTTCAAAATTTGTGGTTTCTTTTTTTTTAATAATTGTGATTTTGCTTTCTGTTGTTACACTCTACTCATTAAGTATCTGGCAAAATTGCAAGCTTATATAAATTAAAACATAAAACATAAAAGCACGTTCGTTTCTCGAATCTTTTATAATTTTTGTATTAAAAAAAAAAACAAATTCTGCTGGCCGCAAAAGCAAAAACAAAAACCATTAACCCAAACAATTTGCCTACTAAAACCGTTCGAGTGCGCTCTCACCATTTCAAAAACCAAATAGAAGGTGTTTGGCGAGAAACGTTTTCAGCGAGAATTTCGAGAAATTTTGGCATCAGTCAAAATTCACGCTGAGAACGTTTTGCGCGGCGCACCTTCTTCAATTACTTATTGTGTTATGTTACAAATAATGGACATTTGTAGTTAGTTTGCTAAAGGTTCAAACCTACAGATAGATACAAACACTAATGTGGCTTTTCAATGTCTTGTACTTTTATATTTAAATGTTGCCAAATTTATGTAACCTCTTTTGTATATTCGAAGATAACTGATGTTTTTTTTGTTTTAAACTTATTCGTTATTTTTTTATATTTATTAGATGCCTCTACCGCTGATCTGCCACCAGGTGTACTTTACCGCGTGAAGGCCACATACGCCTACGTCAAGGAGGATGTTGACGAGTTGAGCTTCGAAATTGGCGATCTTATTCGCGTCATAGAGTACGATGATCCCGAAGATCAGGTAAGAGCTGGCCTAAAAGTACATTTATATTCGAGTAGTCAAGCTGATTGGTGGAATCGCGCGGTTCGGTGGCTGTTGAAATTAGGGCAAAGAATGCAGGCCATGCAATTCAATCGAATGATCCTCACATCTGCTTCCACCGCAACCGATTCGCCACATTCCATAGTCCGCATGCGTTGTATGAGTGTTTGTACTTAAGTCTGCGCCCCTTAATTGCACTGGCTAGTACCCATTGTCCCTGTGTCTTGTATGGTCGCACTTGCATCGACTTCTTGTCTTTATTAAATGTTAGTTTTTCATTTCTAATTTGCAGGAGGAAGGTTGGCTCATGGGCCAGAAGGAGGGCTCCGACGACAAAGGTCTCTTCCCCGCCAACTTTACACGACCAATTTAAAGCCAAGCCACAGCAAATACCACAAGAATAAAAAAAAACTGCAAAATGCGAAAAATACGACTTCAACTTATTGAGTATATATGCAACTACCACAAATAACAGACAGAAAGAACAACAACAGACACAAGAACAGCAGCAGCATTGAATCGTTCATCGAAATCTTTATTGAAGAAAGGAACAACAACAAATTGTTATTTTTTTTTTTAATTTAAATCAAATATTTCTGTAGAAAAATCTATTTAAACTCTACTATATTATATATTATATATGCTGTTATATATATTTTTTTTTGTCATCTAATATTATTCTTAATTTATACAAAAGAAAAACAAAAGGAGCAGAACGTTTACATTTTATTTGTTTCGATTTGGTTTGGTTTTGCAATTGGTTTTGTAATTCTATTCATTTTACCAAGAACGAGAATTTCAAAGTTTTTAAATGGTTTTTCTTAGTGTATTGTAATAACAAAAGAATCCCAACATATAAGTAAATTCTGATAGTGTGCTTCCAAAACAAAAATTTATTGTTAAATAACAAATTTAAAATGTCGGCCAAATACACATTTTTTGTATCAAAATAAAATTAAAGCGAAATTTTTTTAGTGATAACGTAAAATTCATTGTTATTGTTAATTTAATAAATAAAAAATAAAAAAGATAAAAATGCACAAGCAAGTGAACTGCGCCAACCACAGAGAAGCTGTATGATAATGTGTGGTTTCTGGTTTTTTTCGTCGTCAACATTCACTGCACAGAAATGAACAGTCAGCAAAATGGACGGCTCCCGAATGTGTGTAGACATTTATTAAATTAACGAATTATTTATTAAACTTATTGAATTATTATACATTGTATTTGTATTTCTATTGAAAAACGAAACGAGAAAATATCACTTCACTTATGTAGTACGTGTGCGTGTATTTTCTATTATTCTTTTACCTTAACTTCTTTCTCTTTCGTTTTGTTCTTCTTTTGTACATTTGAAAATTGCAATTCGCGTGTGTTTTTTGTAGTCATGAAATTTTTTTGAAATCGCATCAAACCTGTTTTCAGGCCAAACGCAAATTTTACAAATTTTCAAATTGTAGTTAAAAAAACAACAACAAAGTAAAGAAACAAAAAAAAAGCAACACCATAAAAAAAGAATTAAACATTTTTAATTAATATTTAAGCAACATAAATCGAAATGAAATTTAGTAATATTAGTAGTCACCACGCCCCCGCCCGCCCGTCCCCACGACTTCGCCGAGGTCAGTTTTGCGGTCAGTTAGTCGATGTCTGTCTGCCATTAACTTGCTTCAAAATTTTATTTAAAAAATTTTTTAAATTATTTCCGTTTAGCTTTTAGTTTTTAAAATTGTAAAATTAATTCCCTAACCTACGAAGTTTATTTTACCGATTTCATGCTTTCATAAACTTTATATTTTAATATGCAATATTCTCCAAAGTCCCTTTTCAAACATTTGCTCTGATTTTGATCTATTTGCATTCTATTTTAACGATCAAGTGTTACTTTGCTTTTGAGTTTGTAATTGAGGATTGTGTAATTGATGCAAGCAAGTAAGCAAGCAAACAAGCAACAAAATCAAAAACCAATGTATTTAATATTTAATTTTATCTTATTTATCATTACTGATCAAAATATTACAATTTACAAACAATAAACAACAGATTGACTAAAAAGAACGTCTTTCATTTTTTCGCCAGGTTTGGGAACTTGTGTTGGTTGTTCGAACACAAATTTTGTTTGCGATTGGAGTTAGCAACAAAAGTTGAGTGCGCTCGTGCGGTCTAAATGCACATTAATTCGTGAGTGTTTAAATGCGGGGAGATTGTGAAGAGGATCGAACACTGAAACCAAATTGTTCGACTTTCATATGATAACAGAAAGTAGACAAAACAAAAAATTTTGAAAAAATCCGAAATCCGTATGAAAACCAGTTTTCTGAAAATTTCACAATTCCGTATAAATACGGATTTTGCGTATTTAAACGAAACAGTTTATTTTTTCTTTTGTGAAAATTGTTTTTTTTTTTTTAATATTCTATTCTGCTTAACTTTTCCTTGCAACTTTGTAGACTTTTCAAAAGGTTAAGTGAAGAAGTGTCACTTGAATGTGGAAAAATAAACATACAAATGGTAGTTGTAGTAGTAGTAGTAGTAGCAATGGTGCTAAGCACTTCAACGATTTTTAAAATGCGTTTGTCTAACCTTTTAATTTGCAGAAGAACGTTTGGGGTTTTGGGGCTTTTTATTTTGGGATGCAAAAAGTTGTGTTTTGTAATAAATAATAATAAATTTTATCGAGGGATATCGGTCAGAAGAGGTTGGGATTTGGATTTGAAAAGTTTTATTGTGAACTTCACTTTTTGTTTTTAAAGCCTGGTATCCAGATGGAAAAAAATGTGGCCAGGGTCCACCTTTTCGGAGGAAGGACCTATGTGGCCAGGGCAGGAGGAGACTATTGTCCACCTTTTCGGAGGAAGGACTTATGCAGCAAGTACAATGGCGATAATAAAAAGTAGATTAAACAAAAAATTTCAAGAAATCCGAAATCCAAAATCAGTATTTTTCCTGAAAATTTTACAATTCCGTATAAATACGGATTTTTCCGTAAATATGGCAGCACTGTTCACACCGATAGTTTTCTTCTACGCTTAAAAATCATGGAATGGCAACACTGGATTATTGGTTTAAAGGTGCATGTAGACCGCACGAGCGAACGCAACTTTTGTTGCGAACTCTAATCACAAACAAAATTTGCGTTTACACTGCCTAAATATTTGTTCGCGAATCGGGCGCTTACACCGGCCGAATGAACGGCATTTTGTTCGCGAGTTCGTGCGGTCTAAATGCACCTTTAAACGCTAAAAATGCTGAATTTTGAATGGTGACAAAACCGCAACCAACTTCACCCAGAAGTGAAGTGTCGTTGTCAGTGCTGCCATATATTCGGAAAAATCGATATTTATCTGAATTGTAAAATCTCATACAAAATTTGAAAAAATCTGAAAAAAACCTCAGGCGAATTAAAATATTTTACATATTAAGACCGGTATGCAAAATGAAAAATCTCTGCAAAGTACTAAACAATTTTATTTTTAAGGAAACAATAAGGGAGTGCACAAAGGTCTCATATTGGTCATATTGTTGTAAAAATAATAGTCATAAAAATGTTGTTCCTTTTTTCCATACAAAAAATTTTATGACCAATACAACTCTGCAGCCTGTGTTTTTGAAGGTTGTATTAAATCAGCTGTCAAATTTATTTATTTTTTTTTTTGGTGCACGCAAAAATATAAATGCCTTACTTTATTTTAGCTGATTGATGTAGAAATAACACATTGAAATATGACAGGGTGTTCACAAATGTCATATTTTTTCATATATGATTATACGCTATAGGACTTTATGAGACCTTTGTGAACTCCCTTAATAATTTTGAAAAAATGTTGTAATAATTCTTCTGTACGGATTTTACTGATTGATTTTTTTTACAATAAAAATTAGAAATTCGGATTTTTGGAAAAATAAATCTGGCAACATTGCCAAGAAGTGAAGTGTCGTTGTGTTTGTGTGTGTGGTAATGAAGAAAAATTTTTCTTCACCAATTTTTTTCCATAGAAGAAATAGGAAATAGACAGCAAATTGCAAATTGCTAATTGGCGAAAAGTGAAAAGTGTTTGTTTCAAGTGATTGTGCATAGAAAATTGTAAGCGACGATTGAGTTTGGCATGGGATAATAATTTTTCATGGGTCCGTGTGCTCCAGAAAATTTGATACATGGAAAAAAAAAAAATATAATCTCGGGAAAATCAGTGTTCGTTTATTGCAGCCACTCTCGAGAGTGGACGGACGTGTGAAACTACATAAAGGATTTTTAAATTGCAAATGAAAAAGTGTATAAAGAAAGTGACATAGGCCGGTTTCAATCGGCAATTGAAAGAAAAATAATTTTCCACCCCAAAATATTGTAGTAGTCGTGGGGGTGTGCCGAAAATCCTGGAACCCCTTTAAACATTCTCAGCCACGACTGGAATATCTGCCAATGGACAGGACTCAAAATCATTTTGACCGAAGAAAACCTGTGCTTCATAAAACTCAAGATTCAGTAATTTCCAAATCTTTCGGTTTTTTTTTCATTTCGACCTCGCCCGTTCGTCGCCGTGTGTATTCGTTTCGTCGGTAATGGCGTGCTGACATTTCTGTTTTCCTTCCACCGTTAAGGCAGTGCTGGCCAAAACGAGATCACTATATAGCGCAATCCTTACGAATTAGTGCAATAAAAGCAAAACACAGTTTTGCTTTCCGCGTATTTCTTGATTTTCTTTTGACTTTTCCATTGATAGATTCATTCGCAAAAAATAAATATATTTTACCTGACCGTCTTTCTTTTTTGCCAAATTAAACGATGAAATGTAAAAGCAAACAAAGCTACGAACCTTAAGTTTCCTATCCCAACTTGTGTTCCCAAATTTAAATTCTCCTTTTTCCATTTGCAGATTAATCAATGCATACATAAAAAAAATAAAAAATATGCATTTATAAAGTTGTAAGAGTGGAGCACAAAACGAAAAAAGAAAGAAAGAAGAATTCAATGTGGAAAATTCGTGGCATTTAGAAACTTGAGAATATTTTTTTGTAAAGCTATAAAGCAGAAAACAGCACCCACATCGTTCCTTTTTCCTCCGTGAAATTCAATCGCAACAGCAAATGTTGAATTAATGATTTTTACAAAGGATCGCAGCTTAACAAATAACACAGCAACAGAAGCAGCAACCAGATCATTAGCAATATCAGCCATAGTTCTGCAGGGAAATCAATCTCATCCAAATCGACAACAACATCAACCAGCATAGAAACTAACAAACTTAAAACCAATTTTTGATACCGATCTTTTTAAGTTTTAACGTTTGACACCAAGCTAGTTTAATCGGTGAGTAAACATAAACTTGATTTTAATAACTAACTACATAATAACAGGGAAACCCATTGATACAATTGCTTGGAAGAGACAAGCTTTACTATAAATGGGGAACTAAAGTGGTCCAAACAGATAAGCGCATACCGATACCTAGCCAGTACGATGTGGCTCTCAGTTGCATAGACAAATTCAAATTGAAATACATTAGGTATTTACTAAAATCTATGTACTAAGTTCATTCTATTTTTGATTCGACTTAAGTACTTGATCCACTATGGAACTGAACACCTCATATATAAGTCGGATTCACATGTTTACTATAGATTGGAAAGTTTGTTGTTGTTGTAGCAGCTGAAATGTACAGCTTAGTCCCGCTGCATGGTGTACATTTTTTGATTTTAGGGCCTAGTACATTGGCAGATCTTATTGGAAAGCTCCAGAGCGTCTCTACCTGTAGCTTTGTAGTATTAGCCATACAGCAGAATAACTGATGACAGGCACGTATCATAAATATTTGTTTTTCTTAAAGGAAAAACAGAAAAAAAGGTTTTTAAATGCAAAAAATATTAATTTTTCGGGTGTTAGTAAGTCAATTCTCAAAATTTTTTTGGAAGATGTCTGTGTACTAACTAGTTACTGTAAAACCTGTAAATGAGAGCGAAGATAAGAGATCAATTGAGATTCTCAAGTAACAAAATAACATTTTTTAGAGCACACGCTTTGGTTTTGCAATTTAGTGTGGACAATATGCAGGCAAATCTAAAAATTCCAAAAAAAAAAATTATAACATCGATACCTTAAAGCACAACCATCCTATGTCCTTTTTTTCAAAACTCTAGAAAAACAAGTTTTCAAATTAGTATGTTTTGTATGGAAATTGATTTTTATTTCCTCATTTTTCAATTACTTTCATTACGATTCCAACAAACCACTATAGCCTGTCTGATGCAGCTTCTTCTCAGGAATCCAAACATGCCAAAAACTCAATTTTCATAAAATCGGAAATAGGATGGTTGTGCTTTAAGGTATCGACATAGCCTATGACGTCAAAAAGTATATTCCCAGAAAGTATATTCCAATGCAGTTAATTTGAATGAAAACAAAATTATGT
This sequence comes from Heteromyza rotundicornis, assembly GCA_951394025.1. Lineage (NCBI taxonomy): Eukaryota > Metazoa > Arthropoda > Insecta > Diptera > Heleomyzidae > Heteromyza > Heteromyza rotundicornis. Next base: position 14,540,751 of record OX596011.1, on the reverse strand, counting down.
AAAAATTTAATTTTCCTATTTCTTTTTAAATAAAATGTTGCCTTCCTGTTTGATTTTTCGCTATTTGACACTTTTGGTTACTGTGGTTTTCTCCACACATTCATTATGTACTTAATCTATATTGCAAGTAGTACGCGCCTAACCCATGTGTCCGCGTGAGTGTGTGTGTGTGTGTGCAAGTACTTAATCACTTATCTTAATTTTATCTACAAAAAAAAAGTGTAAACTATGCGCCATAGACGATAAAACGCCTTGACGCTACATTTTACATTATCTAACGTTAACTTTATTAAAATTTATATATTTTATATAAATAAACCGCAACTCAGCAACAACAACAACAATAACCAGTAAAGAAGAATAACACAACCAAGGGAGGTGGTTGAAAAGCAATTGTGCCTGTATGTAGCTAAATAGATAGAACATTCATGTTGCCCGTACATTGCGGCTAGTTTCGATACTGTCTTCTTGACTATGTTGAGTATTCCTCTGACGCTGGAGAACGACTTGAGCGCTCAAGTCTTGTCTTATCACTTGTATCGACTGAGATGAGGGTGGTGTAGGCATTTGTTTTTAAATTTTATTGTTTGCAATTATTTTATTATATGGACAAAGTAGGGTGGTAGGGTAAATCCTATTAGCATGAGTCAGTGATTGCTTATACATTTAGTTTATTAAAATCAATGCACTTGAAAGCTGTTTAACGCTACCACTCACACGCGCCCATAGCTACACCGAAGCATATACGAAATGGTTAGAAAACCGGAAATTGCTTTGGTTTGCTTCATGTAATAGCATTAGAAATGAAATTGCAATGGCAGGCACATAGGCACACAGAATCAATAGTGAAGCGCCACTTAAGTCCAACATCAAAGCCACTGTCAGTGTCTAACGGCCTGCTCACATTTCAATAGGTACATACATGTTTTATTTAATAATTTTATTTATTGTTCCTCCTCAGTGCATGCTTGAAACCTTCAACACTCATACTCTTATCACAATTAAAAGAATTTTTGTGTAGAAATTTTCTTAGAAATTTATTTATTTTCATTGATATACATTTTGAGTTATTCGAATGGTATGTTTTTAAAGTGTGACTCGTACTCACACGTGTATAGATTAAAATGAACCTTCAAGCATCTACCTCAGGGGTTCCCATGAATCCTGACACCTGGTAGAACTTTAGGACCTACAAAAACTCTAAACATTTTTATTTCCAATTGAAAATTTTTAAAAATCTTTTCATTTATGTTTTTGCTCTAAAATGCGTTGTCCATGTTCTTCATAGCATCCCGCTCAATTAGTTGTAATCTGCAGAATATCACGAGTCTATGCTAAAATAATTGTTTTCCTTTTGTTTTGCCATTCATCGCCAATGCAAAATAGAGAAAAACGGCAAATAAAAAAGGCTATATGCCCACCGCTTAAATTTGGCTTTAATGTGCTGCACTGTGTGCACTTTAACGTTAATTAGATTTGGCTTTAAATTAGAATATGCATGTTGTATTCGATAGAAAATACAGCAAAATGGGTATTTTATGTGTGCTTGGTTAGAAAAACCTTCCTTATACCTTCAATCTCAGTTGAATTTGCCTCGACTTATGAAGAGATTTCAAATAAATAAATGGCCAACAGGTCAACTTTGAAATGAAAAATTTTGCATGTCATCCAACTTGTTATGTTAGTCTGCTTAGTACATTGCTTAAGCTTTAGCTACTGTAACGGTACTATTTTATTATTAGCTTGTATGAGTCATAAATAAATTGCACTGTTCTATAGTTAGAAAAGCGCTGGGACAAGAGAAGTTCATTTATACTAATTCGAGTTCACCGATAAGGAATTCGAAGTGCGTTGTGCTCTGCTTAGAGTTGTAAAATGACTTTTTGACTGAATTCGATTGTTAGTCATTTTCGGTAAAATTCATCAGAAAACCGTCTAATTCAGTCAAATTCAGCCAAATAAGTTAGTCAAAAACAATTTATTTCCTTTAATAAGCCATACTGGTCAAACGCAGCAGTATCCCTCCTTGTTTATAAAATCCTACCATTCTTTGTTCGCGATAGCCATGGAACATTTTGATTTATTTATTAAAAATTACAAAAATTAACCAATAAAAAATAAAAAAACAATAAATTATTAATTTTAATTTTGAAATGTTTAATGAAATTCAGTCAATTTGACTTTTACATTTTAAGTTTTCCAGGTTTAGGTTTTCTAAGAATTTAAGCACATATTCGGGATTAGTGTTCTAGATTTTGTTTTAAGAGTAACTAATATAGCCCCAAACTAGATTAGTCTTTATATTTAGTATTACGAAAAAAATGTGTGGCTGTAATCACGGACGTAACCAGGAATAAATTTCGGAGGGGGGGGTTTTCAAAAAAATTTGTTTACTTATATTGGAAAAAAACTAGATTAAAATCAACAACAGATCGCTTTTTTAAAAATAAATCTTTTGAATTTTCATAAAAAAAGTAGATTAAAATGAAATGAAAAAAAATTTTTGGAAAAAACCTGAAGGGGAGTTTATGAAAAAAGGATTTATTCTAAAATCGACGTATTGTGTTAATATATTTTGGGGGGGTTTGGAGGGTGTCCACTTCATGGGTACGTCCCTGCTTTCATTTAAAAAAACGCTTTCATTTGATTCACAGCAAAATTTCGAAATACTATAAACATTCATAAGGTGTTTCACTTTTATGTAAATGTAAACGAATGCTAGAACTGGAATTTTTCCAGTTTTTGGTACACGAAAGTTTTTAATAAAATAAAATATCAAGGAGATACGGAAGTTTCTCTTAAATTCTGTTAAATTTCATAACAAATTTGGAACAATAAAAATTTTTGTTTGCAATAAAACAAAACTGTATTCTTATCATTTTGATATCTTGGAATTTACTGAACAACTCATTTTGTAGTTTTATATTCTTGAAAAATACTTTAAAGAAACGATAGAAATGTGTCTAAGTCCAGTCACTTACAAAAACACACACAGTAGTTATAAACTTTCAATAATATGAAATGACCTGACCTATCGTTATCTGCCATGTGTAACGAAATTGACAAGATATTGAATTTATTCGTTCACCTTAAAATTTTGTAATTAATAAAATACAGTGAACGCAATATCTACACACACAAAATTGTGTAGTTTACCAATCAATAACTGATCAACTACAATTAAATAGTTAGTTTGCCAATTATTAAGTCATCTTTAAAATTTGAATTAGTTACTGGAACTAAATTGAAAACTAAACTTGCTTGTTTTTATTAAATTGTCAACATTTTGTACTCACACCACTTTTGTACTTACTGCCCACCCGACCTTGCCACCGGACTGTGAAGTTCAAGACAATTGGATTAGAATGCATTTCAGCAGAGCTGACTGTGGTGGCACGGTCGATCGTGGTGGTGGCGCTTGGCTCGCCATATCATATGTGCATATGCGCGTTCCACCTCACCCCATTCCAGAACGCAAAACGAAACAAACAAACAACAAACGTGAAGCCTTACTAAACTTTTCGAATCACCTTTCTCGAAAGTCGGCAGAGAATCGCCAATGTGTGGATTTTTCCTGAACCGCAGTTAGAAGTCGATTTGTGGCCACTTAAGTTGGTGGCGGCGCGTACATCGAACGCTATGCAAATTTTTAATAATAAACAATTTAATTTTGGCATAACGTCGAAAACTGCTCAAGTGTCAACAACTAGGTGCGGTTCGAAGAGCGCGCTTATCCTATTTGTTTTACTAATTTTGTAAATTTACGGGGGAAAAAAAACGTAAATACTAATTGATATTTCCTTGTTTCCCTGTATTTTCAGATGTTTATGGAATTTTTAAATACATTTTTACAAGAAAGCAGCAGTCCGCAGTCGTCGTCGATGTCGTCGTCATTGTTCCAATCTGGTCAAAAAGCTAAATTTTATATTTCATAGACTCGTTCGTGTAAAAGATATAATCAAAAGCAAGCAAACAAACAAGCAAACCACAACAACCACTACAAAAAAACGTCTCACCAATTTTAGCCCACACGTTTATTTTGTTTTGTTTAACAAAGGATCATACATGAGAGCTAAGCTGATTTGAATGTTCCGCAACAACCGAAACACTTCATTCACACTTCACATTGCCACTTGAAACTACAACAAATTCGAGGATAATTTAACTTGCATGTTGCAGTACACTAAGGCGGCTCAACTAACAGAAACAGCAACACCCTTTAAACGGCCCCCAACTCCCACAACCACTGATATAGCTTGAGGAATATATATATATATATATATGCAGAGTGGGAACGCTTAGGGATCACCCACACAAACACTACAGAATATTTAAATATTTGAAAGTAGCCCAAGTAGCAGTCAGCAGTCCAACCATAGAGCAGCAAGCAGCAGCGTAAGCGGCTAAAAATTTAGTTAGTATGGAGTGCTGTTTATCGGAAGAGGCCAAGGAACAGAAGCGCATCAATCAGGAAATCGAAAGGCAATTGCGTCGTGATAAGCGAGATGCGCGAAGGGAGCTTAAATTGCTGCTATTGGGTAAGTTAAGGGCATACAAACAAAGGAATACTCACTGCCTAAATAGGATGCTATAACGGGATTATTACCTTAGTTCGAGTTTCTATTTCAATATACTCTAAAATTTGACAACCTACCCACCACCCCCCACCACCAACAGACCGCAATCTGTGACCTCATTGAATTTAGTGAACACTGTCACGTGACCAGTACTTTGCCTTAATCTAATTGCTACACACTGCACACGTATGCACATGCGCCCTAAACCGATTATTAAATTTAAATATAATTTCATGCTCACGTTTCATTTCGAAAGGAAATGCCAACTAACGAACGAACAGCGAAACCATACAAATGTTATCCAAAAAATCTGTCAATACACTATTTACACCGCTTAAATATAATTGAATCAATTTTCTTTGGTATACAGATGGATTGGACATTAGTGGGGTAGAGTCAAACAGTTGGAATGTTTATCCTGTGGAACTCCTCTTTTGAAAATTTCTTCATGATTTGATCAATTTCCATTATTTTCTCTAGGCACTGGTGAGTCCGGCAAATCCACATTCATCAAACAGATGCGTATTATTCACGGCAGCGGCTATTCCGAGGAGGATAAACGAGGTTATGTCAAATTAGTCTATCAAAACATATTCATGGCAATGCAATCAATGATCAAAGCCATGGATATGTTGAAAATTTCATATGGAAGTGAACCATGTTCGGTAAGCTACGAACTAATCTCGCACATTTGGAGTATTTTCCATTAATCATTTCACATTCACAGGAATATGGCGAACTGGTGATAAGTATTGATTACGAGACAGTTGCGACATTTGAGGATCCATATTTAAACGCCATTAGATCACTTTGGGCAGATACTGGTATACAAGAATGCTACGATCGACGAAGAGAATACCAACTAACAGATTCAGCTAAATAGTAAGTCAAAAGAATAACTAAATAGATAAAATGACATTACCCGTTTGAAATCAAATTATATATGATGCGCTCAGAGAGAAAAAAATTCACTAGCCCAAAAGGTGATCAAAATATTTCACAGAGCCAAAACAATCCTTTGTTGTTTTGACAGACGGTCAACCAGAGTTCGTTTTGGCTCTATGCTATTTTCGGCTTAACTTGTTCGCTAGTTATATACACTGAGCGCTTCATATATACATATTCGCAAACCAATTGAACAAATCGATTCTAAATATTCAACTAATATGACTACAGTTATCTGATGGATCTCGATCGTGTGGCTCAAGCAGACTATTTACCAACCGAACAAGATATTTTGAGGGTTCGTGTGCCGACAACGGGGATTATTGAATATCCTTTCGATTTAGAAGAGATTCGCTTTAGGTATAAGCACAACTTGATTCGATTCGATTCGATTTCGATCGTCTACAATAACTAATTGCATGTGATACATTCGTTACTGTGTTTTCTATTTGGTCTTTACTACACTACAACTTACGTTATTTTAACCAATTTCCTTTGACTAACTCTTAACTTTAAATTGTCAATATCATATTTGTGCATGAATTTTTTTTGTACTCTTAAAAAATTGTGAAGCTTATTAATTTTAAATTGGAGGGAATTTAGGTATTCGTTGTGAGTCAACTCGTCTTTGCGTTCCTATTTGTTTTGGCAAAGTTTTTTTTTAGCATTGATTTTTATATTTAGTCATCGATTGAAAAATTACACTTTTCTGAAAACCAAAGGTTGGCATTGACGAAACTAGTGTATCTATACTAATTTGTAGTCGGTGATCACTTCCGTTAAACACTGCTAACTACAGATTGTTTGCAAACCACAACAGTGACACCTAAAATGCATAAAAAAAAAATTACCAAATGCAAAACAATTTTTTTTTGCACAATTAATTTAAAAATTTTTCATTAATATTTTCTATTTTGTTCGAATTTGAATTCGAATTTTTCGAAGTATAACTAAATGTAGAATTAAAAAATTTCAGATAACTTTTCCTAGAAAATACATTTTTTTATATTCGAAGATTTCCCCTTTTTAAAGAATCAAAATTTTATCTGAAACTGGACACAGAGCTGACAGTTTTTAATGTAAATTTCATAGCAATTATCATATTATCAACAATCAACTTGGTTGCCACCTAGGACTTAATTTCTCCCCACCCAAACAGTGTTACCATATCTGTGGGTTTTAACTTCGGTGAAATTTTTACCTTTCAGGAGAAAAATTTGCTTATAGGATAAGTTTAACAATGCAATTATAATAGTTTTTAAGGCCCAGCAAAGCGGGTCGGGCCCAGCTAGTTTTAAAAATTTTAATGATTACAAATTTTTTCGAAATTTGAATTTTTGTAAAATTTTATGTTATCATATTTCGGAAAAAACATTGCTTAAATTAAGAATCATTCGATTAGCAGAACCAGTGGTAAAATATCTGCAACTGAGCAGAGAGATGACAACTTGACATTTTTACGAAATAGTTATTCCGAAATAGTATTTCGCTATCAAATTGATTTAAATTTATTTACAATCTTCAGTTATCTAAGTGACTTGGAGCGTATTGCATTGCCCGATTATTTGCCCTCAGAACAAGACATTTTGCGTGCTCGTGTTCCGACCACAGGCATACTCGAGTATCCATTCGATTTGGATGGCATTGTGTTTAGGTATAATTTTCAAATTTGAATTTAGTTGTAAATTCGGCCTTAGAAACCTATTGCTAGGCACTCGGTACAAGGCAAAGGAGCTAGAGTTTATATTCTTACTATTTGTTTGTAATTTAAATGTTTCATTTGTAATTTGCACACATTTTACGTAGATCATATCTAACTTAAAATAATTTCATTGAATGTAGTTGTTGCCTTAACATTTCGCTTTTGTATTTGTTTGTGCTTTTTTATATTCCATTTCAACCCGTTCAACGATAATAATCGTGTACTCTTCTCTATTTCAACATCAAATTTTCGTTCGACAAACAGGATGGTAGACGTTGGCGGACAGCGTTCCGAAAGAAGAAAATGGATTCACTGTTTTGAAAATGTAACATCAATCATATTTTTGGTTGCGCTATCGGAATATGATCAAATTTTATTCGAATCTGATAATGAGGTAATTGCTCTCTATAACACATTCTTCAGCGTTTTACTCAAACATTCTATATTCTTTACAGAATCGTATGGAAGAATCAAAAGCTTTATTTAGAACTATTATTACGTATCCGTGGTTCCAGAATTCATCAGTTATTCTTTTCTTAAATAAGAAAGACTTGTTAGAAGAAAAAATTATGTATTCGCATTTGGTAGACTATTTTCCCGAATATGATGGTGAGTTCTTAATTTGAAACAAAGCAACTAACATTTATTTGGCGACAAATTGAATCTAAATTTAAATTAAATTATTCGAACGATTTCAAATGAAGGTGCGAAATGCGATCATGCAGCCGCAAAACAATTTGTATTGAAAAAATATCTAAATGCGAATCCCGATCCTGATCGTCAATGTTATTCTCATTTTACAACAGCCACAGGTTACTTTGACTTTAATTTGGATTTTCAAAAGAAAATTGCACAAATATTTCATATCATCTTGTATGCTAGTGCAGAGCGTACCGCGTAATGCTATTGAATATTGACAACAGTATTTCCAGAAGTATTTTCTGCTACCTTACCTCCTTATTGCTAAGATTTAGACATACTTATTACTTTTATTGCTAATACTTTGACTGCTTGATTACTTTGTTGCTCTGTTGTGTATTTAATTCTCAATTTAGGTCCACAAAGGGATGCAATAGCCGCCCGTGAATTCATTCTCCGCATGTTTGTAGACTTAAATCCCGATTCCGAAAAAATAATCTATTCTCATTTCACCTGTGCTACAGGTAAGTTGCGGGCACCTTGACTTTATATTTGTATACTTGTATGTAGTTTGTGTAAGTGTGAATGTGAAATTTATAATTCGAAAGAACTTGAAATACGTTTGCCCAGGGTTTCCATTCAGTTAAGGTAACGAAACAACAATTTCTCTTTATTCGCTGCTTTCTAGCTGCCGTAGGTTGTGGCACATTCATCCATAAGTCGTAACTCGTTGTAACTTAATTTTCGTTTTTAAATTTGACTCTTATTTTTCTTTTGTTTAAATTAATTTTTGTACACGCGCGCATGCTATTCTGGAATCCAGATACCGAAAACATTAAACTTGTGTTCTGCGCTGTTAAAGATACTATTATGCAAAACGCTCTCAAGGAATTCAATTTGGGCTAAGCCAATGGACGTGGTAAACAGCGAAATTTTCGCTTCAGATTACATACATTTTCTATTTCTCTTAAATCTCTTTTAAGTGTTTTTCTTTCTTTGTTTATGTTTCGTTTTTCAAGGACATTTCTCCTTTAAACACGAGCCTAATTTATTAAAATTAAAACAAATAACAAAAATTATAATTATAAATGTTTTTTTCTTCTTTCTTTTAAATGTTGTAGTTATTAATATTTTATGAAGAAATAAATGCGAATATTGAAGTGTTGTTTCATTTTCCTAAAGAAATGTCAATAAAAAAAAACGAATAGAACATACATATCGCTGTCCTAATTTGTAATCAAAATCGACTTTTTGATGGATTATGATAAAGAGTACCCGCGTGCCATTTAGAGCCATACATCGAAAACCTATGGTTATATACACGGTTTTGTAAATGCCCTATCATATGAATGCCTCTAAAATATAAACCGTTTTTTTGCTTTTTGTGTTAGGACCTTTACTAATTAAGGCAACGATATGCAGTTACATATTGACACAATTAAGCGCACAACCTTAAAAGTAATAAAAGTTAAGAGTTATCTGGTTGGATTCCTAAGGAAGACGAATTGCCTGGAAGAAGTACTACTGCATTGCGTTATGATGGGGCTCTACTATGAGCAGCTTCGAGTTTGTTGCGATGCCCATCATTTTCATTTATATTATTTTCTTAATTGTTGAATATAACCATCCAATGACCAACCCATGAGTCAAAGACAAAATCTTTTCAAGAACAAGGCGTTTTCCAGATGATATAAGCGAAAATGTTCATTACTCCTATAGATGTGCGATGCATTTGTTTAGCAGTTTAGAGTAAGTTCTGTGTAAAACAGCATTTTACCAATTCAGAGATTATCGTCCTTTTTGAAGAATATTTCCCCTAATTTTGCGTCTCCTAAATTTTGGTTTCACTCCAAAATCTCGAAAAAATCATAAAACTGTGGCCTTAAAAGTTCCAGCGTATCAAACCCAGCAAACATTTAGGTTTGATATCGACTCGAGAACGACTCGGTATCAAAGGTTTTTCTCTAATGTCGAACGTTTGAAACCGAGTCGATACCGACTCGAGAATCATAGCTTTCTCAATAAAAAGGGGAGTTAGTTCTCGAATCGGTTTCAAACGTTAATTCTCAAATCGACTTAAAATAAAAAGAGTGAAATGTGAATTATTTCGTTTATAAATTGTATTTTTGTTTTTATTGCATATTTGATAAGTAGAGATAATTTTTTTTACACTAAACAAAATAAAAGGTACAGATATAATTTAAAAATTAAATTATTAACGTTTCACTTTTTTATTTTTTGAAGTAACCTTTGAAAACGATTAGTTATCGACTCGAGAAATAGGGTTTTTCTCAAACGTTTGAGACTGTGTTTGCTGGGATGGACACCGCCTAAATCTATTTTCGCTTATCTTGAGAAATACGGAAACGACTTTGACATAATTTTTTTTTTAAATGTGCAGGGGTATTTTTTGCTTCGGTCGAATTCTTCATGAATTGGTTTCAAAAATGGATTATATGTATGTGAAAATGTATTGTAATGCGTTTGTGTGTGAGTTGTGTGGTTACTATTATTATATTTAAGCAAATACAGAGTAAATCGATTATTGTCGACTTCACGGTATTTTACGTCGGTTTACTCGTTTTACCCTTGTACCATCTTTAAGTGAATAAAACTGATGCATATTTTTTTCTCCTTCTCTTTTGCCCACCCATTCAGATACTGAAAATATTAGATTTGTGTTTGCAGCTGTAAAGGATACAATTCTCCAATCAAATCTTAAAGAATATAATTTGGTCTGAACTGGCTTTGGATCGACAAACTATTTTTGTGATTTTATTATATTCATAATTCCTTTTTTCGCATAAAAGAAGATAAGTAAACAGAAGAAAAAGAAACAAAATATTAAGGTACATTTAAATGAGAGAAAAACAAAAAAAGAAGAAAAAACCAATTTAAATCAAGTACTAAGAATAATAAATCTTAAACATTTTATAACGCAAGAATAACAAATTATACTTTATAATATAATTATATATGGAAAACAAAAAACAAAAACAAACAAATATAAATGAACAACAACAACAACCAGATTGGGAAGAACGTTTTTTTTGTCACGTTGAAAGTTGCAAAAATTGAATTGTGGAATTAAAAACAAAAATTTAACTTGAATGGGATTAAAAACTGTAAGGATACATAATTTCTGATGATAAACAAAAAAAAAACAAAATTTATAATGAAAAACAAAAACCCAATATTAGTGGAAGAAGAAGAAGAAGGCGAGAAAATTGTATAATTAATAAATATAATTAATTATGAATTATATATAAATTATTTGTATATGTATTGAAGTGAACCATTCAATGTAAATTAAAATACTACCAAAAAGAAAAAAAAACAAAATTTAATAAAAAAAAACAAGTAAAGAAACAAACGATTTCATTGATTCGATTGCAAAAGAAAAACTAAACAAGAAAAAAATGATTCATATTTTGCAAATTTGCAAAAAAAAAACTGTTTGAATATGTATGTCAACCGATAAAATATAAACAAAATAAAAACAAAAGCAACAACAATGTTTTGTAACACGATGGATGTCATGAGAAAAGAAGTAGAAGAAGAAGAAGAGAGAAATGTATGCTTTTTATTTTTTCGAACTTTATTTGTGTTTTAATTTTAGTTCTATTTTAATATTAATAATTTATATGCGCACATAAAAAAAAACTATTTATATTATGAACAAATATAAAAGAAATATATATATATATACATATATTATATAGAAGGAAAAGTTAACTAGTGTTTTTTATAAACCCAATATTATATTTATTATGAGGTGTGGTGTTGTTCGGTTATTTTTTTTTTTTGTATAGGGTAGTTAAATTGATGATACCTCAAAGCGTTTTTCTATTAGTTGTGGAATTATTTTGTATGGCTTTGTTTCCACTTAAAGTTGATCATTAAAGCCAAAAAGCCCGACTGTAGCATCCTGGAATAATAGAAAGAATATCAGAACCGTCTAAGGGGAACATGAAATATTTAAAATATTTGCACTATTTTCCAAAAATTATTCGCTTTCTAAATTTTAAATTTTTTATGGATAATGTGCCTCTTTCAGTTCAAAATGTTAAAACAGCATTTCAACAATATCAATTCTAGAGTCGTATTCACACATCTGTCGTTTGACAGCTTGATACTTTGTTCAGTTTTTTATTTTGATTATCGGTATTTTGATAATTTTGCACAAACAAAATGCACATGAAAAACAGTCGATTTACTAAGCCTTGTGTGAATACCACTATTGTCTTTTGGAGTGCAATAATAACTGCATTACCTTTTCGTGATTGAACAATGGACGACTCCTCAATGCAATATTAAAACTGACTTTTGCCTGAGAGATAACAGAATCATCACTCAATGTCGTTTCACAAGGTCTCATAAAGTCATATTTGGAAATCCTATAATTTTTTGTGTGATATTCAGACAACTTGTTGCAAGAAAAAAGGGAAGGAAAATCCAAGATTTGTAAATCAAAATGCCGCGAGAAAGTAAAAAAATTAAATAAAATTTGATGACCTTCACCTTCATGACATATTATGATACTTTGTGAATACCACTAACAGAGGTACATATATATTTTGATAATGATATATATTTTAAAGAGCTCTTGGTAGGTGAATGATTACGTATAGTCGGGTTCAAACTCAAGAGCAAAGTAAGTCAAGTTAAGAAGCTTCTAAATTTAATTTAAGTTGCACTTGAGCTTCAATTCGACTTTAAGGTAAAACAGGGCAGCTGATTACAAATCCGGGTCCGTTTTGCTACACTACCTTGAATGAATGTTGAATGACGTTTGTCACAATAAAGTGATATTTCGCACACATTTCATGAGATTTAGGTTACCATAATGGCAAAAGGAATCAACAAAATAACAGCGGGGAACTTCATCTTCCATTCTAAAGCATCGATATTCATTTCCATCATGTAAACTTGCGCTTCAAGTTTTATTCAAGATCCATCCAGGTAGGAGGCATAAGGACTAATTTGTGAATCTTCATTTCACACATGTGGATATGTTCCCGTCTGCAGTGAAATATTCTGCCACAATCTTCGTTTCAATTTTATTTCGATTACCATTAATAGGTCCAAATTTTAGTTTAGAAATGTATTTATTTTACATGAAAGCCATTTCGCGTTTCCCACCATTTCATATTTCACTTTCACACACACACACACACACCAACTTTGTCTTTATTCACGCCCGCTAATCTAAATTTGGAAAATTCAATTCGCAAGAAAAAGTTTATTTTTAAGAAGGATTCAACAAAGTGTTGTATAAAGCTTTAATTAAAAACGATTTAATTCAAAAATTTATTAGCTTTTAAAAAGCTTAGAAATAACCGTCGTATTTGAATGTTGAGAGACCATAATATGTGTATTATTTGTTTACATTTTGAACGCACTTGATTTTCAATTGTTTTACTTTTCCGTCCAAACCAAAAATTTAAACAAAAAAAAACAAAATTAAAAAACAAAAATGGAAAAAAGAATAGGTACATTTTTATTTTCCAGTGCTTTTTTGTTATGGTATTTAAGTTGATTTCATCTCATCCAAAACAAAAAAGGACAGCTTTTAATTTTAGCAAATTAAAAATCACAAGGAACATACAAAAATAATAACAAAAGCACCAAAATATTAAAACTACTCGAAGGACGCGCTGCTGTAAGCACTGTAAACATTCTACAACATAAAATAGTAAACATATGACATATTTGACAGCAACAACAACAAGGAGAAGCGCGCGTGCACCAACTCAAATTCTAATTAGCATTAACAAATGAACCATTGAACCAGAAAATATAAATGAAAAAGATAATAGAAATTCAGAAATCGATCTAAAAAATAATGAAGCAATTGTAAGAGAGCAACCACATATTTACTAAATATATATATATTATATAATCTCATGTAATTCTCAAAAATAACAATTCAAATAAAATGTAACAAACACAGCATCCCAAAAAAAAACAAAAAGAAGCATTCAAATTTTCAATACCAATTAAGGACATGAAGTCTTAAAAGGCGACACATGAAAAAAAACCACATGGGGTTATCGCTAATGCCAATAGTGTGTGCAAGCTACGGGAATATCAGCAAAAATAATGCTGTCATAATGCCGGTTTTTTGGCTAATGAGTAGCGTTTTGTGCCTTCCTAGTGAACGTAGCATAAATGACCCCATCATTTTTCGAGATAACACTAAATGTGCTGTAAACTTTTCATTTTACATATTTGTTTATAGGTGAATTTTGTTTCCCTCTAATTTGTTCAATACTTACGGTTGATTTCTCATAATAAGAATACAAATCAAACTAGCAATTACGGTTTAGGTTAAAGTTTTTCATTTTGTGTGAAAAAAGATAACTGATATCCGATTGAAAAGGAATTCAACGTAAAGGCAAGGAGCGGAATGGGGCCTTCCTGACTATGTATTTTCGGTCAAAAAAAGTATTTTTTTTTTTTTTTTTAGAGAAACAGAGTTTTTCCAAAAAAATATGCACTTATTTAGAGTGTACAGTGGATTTTATATTTTTAATGTTAATTGGAAAACATTTGATACACACACAAAGAGATGTATTTAAACGTAAGATTACTGGAAACTCAATAACCAATTTTAGTGAGTTGCGAGTGCCGTTAAATTTTGTTTTTCCTGTGAAGTTTTTTCAAGAACTTTGCAACAGTAATTTCGGAAGTGATTGCTTCAAAAATCACAAATGACTGACGTTTCTTTGCTTGTAATTTTTGTTGCTAAACTTTAAATTTTTATTAACTTTTTTAGTTTCTTTAGTTAGTAATATGTCGTCGCAAGTAAAACACACCAAATTTGTGATGGTAAAAAGCCCCCTAGCTTTGTAATGCTAACTACGTCTTACCGTTAAACGTAGCATTTTTTTAGGAACCATTAGTGATTATTTATTATTTTATTTTGCATTATTTTGAAAAAAGATTTATAATTCAAATTGAAGTTAATTTCTGCGCCTATTTACAAAGTTCACGAGACACGAAACAAGGCTTTGAGTCAAGTGTCCGTACACCAAGTGTTGCCGTGAATACACCCACACTCGCTCCTTCGATAATTGTAATTGTTGAATTCCTTTTTAATCTGCGATATTCTTGTGTAAATATAGTTTCGAATAATTGAACAAAATAGAAAACATCAAAAACAAAAGAATTAAAAGTAAAAAAAAAAGAAAATTGAAAGATTTCCAACGTGTAAACCGTTACGAGTTCTTAGTAATGTGAAAATTTAGCACAACCAAACATAAATGCATTTTGTATTTTTATATACAATTTATAATTTTGATATGTTCCCGACAACAACAAAAACAAAAATGTACATGTATTTAAATTAAAAAAAAAAAAACAAAACAAACAAACCACAAACCAAACTAATGCGATTTTCTCTTTTAAATGTGATGCAAGTATTTAACAAAAACGAAAATTGAAACAATTGGAGGAAAATATGTATAGGAAATAAGAAAATAAATACATGTGTACGCGCTTTGCACTAGCCTTCCTTTTGAGTGGTCACGAGTCCAGCGCACACATTACAACCGTTTTCATGAGCCAACTGAGAATTGCAATGGCATGCGACTTGTGCCCAATCGAAAAGGCTGATCGGCCCTTTCATTTGAATCGAAGAAATCGCATTACTTACTGCTAATTGTAATGATTCCAATGTAATATGTAAACATTGAAATCGAATCTAAGAGCACAGACATCTCAGCTATCTTGTGTAATAATGAGCCAGTCTAGTTCGAGCGAAGCGAGTGGAAGAAATCTCCCACTCAAACAAGTACGTGGATCATAAAAGAAATACTATTTAAGCATACTTGAAAAAAGAAATCCAAACCAAATGGAGACATGAAAAAAATGCATAAAATTAGACTTAAATAAAATTATTAATTATATATATTGTAATGTATAATTTAAATCGTATATAAAACAAAAATTACGCTAATTGTAACGATTGCCCAGCAGCAGCAGTTGGGTGTTGTGAGGCTCGATAAATACACGAACGAGTTACGAAGAGTGAAGATTGTAGGAGTTCCCTGTGATTTGTGTCGCCTTCCACTGCTGCTGAGCGCGGGGATTTCAATAAGTTTTTCGAACACAAACTAAACTATAACAAAAAAGAAAATGCAAATGGCTAGACTTGCATGCATACACACTGACCCCCAAGGGTGTTTACATGTCGAAGAGTACGTCCGTTGCACTGATGCTTTTGCCGCGCGTTCCCTAAAGGTTATTTCATAGATTTTTATAAAAACAAAACAAACAAAAACCAATTTTTACAAAATGCTTTGTTGTCGTCGCCACGTAACTCGCATTAACCTGCTGGACTAATTAATTAATTTATTTTCTTTTTTGTTGTTACTTTTTACTCGTCACTGTTCCGGTGTACACAGGAAGCATTCACAAATGTCGTCACTATGTAGTATTCTTTTACATATATACTCACCCTTGGAATTGAATATTGACATAATATTGAACAAAACAAAAAATAACAACAACAAAAAACAACTTAAGAATATTAGATAATTGAAAAAAAAATTATCTATGTACACTTAATATTATAAAATATGATAATTAAAAATAAAATACAAGCATTTTTATTAATATGGAAAAAATCTTGTTTGAAGCCTCGTTTTGTGCGGTGTTGCTTAGGACTTGGATGTGGCATAAGAATTCCCTGGTAATGTATAAATTTAGTTTTTTTCTCTTTAATCCGTGAGCTGGACAATTTACAAAAAAACCTCTATAAATCATGTTTTTTACATGCACGTATTACAGTTGCTAGAGTCGAAATATTTTGAGAATCACCATAAAATAGACCAAAGTACATTTCCAGGGCGTGACCCTAGCCATTTTTTTTTTCGAGGCGGTTTAATATATTTATCCTTAAATCTGCGGCGAGCTTTTCCATACACAGATACATAAGCTAGAGAGCAGAAATTTGGTACACAGATAGAACTCGGTCTATTAACCCTTAAAGTCCTAAGACCGTCTACAGAAGGTCATCACTAAAATGCAATTCTATTCAAACTCAATACTATTCACGCTCTAAGCGTTAGACTTTATTCATCGGATTGAATTTGCCTATCCAACGCGATCAGGTGACAGTTTTGAAAGCTACAGCAACTTCTGTCAAAAATTTTGTGAAAACAAAAATTTTAATTAAAAAAAAAATACTTTGCAACTGCTCAATCGACTCCGGAATTTTTTTCGGTAAGTTGTTTGAAGGTGTATTTTGATATTTTGTTGGTAGTTTGATTTGTGAATCGAAATTGTGGTTCAAATCGAGTTTTTTGTGAAGACCTTCTGTAGACGGTCTTAGGACTTAGAGGAAAAAAAATTTACACTGGAGCAAGAAATGATAACATCTTTTTGCCTGATAAACCAAACATTGGAGTAACAGGAAATGTAGTAATCAGGTAAAATATATGTTTTCAGATTAAATTTTCGTTTTGTTATTGTCTGTTAGTATTTACCTGTATTGATCAATGTACTAAGCATTTACTTCGAAACAAAAACGATTTTTTATACTGCACAAGTTTTATTTTTTTTCAGCTAAAGTCCTAAGACCGTCTACAGACGGTCTTCAATCTTTTTCACCTGGCGCTTCAGGTAACATTTTTTTGACAAACGGACTTGAAATTCACGTTTTTCAGCCTTAAACCATTAATTTTAAATCGAAATTAATTTACAGGAAATTTTTTTTCTGCTTTTTAGTCGGTTTATGGTTTATATTTAAAAAAAAATGTTTTTTTTTTACTGTTTTTTATTAACGTTTACTTGCTGTGAATGGTTACAAAAGGAATGATATTGTCCTTTTTTGTCAACGCTCTTGCGAAATACTGAACCGATTTGGACGCGGTTTTTTTATTTTAATTGATGTCGGGAACGAAATGGGAATAAAAGTGGAACGAAATGGAATTGAAAGTGGAAAAGGAAATTATCGATAAACTTTCGATAGTTTATCGATAAATTACCGAAAAATGGCTAAGAACAGTACTTGCAGGGTATTTTAGCTTCGGAAAAATACTCTGGTATTGACGACTATACGACCTATATAGGAATAATAAATGATATTCCATTTAGTTTTGAATGCATTTAGTATTCCTTTGTTCACACCAACCACTTTTTGGCTACTCGACTATGGAACTGAGCGTCTCATGTGATAGAAATGAAAACACCCTCGTTAGTTATTGAATGTTAGAATTTATTTAGAGCTCAACTTAAGCATACAAATTATATAGGTTCGACATTCGGCAGCTAAAAACATTTTATACTTCATATTTTGTGTTTTAATATTAATAATAGACAAATCGTGTGAGTTTGTTCACAAACAATAGTAGTAGCATGAGTATCAAGTATCACATATCCTATCAGCAGTAGCATATCATATCATATATAAAAGTACAAGTGTTTACAAAAATTAAATACCTTAACTAGGTTCGTCTTTGTCTTCGATCGATGTCGTAACATTATGTGTGGCATTACTATGCATTTGGGAGCGAGCTTAGCGGTCGAACAATATATAATATATAATTTATGACGTTTCAACAATGAGTACAATCAGAAACAAAAATGACTACAAAGTAATGATTGCAATGACATATTTTTCCACTTTAAAGTTATACAAGTCCGTTGGACAGTTGAAATTTCGGCGCTGCCTATTACATCACAACAAAATCGCTGAGATTGCGGTCCGGCTGCACCATGTGCGAGGGCATGAGTTGCACAACTTTGTTGAACAAGTACGCACGGCGTGTTTTCAGGTCGTAAAGGTATTCACTGCGCTCTTGTTTGCCACCCGATCTACGATATTTCGAATAGGAAACATCATCGGAGATGCCCGACGACATGGTGGCAGTGCTGCCCAGCGAATCGAAGGAGAAGTCTTCTGCGGGATTTGTATTGTCCGAATCGGATTTGTGTGATAGTTCTTAACGGAGCGGAAAGTGAAAAGAAGTTCGTGAAATAATTGGGTAAATTTACAATTGCTATAGCTGCACGCACCTTCATCTTCCTCGTGTAAGCAATTCGGATCGTGGGCATCGTCTATGTCGTCGATCCCAAAGGCGTTGGGCTTGCTTGTAATGGTCATTCGCGGCGGTGAGCTCAACGGTGGTGTGGCAAATGACGGACGATCCATTGAGTTGTCGTCCGCCTTAAAAAGCAAGGCAGCCAATTTGTGGAACTAGTGCGAAACATTCGGAATTATGGAGAGTAGTTAAAAGAAAAATGCAATTCCAGTTAAGTACTTGAGTTATTTCTGCAGCGTTTGTGTGATCGATAACCTCCGCAATGTAGGTGCGTAAATATTTCATAGCTTTGAATGGCTCCGAACGCGTCATCTCCTCATAGTGCAGTTTCCGCACAAGAAAACGACAATGATTCAGCACCTCTGCGCGCTTGGGTCTACAAAAAAAATAATTGAATAAAAAATTAAAGAATTTAAATTTTTAAAAATATATACTTCTCCAGGCCCAGTATCCAGAAGTCATCCAAACGTAATTGAGGCAAAGAGTTCTTGCCTGGATTGCCTCCGAAAAGATAGTGCATCTGTGGCAAATATAACAAGTCAATGAGGAACTCTCCCTGAAGTAGAGAACTTTGTGGCACCTTACCTTGACAACATCATCGTAAATAAGCTGATGGGCATAGCGCGGACATGGCTCCAATGGTGTATGATTTTCGCTTGCATTTGCATCAGGATTGTAACGGCAGGTGTAGATGCGCGTCCATTTGCGCGCTTCCATCGAATAAACCCAAAACGAATTCGAGGCATCGATATGCTGTACATCACGACGATCCTTCAGTTTGCTCAGACTCTGCGTGAAAGCAATGATAAGCGTTTTTGCAAACCGAAATGAACTCAACAATTTGAAAGGGATTACCGAAAAGACGAAAATCTCATTGCGATCACAATCGATAGTTGCGCGCAGCGTATAGCCGGGCGATGGCTCGTTCTTTGCATTGCCATTGAGATTGTCCTTATTGAGCACTTCTATAGCCTGAGTATCCACGTCGTATGTAAGGAAATCGTCAATGTCCTCTTTGCCACGCTGGCCTCCATAAATGTAGAGCTTGCGATGTCGCTGTACGACAAAATGATTCGAAAATTACACATGTAATGCAAAAAAGGTAGAAAAAGTAACGAAAGGAAGTTATAAGAAAAATGTGGTTTTGGAACATCGGAGCATTACAAAAAATTTTAAAAAGACTCATTTTGTATAGGGGTTTGGTCCGATTGAGCTGATTCTTGAAGTCCATATCTCCGAAACTGAGACCGCTATGGTCGGGGAGACAGACAGATATAGCAAAATTGACTCAGGAGATGATGCTGATCAAGAATATATATACTTTTCCATATCGGACACGCCTCCTTATGGGCCATACAAACGTTGTGCCACAGTTAATATAGTCTGTCATTTCGCACGATAACTGTCGTAGCTTTTGAGCTATCGACCCCAAATTTTGGGATTCCTCTTGTTTTGGCGAATGATTGGACGGTATTGAAAATGGGCAACATCGGATAAGAGCCACGCCTGCCTCCCATACAAAATGGCCGCCAATTTTATATTATTTTCGTTTATCTTGAGAAATACCTTACCGATTTGGATGCGGTTTTCTGCATTGGGTTGGAAATGAGGTGTTGAACGAAATGGGAATGAAACCGGAACGAAATGGAATTGGACCGGAACAAAATGGAATTGGAACCAAATTTTTAAATGGATCAGGAAACTAAAATTATCGATAAATATTGGAAAATTATCGATAAAAAATCGAAAAATTCTCGATAAAAATCGAAAAATTGTCGATAAAAAATGGAAAAATTATCGATAAAAAATCGAAAAATTATCGATAAAATATCGAAAAATTTGTATAAAATATCGAAAAACTATCAATAACCGATTTTCGATAAAATGACTAACATATGGTCTCAGAATGTATCGTACTCGCATGTGCAGGGTATTATAGCTTCGGTCAGACCGAAGATAATTCTCTTACTAGTTTTCTATTAAGTTCACAAGCAGTCTTACATTATGAAATACCATGCAGTGCGTTATGCGCGATTTAATGGACAGAACATCTGCTTCGGCGGCGCTCGGATGATGGCAATCGACTAGTATTTGGGTCCAGGTATTCGTGGCAATGTGATAGGAGAACAGACCCGAATATTCTGGTTCACTTGACGTCGTACTGGTGACACTGCGCGGTGTTAGGATCTTACCGCCGAACACATAAATTGTACGCTTCACAGCGTCGATGCACATTTGATGGTCATAGACCAGCTGCGGTCCGCCCACTTGACTAGTATCGTCGTTTATTTGCAGCCACGTTCGAGCGCGTGTGTCATAAAGGTAGAAGTCACTCTAAAATGTAAACCAAAAATAGCCGCCTTACTTTCTCCACTCATTGCCAGTCTCATTATTCATTGAAATTGTACCTTAATGTATTCCGTTGTTCGTATGGAATTATCCAAATAGCGGCCGAGCATGAAAATATTCTCACTCACCGGATCGAAAATCATTTTGTGACACGAGCGCGGGGTGGGCCCGTTAAATTGCTCCGAATGACCGAATATCATAGACCATTTATTTTCCACAATATCGAAGACCCACAAGTCACTCAAGTCCTGAAAGCCATCCCAGCCGCCGTACAAGTACACCAAGCGCTTTTTGTTGTCTATGACGAGCTGGTGACCGCCACGAGTGCCTATAAGTAGAAAGTATATTTGATAATAAAAGAAACTAAAATTATTCTACACAAAAAAATCGCACCTGGTTGTATATAGCTCTGTAATTGCTGCAAGCGCCATGTGTGCTTATAGCTCTGACGATTCAAGTAGTCATCCATCAGACCCTCGTTAATACATTCGGCAATTAATTTCTCAGCCTTGGCGAAGTCTCCGTTGGTAACCAGGCACCTGTGCAGCTCACTGGTCAGTGGATGCTCGAGACGGACATGAGTCTGATCCTGCAGTGCTCTGAAGGCCGCCTCATAACCCTGCTGACGGAAGTGTTTGAGGCAGAGTTTTACGATTTCCATTTCACGCAACTTGGAAGAAGATTTTTTTAGTATAAATGAAGTTTTTTTAGTTGTACTTTTTGCAATAAGCTAAAGGCCAAAGCGGTTTTCTTATGTTAACTTTAATTATAGTTAGGGCGGGCATTCATTTTCAAAACAAGTATTCCAAAATTGGTTACTGTTCATTTTAAAAATGTACGCGCCGTAATTGTAAATTTAAAAAAAATGTTTGTTAGAACGAGTTTGCTCTACCGTATTGTAGTTCCTCAAGCTGGGACCCGTAAACATCGGATCGTCTTGGCCATCTAATTCAATGTACCAAATACTGAAATTAAACGTTGGCCCCCATGAGAGTAGTGGCATAATTTTGACATATAAAACGGGCAGGTTTTCTGCACCATCTTCGGTGACATGACGCAAATCGAATACCTCCGCTTGGTTGTCATTCTTTAGGCCTCTGCAAAGAAAGGATACTTATTTTACAAGAACATGGAAAATTACATTAGTTTTGCCATTTACCCCTCCAGAAGAAGTGTCATCTGTTTCTCATCCAGTCCGCCGTAGACGCGGAATTTTTTAATATTACAAACATGAGATTTTTCAAATTTGCCAAATGTGATCTTTTTCACAATGGATGGTCTTTTCAATTTCAACGTCAAATACTGTGGCGGGTTGTTGGTGTGAGCCGACCAGCGTGATGACTGGTCAGTGGGGCAGTCGACCAGTATGTTTCTGTTATGAAGAATAAATGGAATTTAATTAATATTTCACTGCAATGACAATGTATATTTTAACCGGTTATCGGTTGTAAACAAGAACCAAAAAAAGGCAATCAGCTGCAACACTATGCAAAATCTACCGCAAGCTGGGCAGCGTTTCCACCAACACACAGCACAACAACAAAACAAACTAAACTGCAAACTGTTGTTGTTGCCGTTGTTCAAAATGCCGTAAATGGTAAATGCAAATGAAACAAAGCGAGAAATTGCAAAGAAACGGACAACGCCAAAGTTATGCAAAAACAAATTATACAAATGAGAAATGCACTTTGGAATTGACTCAACTCTGGAAAATAGTTGGTGGAGAAGCTGGAATAGCGATGGATTTCATAGTGCAGTCTCTCTTCGGCCAAAGAAGTTCTTCGAATTGGGTCGTTGGTGGGTTTGCTGGAAGAAGTTTGAGGTGTTGCCGCCATCCCGCTATGCGTCTTCGTAAAGATATCCAACTCTTCCACGTGTTATTTCTCTTAGTTCGCGTTGCACAACGATGAATTTATGGTTGGCAATTAGTTGCTGGTGTAGAAAATCAATCAATCGCTTGTTTTATCAAAGTAAAATATTAATTGGTTGTTATTTTCGCGTATTTTCTTTCCGCACCACAATCTAATTGGACGCAAAACAAAATTGTCTTTTGCTGGCAGTGATGTGCGATATTAACGAATGTCGATTACATACATATTCGATAACTTTGAACGTCGAATAGGAAAATGAAGGGATCAGTAATAAGCCAGTTATAATGGACGGTGACGGCCGTGCTGTCACATAAGCATCTTTTGCGTGAAAAACAATAAGGCTGTTTTAATGGTTGTTGTTGTTCCGAAACAACCAAAAGAAATGCTTAGGGTTTCGAAACAACCAAACGATCTGGGTCGTGAAACTAAATTCTATTCTTTTTATGCCCGAGTACCCATATTGCGTGGAAACAAATAATTTTCCGAAGATTTTTGATAAAAATATTATTTTATTTAAACTAAAATTCAGAATCCATATAATAAAAGATGATATGAATTATCAAACTAAATGTTAAGAAACCAAATACATATACCGAAAAATGTCGGTAAAATGCGTGGGCAACGATTAAGTATTAAGTAATTAGGATGAATACAAATTAGATGGAAATGATTCGTTTAAAATTTACAAGGGAGCAATGCAGTTGTAAGCAGTTACGTGCTTTTTTTACGTTTAGGTTTACTGCTATGGTCATCATCACTTGGTAGGCTTTCCAGTTCTGCAATTAATATTTCTTGAAATCGGTTTCTCACACGCAATTGTTGAATGGGATTAATTTTCTTCATATACGGCAATAGTGACCGCAGAAAAAGATAATTTTCATCTTGATCGGCTTCCTTTAGCAGATTAAGTTTTTCGGCCAGTTCAACTTCTGAATTCTTCCAGCGTGACCTATTTCTCATTGGTGGAAGTAATAATGATGTTTCCACATTCAAGCCAACTTGTGGCTCGTTATCAGCGTCGTTTAGCTCTGGATTACCAGCATCTATCCAATGACTTTTCTGCTCCCAGTCTTCTTCAACTGTCTTCGATTCAAATTTAGGTAACGTGATAGTTTCTTCTATGTCTGCATCTTTTACCCAACGCCCTTTATACAAATCTTCATCGATAGGGGAGTCATTTTCATGAAGAGTATCATTTGCCATCAATTTGTCTTCGGTGTCGTCTTTTACCCAACTCCCCTTGTACCAGTCTTCTTCACCGTTTGAATCATTTTCATTTTCTTCGATCGGTACCGATGTATAATTTAGGAATAACATTTTGTTGAAATGCATCCACCGTCCGGAATAATTTGCGGCACATTGTTTGGAAGAGTTTAGTTTGTTTGCAGGCACTTTCTTTATTTCTTTCAGAAATTGGTCGCGCAGATTCCGCCACTTTTTCCTAGTTTCCGGTTCTGAAAAAATAATGGGTAAGCATTAACGCTGGTTCGTAAGCTGACAGTAGAGTGGCTAGTTCCGCCACTCTAGACCCTGTATAAGCATAAATTGGCGTGCATTTTCTTTTCAGGAAGTGCAACTATCAACTACGGCTGTATTTACTTACTGGATAATCCCACTTTATTAGCAACATTCTCCCATTCCTTTTCTGTACGCAGGCGATCTTTTACTGCAGGGTCCTTCCTATTCCACAAAATACTCCTCTTCTTGACCTCCTGAATTAATAATTCCATGTTCGATACTATTCCATAAACAAACCAAACACAATTGTCGAAAACTAGCGATGTATAAAACGATCAAGTTCAAAGTATGTACTCGTCAAATCGAGTACCGACTTCTAAAAAAAATTGACATATGGATAGGGATGGCCAAATGTAGCAAAACAATCGATTGTTGCACAATCGATTTTGCAAAAAACCATCGTGAACTAAACAATTACGAATTACCAAAGCAAATAATCAATTACTTTTTTAAAAGTCACTCAAGAATTGTATAAGGGAAAATCAAAACTTCAAAAAATTTTTATATCTCGGAAAGCAGATTTTTGGCACAAATTCAGATTCGGTTTTAGAATGTCAAAATATATACTACAAACATAAAAAATGGCAAAAATCAAATGGACTTCAAACTTGATAATCGAAAAAAAAGAATCGATTGTTCGTTTAAATCGACTTGAGAGAGAGTGCAGGACGACCTAACATGAATTTCGTCGAGTTGAAATCGTTACCACCTTTGGTGATTTCCAGGCAGATAAAATTTGAAAAAAATCTCACGTGAGACAACATGTCACAGCAATTAAAAATTCTCACAAAAAATCTCACATCTTACACGAAATAAAACATTTCATGTGAGAAAATATCTCACAGCAATTTAAAATCTCACAACAAATCTCACAGCAATTAAAAAATCTCACAAAATCTCACACGAGATAATATTCTGACAAAAATCTCACATCAGTTAAAAAAAATCACAAAAATTCTTATATCTCACAAGCCATAAAGAAATTTCAATTTGAGATAAATCTGTCCCAAAGTACATTCGGTCGGTGTAAAAGCATTCGGCCGGCTTGCGATCTTGGGTTCGCGATTTTTGGCTCGTTCGAAATGCACCTTTAAGGTCATGTAATACTTCTATATTGCCAGTATCCTATCTCTGCAATGTGTTCTGAGCTCACTGTAAGAGCGAAATAGTAAGCATTGAATTTTGTGTTAGTTTGACAGAGAAATCCGAACTGCGAATGTACTTTTTCATATATTTTGTCTCTTGATTTCAGTGAATGTACTTTCACTACACTGGCAAGCATTTAGTTGCGAAGTCTAATAGCAAACAAAATTCCTTTCGCACAACCGTTTACACTGCCTGAATATATGTTCACGAACACGCATGGGAAGCCAGAGTTTTCCGAAACATTTTTAACGAGCCAAAGATTGCGAAAAAAAATATCGCAAACCGGCCGCAATAATGTGAAGCGACTATGAATAATTTTTTTCTTTCAGAAATATTCAAAAAACCAAACTTGCAAAGAAATTTACATTGAAAAAAACGTACAAAAACATAAAGTAATCCTGAGTCATTTTTTTGCATATGGATCAATATTTGACCTATTGTTTAAGTATTTTGTAATTGGCGACAAAATGAACATTTCTGGTTAAAAACAACACAGTGGCAACACTGCGTGTATGTATCGACGAACTAACGGAGGAAATAGGGCGAAAAATAAGAAAATCGTGAACTTTTTCAAAATCTATTTTCGCAGAACAGAACCAGAATAAAGAATTCCGAATTCCGTTATTTGCGATTAGGGAAAAAAAAACTATCCCAATTGGCCACAGAAAAATTTTTAGTGGAAAAATCGTCGTTGAATTAAATGTAAAGCAAATTGTGGAAAAAGTGCAAAGTGAAAATAAGAAAAAAAAATAATTCTAGGCAAAAAGGAGCCCAAAAGAGAATTTAAAGCAGCAGCCCCAAATTTTATTGGCGTGAAAAGGAGACCTGATTAAAACAAAATGGTAAATTACTAATCAAAACTCATCCAATTGCAGGAAATAGTATTTTTTTATTTAATTAAAAAGTGCCAGGATATAGAATGGTGAAAAATCTCGAGCGCCAGCTAGCTAACCTCATATTTGCTGCCCCGCTCAGCTCCACCAAATAATGTACTACCGCTCGCTCCCACTCACCACATTCATCCCCCACAGCACACACAAAAAGTTTTCTGTGGATGTGTGCTTGTGCTTTCGCCTCCTCCCCCTTCCCGTGCAACTGTTTTCTGCTCTAATTTCTACGAATTTATTTATTTCTGCAGGGCAGTAAAAAAAGAAAAGTAAAAATTTCTTTTATTTCTAATGGGGGCTTTGGAAATTTCTTTCTTTTAATTTTCATGTTTAAATGAGAAGTAAAATGTTTTCTTTTAGCTACCTGCAAAAAATGTCCTTGTTTCTAGCTGAAACCGGAAACAATTGCTTACACTCTATTTCCTATTTCCTCCTATAAATGGATCGGATCGATTCAACAGTTTATGACAGGGTGGTGCAAATGCGCAAACATTTTAAATTCAACGATAACAGGCTCTTTGAATTGACTTTCAATTTACCATTTGCTCAGTAATGTTAATTTTTAGTATTCTGTGAACCTTTCACTTGGCAAATAATTAAATGTCTATGTGAGGTCGAGACTTGCAGCGAACTCCCTAATCTAACTATGAAATTCATAACACATTTCTCACTTGAAAAAACATCAAACAAATCCAAATAAATAGTTTCTGGTCCAACGCCATTGAGCCCTCTGTGGTTCATTGGAAGCTTTTAATAGCCATTCTGACCTAACCTAAAATCCGTTTAAAGTCTATGTAAATATTTAGACTAACAGTTGCCGTTCTAACCTTACTCAAAATGTTGGTAAAGTTTTCATATATATTTATGTATTTCGAAGCATTCATTTGATCTTCTCTCATGGCAAAGGCACTGAAAGAAAATACACTGAAATTACTTTATCTCGTTAATTCATCTTTAAGTTAATGAATAGAAATTTATCAAATTCGATATTCTTATTTAATTTGTATTTAATCGCATTTCTCTCAATTCAATTTTCAGGGGAATGAAACATCTCTGCCCATGGAAATGTGCTCCAATTGTAAGTATCCAACAAATGAACTTATCTATGTGCATTCCTCCATACAAGCCAAACTAATCTATTTCGAAGTGAGTGTAATTGACCAAAATAATGGGCCAGACCAGCAGTCTTAACGTTCTTCTGCCAGTCGTCGTCGGACTGTGATTCTTCTCTGGCTGATGTTGTCAGTCACATGTCGTATGCACTCGCCACAATCATCCGAAATAAAATGAAATTTTTCTCTGTTTCTTCTCGTACGTTTTTTTCGACACGTTTATTTTTAGAACGTCAACACAATAACGTGAAAAAAATGAACAAGAAAGATATTCATACCGAAATGAAAGAGCTTCGTCAGACTCATTTCGGCTCATCAAGCTAAACAAATATTTTCTCTTGTCTGTTCGAAGTGGGCATTTCTTCGTTAATAAACAACATAGAAATCAACATTTTTGTAAAATTCACTGAAGGACTGGCGGGGTAGAGTGTTCGCTAGGTGCTAGTCTGTTTTTGCGAATGTGGCCAGCGCGAAACACTTGTGAATTCGTTGGGCTCATGTATATAAATACAGGTGTTTGGCAAAATACAACAAAAGAGTTTCGAGTAAACAATTACAATTTCACGCTCAAGATACTACTTTAAAGGCGAGAGAAAGGTGTCGCAATCGGCCTTCTAATGTGGCGTCGCTTCAAGTGCCCGAGATCTGCAACCAATTATTTATTCTTCGCTCGTCAAAGTTCGTTGCGAGTGTTTTCGACATTCGAACACAACAAGAATTAATTTCACAAATAATTAAAATTCTTGTAGTTTTGAGTGGTCATGTGCTCCTTGGCATTGCTTTTTCCACAATTAAAATTTTTAGTTTATTTGTTTATTTTTTTTTCTTTTGCTCATCATTTTGTTTTGAAATGATTATTTTTTTTTGATGATTCTGCATCTTTTTTTTTGTTGAAGTCATTGTATAAGATTTTTTCTAGAGTTGGCTCCAAAGTGTCTCACCCACTGATTGCATGTTAGACAAAATCTAAAAATATTCTGTGTATTGCGTACAATTGACTATTGAGAGCAATTTAAATTGAAAAAAAAACAAAATGTTCGTTGACCTCAAAACGTTGATTCATTTTAAAATAAATGCAATTTACGATCAAAGTAAATCGCAAATCGATTGCAAACAAATAAATCTGCACAAGTATTGCATGCAATCAATGCTAAGTGATCACTTAGGGCAGATTTTGTATGTGAACTCTCTAATTAGTTCACTCTCTCTCCTTTGATTATCTTCATCATTCCGAGTGTCAAAACAACAAGAACGTCATTGAAATAACAACACGAAAACTAATTGTCAGTCACATGTTTAAATAGTAAATATATAATGGATATAGGCCCTTCTGAAACCGCTTGAGTCGGTTTAATATCGTTCGACTCAAGCAGTTATGTTCGACACAGTGGAGCAGCCTAATTTTCATGACTCCGGCTCCGCTTCAGCCAAAATTCCCAGCTCTATTAGTTCACTCTATAGCTTCGCCATGCATTTTGTTTAATTTATAGCCTTCGAGATACTTAACACAATTACTCCACTATTTTTTTTATCTAGCAGAACATTATTAGTTATGAACCATTAAACGTCTATAACTACCTATTCTTTCCAACGAGTTGTACAACTCGAAAATGGAAAATTTGTGAGACCTCTGAGAATCCATAGGCCCATAACCTAAGTCCAGATTTTGTGGAATTATTCAAAGTTCGTGATAAATATACAATATTTGTATACCCCGTACCTTCTTCATGTTTATAATATAAAGAAGGAGCGTGATAGAAAGTATATGAATTCTTGATTAGCGTCACCTCCTGAGTTGATTCAAGGGTCTTATTTTCTTGTAAACACGATTTCAGGAGCTAGAAGAAAGCTGGGGGCCCAAACCTTGGATTTAGCTTTTGGTCGACTGCCACGCCTACCTCCCATATAAGTGAAAATCATATTTTGTAAAATATGTTAACTAATTCTGCTGAAATAGTTTCAAACTTGGTATATGGCGTTTCATTAAACTTCAAGATGGTGATCCAAAACCGCCCAGTAGGTGCAGGGTATTTATAAATTGGTTTTGACCGACTCAAACTTAGGGCCAATTTCACTGTACTTAATTGGAGTTTAAATGCAGAAATTCGCCCATGTAAATTGCATTTTACTATTGTGAATGAAAATTAACGTAAGTTCAACTTAAATGTGCACTGTGAAATTGGCCCTTACGCACTTGTTGTATCGTCAGTCATTTTACATTAAAATTTATCCTTTTCAACTTTTCAAGGAAAATTTTACTTAAAATGGGTCGATGCGATATCATGATTTAAAATTTTGTATGCCTTTTTTTAAAGTTCAAAGGCCTTTCTCAAAGCACTC
Organism: Heteromyza rotundicornis; assembly: GCA_951394025.1. Lineage (NCBI taxonomy): Eukaryota > Metazoa > Arthropoda > Insecta > Diptera > Heleomyzidae > Heteromyza > Heteromyza rotundicornis. The sequence continues at coordinate 14,510,617 of OX596011.1, read as the reverse complement.
TGTAACCGAGTAAAGTGTAAACTTTTGAATTTTTCATTCAAGGTCATTTTTGATGGAAACATTTTTCTTTTACTTTGTTACAGAAGTCTTCGTGAAAATCCTTTTAGTTTCTAGCATTATTAAAATAATACTCACTAGTGCCCTTGCCTCATTCCAGTTGATGCCGATGAAATACGCCGGCTGGGCAAACGTTTCCGCAAACTCGATTTAGACAATTCGGGCGCCTTGAGTGTAGATGAATTTATGTCGCTTCCCGAACTACAACAGAATCCCCTCGTACAGCGTGTAATCGACATATTCGATGCCGATGGCAACGGCGAGGTGGACTTCAAAGAGTTCATCCAGGGTGTTTCACAATTCAGCGTCAAAGGCGATAAGCTGTCCAAGTTGCGTTTCGCATTTCGTATTTACGACATGGACAACGACGGCTACATATCGAACGGTGAACTGTTTCAGGTGAATTTACAAATGGGATATGGTTTTTTTTTTTCGTTAATGAAAAGTAAGTCTCTAACACTTCTTCTCTTTACTTGATGGCAGGTGCTAAAAATGATGGTAGGAAATAACCTTAAGGATACACAATTACAACAAATTGTAGATAAGACTATTTGCTTCGCCGACAAAGACGAGGACGGCAAAATATCGTTCGACGAGTTTTGTTCGGTTGTCGGTAACACAGATATTCACAAAAAAATGGTTGTTGATGTTTAAGTCGCTACAATTAATGTCATTCAATTGTAATTTACAAGAAAGAAAAAAAATCTTTTTTTTATATTTTAATTTCTCATTAACCTCTCTACCTTCTTTTGTTAAAATATTTTTCACTCTAGTTTACTTTTTATTGTTTTAATTTGTATATTGTTAATATTTTTGCAATCTTTCTTAAAGAATATCATGATTTTAAAGTTGTCTAAAATAAGTCAAATAACAAAAGGAAAACAATTGAATTATTCTTCTATTGATTTTCTCCAAATACCACATAGAAATTATTTCTAAATCAAAAACACAACAAAAAGGGAATAAATAAAGAATCACGTTGAACGTTTTCACAAATTACAACTATTTTATAACATCTATTTTCTTTTGGACGAAAAAAAAATATGAATTGAAAGAGAATACATTTAAAAATACAAAACAAAAAACGAAACGTTAATAACTATAGCAATATTGTCATAAAACTATTATCCACAAATAACAAATCATTAAACATAAAAACTTTTCCTCGAATATACATATTTGCCCACATAAAAGCATAGTCCCAACATTTGATCAAACCGACAAGCAGAATGCGTTCACAACAACCAACTTTCTCTCTATCTCTATCTCGCTCTCTCATAAGTGTCGTACACATATTTTCTACTTACAATTAAAATACTATTTTATAAGATTTATAAATACTATCATGTAACATTGAAAATAATCAATTTCCAAGTGCATTAAGGCGTTATCGTATACTTTACACTAACTACTTTTTAAACTTAAATGCCAAAAAATAAAACATTGCAAACACGTCGACCGAACGAAGGTGTCCAATATGCTCTTGTGACTGCCTAATTGCGTGCAACAAAGTGGACTAGTAAAACAACAATAAACTCGCTTGCGGTTTAATAATGAATATTTATACTGTGTGTCGTCGATTATGCCGAGATAGTTTGCAAAATTTAAACATAAAAAAAGTTAAACAATTAAAAAAAAAATCAAACAAAGCTTTAAAACTACTGTAAACTCTTCTTTGTTTAAAAATTGGTAAAATATATTATATGATTTGTAAGCCTTTAATTAATTCTAGTCAAAAGAATAAAAAATGTTTATTAGAAAAAAATTTATAAAATTAAACAAGAAATTGTAACAGTAATGCTATGCTTGAATGCTTCAACCTCTGCCTCGTTTGTGAGAATAAATTTCAAGAAATTCGAATATAATTAATTTTTTTTAGTTCTATGGAATATTCTTTTTATCGTTTCAAACGTGATTTTCAGTTTTCGCCTCCTCTTATCCCTGCAATCTCCACAATTTCTCGAAATACTTTCCGGTTTTGTGGCAAAGTATACAGAACCATGCGTTTTGTATTTCGATTTTGTGAAATGCGTTTATGTACAGCTGCGCTCACAAAAGCCGAGGAATCGCAAGGGCAACATGTTAACTAAGCCACCCCAGCTTTGTGTGGGGAATATCCAAATTGATTTTCAAAGGGTGTTCCCAAAGTTCGGATAACTTAAGACCAACGCAACAAGAATTTTCATTTAAAAAAATCGGGCTACAGTCCAGTACAACAAAAATTTTAATTAAAAATGCATTTTAGAATTAGAAAAGTACGAGAAAAAACTATAATTAAAAATTTGTTACCAAAAATTAAAAATACACCTCTGAATGAGAAAAAAAATAAATGGAAAATAATAAAGTCATTGGTTGCCCTCTTAACGGGGAAATATTCCATTTTTTTTCATACTGAGTTGTGTTTTTAAGTGGGAAAACTCTCGGAAACGGTGCAGTTGTGCAGATGTGTAGTCAAAAGTAAGTCCAAGTTGAAATCTCTTCAAATGACTGTGCCCACCTAAAATTCCTTGGCCTGTATTTGAGACATCCCAGTAATGATTCCTTCCCTCCCTAAAAATAATTCAAATTTTTTTTTTCTTATTTAAATCGAAATCATTTTATTTTAATGAATGATTATCTGTACTTAAATCCCGTTATTTGTTAAGTAATATTTTACCTAAGTGTTTTTTTATGTATAAATTATGATGTAAAATATATTTTATATACCTACATAAAAAAAAAAATAGAAAATCACAAAATTGTGAAGAAATTGTTTTCATTCTTTTTGCTAATAATATCATAATTAACCAATTCATTAAATAATTATAAATAATTTAGAAACTTAACAATCAACATTTTGTAGTACATTTTACACAATGCTAATATGGAGAAACCATGAGCCAAAAGCAACTTTCGTTCGAAATTGAATAACTTTTCAATCTCAATCGAAAGTGAGCTCGAGCACATCGCACCAGAGTCGATGGAAAGTTGTGTTTCGAGTTTCGTTCACGAATGAGAAAATTCAGAGCATATGTTTATATTTTGATTAACAAATGTAACAAGCAAAACAGCAAGAAATATATATATATAAAACTCATGTATATAAGTCTTATATATACATCAAAAATCTAAAAAAAAAATACATTTTTGAAGTTAAAGAATATTTTTTTTTTTTGTATAATTTAACAAAAGTTTAAACAACTATAGATACATATTTAAACGGAAAGTAACAAATCTCTTTTGCAATATAAAAATACGATATGGTTTATTTACTTTTAAACTTTATCCAGTCAAAAATTAACAAAACACAACAACTTAAGTAAATACAATTCTTTACAAACCAACAACAAGAGGAGTATATATATAAATATATTGTCATACTTTTTCTAATAACAAAAACAAAACAACAAAATAAACAAATTAGCTAAATATTTAATTGTAGCAATTTTTTTTAAACTTATTGAATTTAAGAATATTAAACATTCAAGAATAGTGGAATTTTTATTAAATTTTACATTCAAATTGGTGAAACCGGTAATCGGGAAAATTCAAAATCGAAAGTTGTAAGCCAATTTGAAGAGTATGTCGGAAGTGAGTAGCGATCAAAGCATTTGTAAAGTTCCGCTCACAACAAGAAAAACTTTGAAGCTCAAATTGGACACATTTATTTGTATATTTTGCTCTGCAGATGAGATAATTCCTCACCAGACATTTAAACGAAATGGAAACATTTTCAACACATGCCAAAAAGTTAATCAAAAAAAATGGCTTGGCTTAAACAAGAGTAGTGAAAGACATTTGAATTAATTTGCTGTGTTTCGTGTGTGGTGATTGGGAGAGGATGAAACAATCAATTTACCAATAACGAGATAAATGTATGAAGAAAGGACTTGCCACTTTTTTACTGAGACATAAACTGGTTCACTAAATGTCTCTTTGCTTCATTTATTGCTTTATTAAGAGAAGTGAAGCTAGAAAAGGCTGGGTCTAAAATTTGAGAAGGCAAACCAAAATTCCTGTTTGCTCTTTTTACAACTATGGCGTATATTCACAGTCAAATTTAGTAGCTACTAAACCTTAGTAGCTGTCAATTTCGTGTATTATCTGTCAACTAAGTGGAGTACTAAAGTTAAGTACTTCAGGAACTTCATTTGACAATGAATGTGGGTTGTTCAGACAGAAATCATTAATTCAGAGTAAAGTTTTAAGCCAAATTTGTATTTGGTTCGTTGAAAGATGGTCTAATGCACTACTTCCTTTTGTCCCTTAAATTTAATGAAAATTCCACTTTAACATTGAATGAATACAACAACAAAATCAAACAAACAATAACTTTCACACCAACATTAATTAAAGTAATTATAACAGAAACCCATTCGATATGCACTTTGTACAAGTAAACAAAAAACAAATAGCAAATAAATTAATTTGCATTTATGGAAAAGGTAAAAAAGGCACTTTAACCACAATCTTCATTAATTGGAAAAGCAAAAATATGCATAATAAGAATATTGGAAAAATTTAATAATAAAAACCAATTTAATATTGTGCTGGAGCTAAGGAAATAGGTGGAACCACGCGAATCACACACCACACCCACTCGTAAGCGAATCAAATGCATCCACAAATCTACTCAATTCACACAACATTGCATTGAACGTTCAAACTCTTCCCAAAAGTAATGTTTCATTCGAATCACAAGCAATTGTTTTAGCCACCACTCAAATGTTGGGTAAACATATTTGTTCAATTGAAAATGACTCACCTTTAGTTTTAGTTTAAAATATAACGTTAATTCTGTCTAATTTTTTGAAAACGTTTTTTTCTAATTCTGTTTTTGCGTCGGAAAGTACTAAAAACAAAAACAAACAAATGCATGATGACTTTATACTGTCTTTAAATATCTTCATACGCCTAGAGTATCTACTTTAAAAAAGAGCAAAACTTAATATTAACAAATTTTTTGTGAACTAATAAAATTTTAATATAAAATTAAACAAAAAAAAACAAAACAAAAACAAGTTTGAAAGCTATTAAATGAAAAATTATGCATAAAATCTCAACAAAAATATTATGAAAAAACATAAATAAAAAATTTAAAACCTCAAACCGTTCGCACTTTTAATTCAATGTTGGAACTAATTTTATTTCGGTTATGGAGTTGAACTTGTATAAAACATCTGCGAAATATTTCTCGACTGATGTTCATCCATTGCATGTATTCGACAATACGAATTTCTTGTAAATTTGTTTATTCCATCGGTACAAGTGGTTTTATTGGATATCCTAATACTTTGTTGACATAATGAACATGTCCAAAATCGCAAGACTTTGCTATAGTAGGCTTACTGTTGTAATGAAAAATTAGCCTAGTATAAGCCATATATATTTAATACATACATAATGATATGAGGCATTGCGAAAGATTGAGATGAGTATTACAAACATCATAACTTCGGCTGTAATGAATTGGAGTTAAGTCATTCGTGATATTGACGATGACCACATATTGGTACATTACATCTGATATTGACAAAAGGTAAGTCCTCATGACCTCAAAGGGTTAGTTCTCAACTTCAGCTCAGGTGGCGGTCTATAGCATTCTCAACTAAAAGGGAACATTTTGTGTATGGTTGTTATTTTCTTAGTTATGAAGTTGAGAAATTATTAATGGGCTGGGTATAATGGACGGTGATGGGACGTGGCCTATCGTAGGAAACGTGGAGGTGAAGAAAATTTAAATGAAATGCTTTAAAAAATATTGAGAACTTTTAATAAAGCTTGTGCACTAGATTCCGTGCCTTTTTGCACTTGTTCACGAGTTCGTGGGGTCTAAATGCACCTTAAGGCAGTTATCGATATGACATTTCGATATGTTTGTGTATTCATCCCTTCAATTTGTTCTACCCATGCAACCCTGTTACTTTGTTTACAAAATACTGACAATGATCAGCTGTTGTGTATTTCAGAATTAATTTTTTTAGCAATGAATTTCGCAATGAACGAATGAAAGTAAATTAATTTTTAATGACACTTCCGTTTTGACCGCCATGCTGGACGCATCGTTTTGTTAAAGCACATGTTTTTATAAAAATTTGTGCTTTCATGAAATTATGATTTCAATGTGGTGTTTAAAACGAAAGTCAAGTTTTTTACTAAAAATGGACGATAATAAGATCAATTAAAATTTAATTGAAAGTGAAGTAAAAAGAAAAATAAGAGATAAAACACTGTCGCATGGACATTTAAACATACCAAAATACTACATAAACTAAAAATAAGAAATAAAACACTGTCGCATGGACATTTAAACATACCTAAATACTACACAAACTGTGGGACACCCTGGCAATATGTGTTGTAAAGCAACCTGCCATTAAATTTTAAGAGCAAAAAAAAAAAAAATAATTTTTAATGAAACTAAGTTGAATTTAGCCAACAAAATGTCCAGCATTGAGGGAGTCTTTTCCATACGTGTTGTAATTGCCGATTTTTATCTGGAAAAACCCACAATAGGCTTAGATCCGTGTTATTCCGAATTTCGTGGCAAGGAAATCAAAAGGGTATGTGAAATGTTTGGGTGATTGGTAATTTTTAAACCGTTGTCAACTATCTAGGTTCCTATTATACGTGTCTTTGGCTCGAATGCCACCGGCCAGAAGACCTGCATGCATGTCCATGGAGTTTTTCCGTATTTTTACATACCTTACGAGAAGAAAGATTTCGACTCGTTGAACAAGGCCATCTATCAAATCGCGTTCAATGTGGATAAAGCCATAAATATTTCGTTGGGGCAGGGCAGCTCCGCAGCGCAGCATGTTTTCAAAATTCAATTGGTCAAGGGCATGTAAGTGAAATCATTCCATGATACATGATAGGACATAGTTACATACTTTGAAATCGTTTTATTTGCAGCCCCTTCTATGGCTATCATCGGGCCGAACATCAGTATTTGAAAATTTACATGTTCAATCCGCGGTTCGTGCGTCGCGCGGCCAATCTCTTACAAAATGGAGCAATTCTGGGCAAGAATTTCCATCCACACGAATCACATGTGCCCTATATACTCCAATTTATGATAGATTATAATTTGTATGGCATGAGCTTCTTGCATGTGCCCCTGGAAATTGTAAAATTTCGCAGAAATGCCGAGGATGATAGTGAGTACAATTACAAGAATCCATGGGCTCAAAAAATAATGAACGACTTTTAGTACCTCCCTTTGTGGGCATTCAACCGACTCAAATTCTGAGTTCGGCAATTGTTACAAAAAAGTCCATTAGTGCCTTGGAAGTCGACATCGGTTCCAATTTCATACTCAACCGCTTTCAATTGCTGACGAAAGGTAATAGCACTCACACGAATCCAGGCATAGAGTCCATTTGGCACGATGAGAATGTACGACGACAAAAATTGGCACTGAGTTTGGCTGAAGATGGAGCCGACGTCAAAGCGGTAAAAATTTGCCTTTGTAATATTATCCGTCGTATTGCAATCAATGCATTCAATTGCAGATACCACCACTAGAAGTACCGGCCACCCAAGAACGTCCGAATGTTGTGCCCACTGACAGTGAGGTGTTCTACCGCACGGCATTGCTGAGCAAATTGTTGACCATGGAAACGTCAATTCAGGGTAGCGGCAGCTTGGACGATCAAACAATTAACTGTACACTGCAATCGAATGTCACCAATACTAGCTTAAATGCAACCAATTCCATGACAAGGGAAAAAGTATGTAGAATATGCACCGTTTAAAATATGAAACTGATCTTAATCGAATGTTATTCCGAAAGAAACGCACCTTCAACCTTCAAAAGCTGCTGGCCAATGCCGTGTACCCCGAAGAGTGCTCACAGGATGATCAGCTTACGAAAGCTTTCTCAATCGAAAACCATTTGTCCAATAACAGTATTTTCCAAACCACACTGAAAAGCAATACTTCGGCCAAAGACACCGATCCCGATGATACCGAAACAAACGATGAGAGCATCTTTCTGGATGACACTATTGTTGATGAAAAGCTAGTGCTGAGCTTAACACAGCCACACGTGCCTCTCGATGCCACCTGTAAAAAGAATATATTTTTGGTTTTTTTTTACATAATAACTAAATTTGAATTCCAAACCATTGTTCAGTGCGCGAAGAAGATATGGAATTACTTGATGTGCTGCAGCAATTGGAAGCGAACAATGAGAATACAAATCAAATTGATTTGGACAGTTCTTTGGCGCCCTTATCACAACAGCACAAAAACTGTAATCTATTCAAGTGTAGGCTAGTACGAACTCAATTTCATAGTTTGAATTTCCATTTCACTAAATAGTCGACCTGTCGCCGGAACTGCTCGATAAGGAAACCGCTGCCGCCGCTACAAATCAACCAATTTCAGACAATGAATGCGACTCGGATGCGGATGATAATGATGGTAGCAATTTGAACGATTTTTCCGTAGCACTCGAGGACATCGATCAGCTGATATTGAAACTGACACAAAGCCAGCCAATGCAAGCAAATAAATCCTCATCGCCGCACTTGCCTCAAATCGATGGCGGCGACGATCTACGTACACCTACAAAGTCACGTTCAACCAAACAATCAACTACAAATGCCAAGCAACAAAGAACGCCACCCTTGAGTACACCCAAAAGAAAGGGTACATCTTCTGCCAAAGGTACAGCTGCAGTTTCGCCTACACGTTCGCCTCGAACTCCAAAATCGAGTGCAGCGTCGAAGTATGCCCAACTGCCTTTGATAATTACCAACAAATCGGTAAAAAGTTAGTAACTTCTGTCCAAGGACTAGGCAATTGCAATTAATTACTTTTCTATTATTTTTAGAAAATCTTACCAATACGATTGACAATGAGGTCGCACCAATTAATCCATCTCGCTTAAGTTTGGAAGTCAACGACAATTTTAAAAGGTAGTTGATATTGACCAGTTATTTGAGTGCTTATAATGCTTATAATGCTTGCAGCTCCAAAGTGTCATTACGCAAAAGGGTGGCCTTAACGGAAATGCGCCGAAAAAGCATTTCAGTGGAAAGTGAACTTCGTGAAAATGAAACAATTCCTACAAGTACAAAGTAAGCAGGTAAAATAGTCTTAGATTGTTGTCAATTTTTAATCGAAAAGTAGAACTAAAAATATTATTTCATAAAAAACGCAAACAAAATTAAAAACTAGTCAGACTACAATACAATACTCTGCATCTACGAGTATGTGGCCAAGACCAAAATTTCCAAGTTTGTCCCGGTTCAGTTTTATTATCGTTCCATGTCCAGTTTGTTCCATTCCTTTGCTTTTCCAAGTTTGTTCTGGTTCATTCCGGTTCCATACCCATAACGCCGCCCTTTCATTTCCAAATTTGTTCCTGTAAAATTCATTCCAGTACCAACATTACTAGTTCGCAAAAACGTAATTAAAATCAGTTCAGTATTTCCCAAGACATACTAACACGAAAGTAATTCAGTGGCAACCTTTGTAACGTGAGCCCAAAATCCAGCTAATCTAGGGGGTTATTATGTAAATTCGATTACCTTTAATTTGGCAAACAGATCTTTAAACGGGTCCTACTATTAAAAAGTCAACCCTCTGCAAATTCAGCACCATATCCAAAATTTCAGGGAAATCCCTCGAATAGGAACATAGTTACAGGGCTTTACAAATTTTGAGGCGTGGAAGTGGGCGGACTGCAAATTTTAAGAATCAACATGTTACCCATTCATTACCCAAAACCACATATAAAAATTCAGCGCAATCGAATAAACACTGCATGAATTATAGCATTTTAAAATATTTGCCACGCCCACCTCGAACGCCCAAAGTTAATGAAATAACCTATGACGAGGTCAATGAAATTACCTACATTTTAATATGTTTTTCATTAAAATCGGTCAAGTATTTCTTGAGTTATAAGGGAACAAATATACAAACAAACTCACAAAGAATTTTATATAAGTAAAGAAAGGATAAGAAGTGGGCATTAGCTAACCCAATTTTTTTTGGTTGTTAGTGTAATCGTGTTTTTTAAAATTTTTAAGAGCTCCAATTCGTCGTTCGCGCAGAACTGCTGACTTGGATAAAACACACATCACGTGTGCGCTCACACCACGTAGAAAGAGTGAACGTCTGTTGAAAGTTTATTATCCGGAAAAGGGAGGTACACCTCCAAATATATCGACCAATTCCGAGCCATCAAAGAAGCATGAAGTAAAAGCAATACAAGCAAATGAAGATGTTAAACGAACTCAAAAGTCCCCGGGTGGAAGAACTCCAAAAGCTCACACAGTAGTCTCAAATCAATCTAAGGGCACTGGCCTAAAAATAAATGGTTTGGACAATGTGAAAAGTAGTGCTAATTTGGAGTTAAAAGTTTTAGGAAATAATGTTGAAGACAATAGAGAATCCAAAAACACCGTTGAGACAGTTCAAGAAATTGAAAGGCAAATAGAGTCTCCATCAACAACAAAAGCAGAAACGCATCTGGAAAGCTTTGACAATGATAAGGAAGAAGAAGATACAGACGAAGAAATTGTGGCCTCCGATCATGAATCTTCTGATGAATCTTTAGTAAAACTGCGAAAGACACCGAATTTGAAAAGACTACGTCGAAGCTTTCGTGCAGGCAATCAAAGCAAACGCAAGAAACTTCTGGCGGACAGTCCCGGTACAGAGCCCATATGCAATTCCTCGAAGTTTGAAAATATCGAAAAATCTCTTACACCACCCGAACCTAAGACTCCGTCACCAATTCCGAATATATCAATTCATTCAGATGACGAAAATTCAATCGATGACGATGATGATGCATCTGTGAAAAGTTTCTATGAAAAATCATTTATGGTCAACAGTCCTTCGGTATTTAGCGATGTTGGTAGTCCTGCTATATTTACTGCCAATGGAATGTATAAATCACCTGTACTCTCTACACCACCGTTGACCACTTCCATACCGCATTCAACGGACTCAACAACATCGGCCAAAGAACCTTGCGTCATTGTGACACCTCTGGACTTGCCGCCCACCTACGATGAGGTGTTGAAAAGTTGTCAAAAATTTGGTATTCATGAGTACGAATTTCAGAAGCCCTACTACAGCAATCCCGATGACCTGACAAAACAAAAGGAAATCGGTTATACCATTTTGCAAATACCAGGCAACAAACTCAACGACTGCGTGGAATTTCAAAGTGTACTGGGCGCAGACGCAAAGGGTTTAACGGATTGGCGTCGAAAGAAACTAGTGGAAATCGGCGGCCCTGCTATGCTGAATCGTTATCGCAACTCACAACGCATACGCGAATATTTCGCCAGCAATAAATGTTCAGTGATTACGCCGCAAGTGTCTGCTCCCACTAGACAAGAGGCCAAAATGTGGCTGAAGGCACGTGAGCTCTTACAAACGAAAGACAATGACATTGATGTAGCTCCTCGGAGACAGGCAGACGAGGACAGTCCCATTAAAATTCAAAGGAAAAAGGTAATGTTGATGCTAAATGACGGGACAGAGGACGGTGGTGGCAGTGGTGATGATGATAATGAAGACATGGATTGTTCGTCGCGTAGCCTTAATCTTACACCACTGACACCCTGCAATCAAAGTCAATTCAAAGGCAAACTGGTGAAGGAACACACTGCAACACCTCTGACAACAATTACGAACAAAGACTCCATGGCAAAAACGAATGAAGGCTCTAGCAAACAGAGACGCCGTTCTAGACGTGCTAAACTTTCCCTAAATGTCAAACTGAAAGAGGCGGCCGAAGAAGAAAAGGAAGTATCACCCACTCCCACACCACCACCACCGGCCAGTAACAATTCCAAACCAAGTAAGGATCAGGATCAGGATCTTGCACAAAATTCACAAAGTAGCGATTCAATCATATCGAGTCAAGCTGCCCTAGCCGAACTAGAGCGTTCTTCGTTTGTGAAAAATCTGCAGAGCAGTTCGTCGGGACAACCCGATTTGAGTTTTGGTCTAAGCAGCGCCACACTCAACAACACATTCGGCTTTAAGGTTAACTTGGAGAACTTGCAACAGGCCAAATCGGATATTGAAGTAAGTGTGACTTTCTGTGTTCATTTAACTTGTATTCAAGGCAATTTACTCTCTTAGTACAATTACCTCACCACTGTCACATTGGAAGTTTTTGTACCCACACGCCACGATCTCTATCCCAATCCCGAAATCGACGGAATTCGTTGTATATTCTATGCCATTGAGAACAGCATACCCAGCCAGTCCATAGATGAGAGCACAAAACGTCCTGCAAAAGCCTGTGGTTACATTATCGTCAACGATTGCAGTGACATTTCCAAAGAGGCCAGAATCCACGGCATCGATGCGGACATTGAAGTGAAAGTTGTGAGCACTGAAATCGATGGCATACAAGCATTGTTGGAACTATGTTCCCACTGGGATCCGGACATTTATGCGGGCTATGAAATCGAGAGAGCCTCGTGGGGCTATGTTATGGAACGTGCTAAATACCTGTGCCTGGACATTGGGCCGTTGCTGTCGCGTGTGCCGTCGCAGAAAGTGCGCGACTTTGTTGAGGAAGATCGCGATCATTTCACCGAATTGGATTTTGAGGTTTGTACTCCGTTAGTAAGAGTATTGTGATGATTGTGAAACTACTTCCTTTCAAGATGAAACTGTGTGGGCGTATATTACTGGACGTTTGGCGTCTGATGCGCTCGGAGATTGCCCTGACCTCTTATTCGTTTGAGAATGTTATGTATCATATTCTGCACAAGCGCTGCCCGCGGCACAGCTTCCGCGAGCTGACCACATGGTTCTCCACGCCCGGTTCACGTTGGATAGTAATGGAATTCTACTTGGAGCGTGTACGTGGCACTTTGTCGCTGCTGGATCAGTTGGATCTGATTGGACGCACCAGTGAGATGGCAAAACTAATTGGCATACAATTTTACGAGGTCCTTTCGCGTGGCTCACAGTTCCGTGTGGAAAGTATGATGTTAAGGTAGACCAAGTCAACTTATCAGCTTCCTATCCTAGGTTTGAGCATATTCCCTGTAATATTTGCAGAATAGCGAAACCAAAAAATGTTGTGCCCCTCTCGCCCAGTGTACAGCAGCGTGCCCATATGCGTGCTCCCGAGTACTTGGCCTTGATTTTGGAGCCGCAATCACGCTTCTATGCCGATCCAGTAATTGTGCTCGATTTCCAGAGTTTATACCCAAGCATGATCATTGCCTACAATTATTGTTATTCCACCTGTCTGGGTCGGGTGGAGCATTTGGGACAGTGAGTTGATGAGTATTACTTTTGAAATTATTCGTTTCTCTTACACCTCCAACAGATCGTCATCTCCTTTTGAATTTGGCGCCCACCAACTGCGCGTCTCGCCGAAATTGCTACGAAAATTGCTCGATCGTGATCTCGTGACCATTTCTCCGTGTGGCGTGGTCTTCATTAAGGCATCAGTGCGTGAGGGTATACTGCCACGAATGCTCACCGAGATTCTGGACACTCGTCAAATGGTGAAACAATCCATGAAGCTGCACAAATCCAATACGGCCCTGCAGCGAATACTGCACTCACGTCAATTGGGCCTGAAGTTAATGGCCAACGTTACCTACGGTTATACGGCCGCGAATTTCAGTGGACGCATGCCTGCGGTTGAGGTGGGCGATACGGTGGTGTCGAAGGGCCGGGAGACCTTAGAGCGGGCCATTAAAATGGTGGAGACCAATGACAAATGGAATGTGAAGGTTGTCTATGGCGATACGGATTCAATGTTCGTGCTAGTGCCTGGTCGCAATCGCAAGGAAGCATTCCGAATTGGTGAGGAAATTGTGGAGGCGGTAACGCAGGCCAATCCGCAGCCAGTTAAATTGAAACTGGAAAAGGTCTATCAGCCGTGCATACTGCAGGTGAATGAGAATTTACGAATTGTCGAGCACCGAACGGAGGGTAATTGATTTGTTTACAGACGAAAAAGCGTTATGTGGGCTATATGTATGAGACCGAAGATCAAGCCGAACCCGTTTACGAGGCAAAGGGCATCGAGACGGTGCGCAGAGATGGCTGTCCGGCTGCAGCCAAGGCAAGTTTCCCCCAACTATTTGTTTATGCTGTCATCTGTCATACTGTCATTTTTTGGTTAGATGTTGGAGAAGGTGCTGCGCATACTTTTCGAAACGGCCGATGTCAGTCAGGTCAAGCAATATGTTTGCAGGCAATTCACGAAGCTACTCTCGGGACGCGCCAATCTGCAGGATCTCATCTTTGCCAAAGAATTTCGTGGCCTAAATGGTTATAAGCCCACAGCTTGCGTGCCCGCCCTAGAGCTTACAAGGTTAGCAGTTAGGTGATTTATTGCGTTTTATCTTAGTCTTCTCTTGTTTCCCTTTAGAAAATGGATGCAAACCGATCCGCGTCACGTGCCCCGGTGCGGCGAACGAGTACCCTATATCATAACCAATGGCCCTCCTGGTGTGCCACTCATACGCCTGATACGGAGTCCGCATGAGGTTTTGGCTGATGAGGGCCTCAAGATCAATGCAATTTATTACATTACAAAGGCAATCATACCACCCCTGAATCGATGTTTGCTGTTGATAGGTGCCGATGTAAATGAATGGTTAGTTGTGAATGATGCCTTGCCAGTCGTTATCATAGAAAGAAATTACAAGGAATTCCCTTATAGGTTCACGAATTTGCCGCGTAAACTTCTAGTGACTCCGACTGTGGCCAATGCCGGTGAAATCATTAGCACAAACCCGCTCAAGAAGAGCACCATATCCCAGTATTTCTCCACAACGAATTGCATCATCGACTGCGGCCGGCAAACGAAGCAGGGCATTTGCTCGCAATGCGAGCGCCATACAATGAAGACGTACACCACATTGCAGGGGAAAATTTCGAAAATCGAACGTGGCTATCAGCTGACACAGCAGATCTGCCAAGCGTGCTGTGGCCGTGTGGGCGATTTGAGTTGCAATTCCCTGGACTGTCCGGTGTTGTATGTGCTCGAGGTGAAGCGGCGTGATTTGCAGCAAATAGTGCACTTTCGCCATTTGCTGGATGAACGTTTTTAGTGTAACTTGCTTGGCTAAACGATGTCATTTGGGGGAAAAGTAATAAAGCGTGATTGTTTAAAGTTTAAAGTGGTAATTTATTCTCATATTACAAAATTACATAGATTCATCTCATACATCATAATAATTATTCATTGTAGAAGTAGTACGTGGGTTTATATATATATATATTGTAATATTCATATCATATTTTGTTCTATGCCATTATTCAATTTGCGAAATGCAAGGGATTGACAAAGTGGCAACAGTGCATTTGTTTTTGTTTGCTCTAAGTATTCGTATATATTGTATGTTTGTGGGTATGTGATTGTGATTGTGTGACAAACTTAAGTTTAAGTAGTTTATAAAACTGCCATGCAATTGATTGGAAATGTTATTTTTTGTTTCGGTTTGCTTGAAATGTGCATGCAGTTAATAGGAATCGCATGCAAAAATTCGTTTAGAGAAAAATACCAATTTTTTTTTATATATATAACTACTAAGTTTTTTTTAACAATGATTTTTCAAAAATAAAAACAATTCTAGTTGGTTTCGTTCAACAATTTCGACACACATAAAATAGTGCGTAAATTTATCATAATTATTATGTATGTACTTAACTAATTTTGTTCAATTTGTGTTTCGACATTTTCCATGATTCAAATGTGTGTTTGTTTTCAACAAATCTTCTAATATATAAACAATTTTGAATTGCAAGCAAACATGCAAAACATTACAAACAAGGCAGTAAATTATTCTTTAACAAATAGGATAAAAGTAGGGTTTTTTTTCTTCTTTAAATATACTAGTGTTTGTGGCTTCTTAGAATCGGTAAGTAGGTATTTTAGCTTGGCTTTGACGCTTTTCTAGAAATATGAATTATTTGTTTGTGTACTCAAACATTCGTAATCGTTGGTGGGCGTAACATGCATTTCGTGTGTCCGTCTACATGTCCATTTCGAACATCATTGTGTTCTTGGAGGCATCCACATCAGATGACGACTCCGATTCGAGGCGTGGTCGCATAGCGTTGCTTTTCAAACATTTGCCATCACCATCATTGGAGGATTTGCCATTCGACAAATCTAAGCCGCTGTCATGCTGAGTAGACTTCTTAGAGCTGCTCTTGTTATTATTTGAGCTATTGCTGCTGTTGCCGGTTGACTTGAAATACTGAACATTGGCTTGTAGTGAAACCGGCTGCAATAAAGGAACAATTAGTAGCGTAATTATTAAGAACACAAATATGAAATTTAATAAGGCTGTAGGAAAAATCGCCACAATGAAAAACCGCTTAAAATTAAAAATGAAAAATCGCCCAAAAATTTTTCATACAAAATTGGGCGAAAACTAAAAAAGAAAATTTCGCCCAAAAATTTAAAAGGAAAAATCACCCAAAAATTTGGAAAAATCGACCAAAACAAAAATGAAAAATCGCCCAAAAATTTAAAGGGAAAAATCGCATAAAAATAAAATGGAAAAGTTCTCTATTTTTTTTTTTTAAATCGCAGTGAAGCCGGAGTTTTTTAAATTATTTTTTTTATCATAGAATAGTAAAAACGTTTTTTAAATACGTAGCAAAATCGGTTCTCTCTCGGGATACTTGGTATTTGATAGTAGGAATGGCTCTAGTTTTCAGGATTTAAAATTACTTGTATTTATTCGTAGAAGAGTAAAAATGTTGTACAAGTAAAAAAACAACCTCTGTCTCCCCTTGAGATACCAGGTATTAAATATAAGGTAATAAGCGCCGCAGGAGTAATTTAGGGAATAGTAAAAAAATTACAAAGGAAATTTCGCCCAAAAATTTGAAAAAACAGCCCAAAACTTTTTTATGTGTACAATTTTTAGCCCATTTTTTATTTTTTCTAAAAATTACCCAAATATTTTTATGAACAATTTTTGGCCGATTTTTCATTTTTATTTTTAAGCGATTTTTCCTTTTTTTTTTGGTGATTTTTACTTTTTATTTTTAAATTTTTAATTTTTATTTTTGGGCAATATTTCCTAAATAATAATAACACAGTACAATAAAAAAAAACAATTTATGGAAAATTTGGACAAATAAAAATACACAGTGTACATTAGAGTTTGGTAAAAATGTAGGCAGAAACATCCACAATCCCCTAAAAAATTTTTTAATGTTGGTAGAAAAAAATCAGAAAAAAAATTTGGGCATCCTAGATCAACATCAATACCCCCATCTTCGGATATTCCCATATAAACACTATGGGAAAAATTGGATTTTTTGAAAATAATTTTTCAAAATTCGGAGTGAAGCATAACAAGTCCGGAATGTAATAGAAATGGTAGAGAACCCTTCAAAGAATAAATCCCTGTAAGTAGCTGTTTTCTAAGGACTCCCCAACTCATTCAGGTAATAGAGAAAGTTGTCAATTGAGTGTGTTCGTGAAATTAACGACGACATATGAATTTTTTTTTGTTGGACAGAGTAATGGTTTCTTTATTTTATTAATTTTTAAGTAACTCGCAGAGATTGGTGGCAACACTTAACGTCAATGGTCTAAATGAGAAAATTGACGACACTCGAACCGAACATAACCTAACCTAACTCATCTCATAATACCCTATAGCATCCTATGCAAATGTGCCATCCATCTTCATTGTCTTCATTCACACTAACCTACATAGAGAATGCTGTAATCGATTTGAAAATTGCATTCAAAAGCTGCACTGACCACATTCAAGGCACTGAAATTAGAATAGCGCGATTTGTCGCTAATTATTTTCGTACGAGTCAAAAGGAAATAAATAAACGACTTCGTATGTTGGGCCGGCCGCTGGCGACATGCCAGTTCGCTTGTGTGTGTATCGTATAAACAAAATAAACAATGACCACAATCAAAATAAAAACAAACACGCAATTTAGCCAGTTTCAAATTTAAACAAAAATACAATATACACACAAACGCACGCAAACTAAAGAAACAACGTCACAAGTGTAGGAATTGTGTGGAATAACAATATTTGTGGGTACATATCATAAACTACACTGTGGGACAACTTTAAATTGACGTTAATTGTTATCAACAACAGTTAGCACATGATACAAACCAGCAAGTATGCTGGAGTCTAAATTTATCATTCGTTTCGTTCCCCTATCACATAGCTTCTTTGCATATCTATTTTAGTTCAAATTGAATATGATTTGCGTAATGTCGTCTTAATATTCTCACCTTATTGTTGTCTTCATAATCGGCTGAGTCGCCTTCGCTGTAGGCGCGGTGCAGAGCGCGTTGTTTGCGATCACGACGTTTTTGATTCTTTTTGCGTTGACCCAAGATACTCGAGTCAATCCTAAAAAGGGGGCACAACAGATTCAATTAGTTGCAAGACAATTGAGCATTTCTTTGTGCTTTATTGAAGCTGATAAGATAAGAGCGCGAGAAAAGGCGACAATTTAAATAATTTGTTCATGTTAATGTACAAAAACGACAGGAAGACCACTAAAGTGCTTTGCCTTTGGCCTTGTTCAAGTTCAAATGTTGTTATTGTTGTGAACATTTTTTGGAAAGGTGGTTGAAGAATTTTATGATAACTCACCTAAATACCTGCTTCTTTATAACCTCATTAAATCTAACAGTCTTTTTGCAGCTCTCCGACAAGCCGGCCGTATTCGCATTCTCCTCTGGTATGCCACTAAACGATTGAGAAAAACGCAAGGAATTCGGAACGCCGCCAACTCCATCCACAGAGCTCGAATACAAAGAGCACTCGTCAATGGAGGAACAGCTGTCCGAGATGGAAGGGCGCGGTTCGTAGCGACTCTGCGGTTTCAGTATGCCCTTGAAAGAAGACGGCAGCGCAGAGCTACCGGCACTGCTGCTTATCACACTGTCGCGGCATTCGGAGTAGCTACGTTGCTTACGCTGCTGAGCAGTGGTCAGCGTTGGCACCGGCATGCCTATAGAAGCTGCTGCTGCTGCTTTGGATGACTGCTTGATGGCCATCACATCGGCTCGTTCGGGCGAGGAGTTCTCATCGTCATTGTCGTTGCTGTCATCAACAATTGGCGGAAGTTTTGATTCCTCAGCCGCCTTCTGTTGCTGCTGATGGTGATAGGCTTTGATATCGTCGCAAGCCGATTCGGAAAGCGACCGGCGCTTCTTGTTCTTCTTCTTTTGTTTTTTATTCATCTTCTTGTTGGGCTGTGAGCCGGCTGGCTGGTGTGCCTCGTCGTCCTCGGTATTGGCCGCACAAGTCGAAGGCTGATCTTCGCGCGGCTTTATTTCGATCTCAATCGAACGTTCGCACTCGGAACGCTCTACCGAAATGTCCAGGGAGGAAGCTAGCGAGGGCGTGTTGCCGACCGGTGGTGACATCTTGCGTTGACGCGAGTTGTGGGCCACCTGGAATTTGCCCTGCACTGTGTACTCCTTGAGATCGCTGCTATCGAGTCCGGCCAAATAACAACGCAGATTTTCACTGGTAGTAGCCAAGTTCAAGTTGAGCACAACATTATTCTCCCAGGCCTCCACGTCGGCTGTGGTGATTTCAATATCGACCTCCGAGGGTAGTTGCAGGTAGAAGGCGTAGTGTGTCGGATAGTAGCCTGAGCCGATTGAGACGAACTGCAGATGCAGGTGCTTCGAATGCTGTTGTGTGACAATCGATTCCGTTTGCACGTTCCGTACATGCAAAACTAACGACATGACATTGTCCAGCACGTTGCAGTCGAACTTGGCAGGAAATTTATAGTGTATGGAGTTTTTGAGGAACGCTGTGGATGCGGTGGCAGCAACGACAGAAGTGGGAGCTACAATAAAATGTTGGATAAGTCCTTGTTCCTTGGCGAAATTCATGAATAACTTACACTCCTCATTCACATTCTCCTGGGCAATAGACTCCTCAAGCGGCGAATCGCTTAATTCCTCCACCGGGGATTCGCTAATATCACAGTCGACGCCACTATCCTCCCGATTCAACTGCAACAAAGTATCGTGCATGTTGCGTTGCTTGCCTGCGCTCTGCTGTATCACTGGCAGTGTTATGCACAAACGCCGCAGATCTGTGTCGAAACGAGCGCCACCCTGTTTGTCGTTCACCACAAATGGCAGCTCTAAGTTCAAGCGATACTTGGCACCCGCCAAGTCGCTGATCAAATACAACGATTTCGCCGTCACATCCAATTGACATTCAGCGGACGAATTGAGCAGAGGCAATTCAATCTCGACGATCAGTTCATGGGGCACAGTTACGTTCAGTTTTGAGTCGAGTTCGTTCGTGTACTCGGCGAGATCGACATCGCGTCTATGCTTGATTACGTACTTGGGTGTGGTGAATTCGGGCTTTGGAGTGGGCTCAGTTTTCATTGGCAACACTTTCGGGTCCGTCGTTTGGGAGGTAGGTTTCGCTGGATAAATGTTATCCAATGGATGAGGTTCCGAAGCAGCATCTGGTGGCGCATTTGTAGCCAGTTTACGTATCACAGTTGGGCGGGCAATTCCCTTGAATTGCAATTTGGGAAATTTTAAATTGGCACGATCCAAATGTACCTGGGGGACAGAGAGGCAGGCATACGTTAATAATGTAGAATACAAATGTAATGCATGTGGAATCCACATTGTGAGGTTACCCTAATCCAATTCTAACCTAAAATTGCTATCGGCCATTTTACGAAGTTGTGTATTATGTTTCCGAAATTCAAGTTCTAACTGTTCTTAATAGCAATAGTTTACCTTATATTCGCGCTCCACAGCATCCAGGGCCGTGTCGACCAGACACTGATGGAACGATGAGTTGCGTTGTGCCAAATACAAGGCATCCGGATGGAAGACCACATCGTAGACGCGACACCGTTTATTGTGCGCATCGAGATCATCGCGCGGTGCTGCCTGCGCCATGGGTATGGACCAGTTGAGACCACGCTTGCCTGTTTCCGGATTCAGGCATACCTCACTTGTGGGCTTGGCCACTTCCGCACTCTTGGCTATATTCAAGAAACACTTGAGCGCGCCATCAACCGACGTCTTGATGACGAAACCGGGCTCGGGATTAACGAATTTCACATCCACACCGCGTTCCGCTTCGAACTGAATGACCTCCTCTTCGTAGCGTTTGCGATTTTCGGGATCTTGGATCTCTTCACAATATTCAATGAACAACTTGCGAAATTCCTCCTTCTGGAGAGCTTGCTCGATGCGCGAGAACTCCTCCTTGGTTATGTCGAGCGAGGGGGTGGTATGATTGCCACTGTCAGTGGAATGTTTATTACGCGTAGAGGAGTTCTTGGTGCCGGTGGACGCGGACATGTCTCAATGCACAAAAAGGTACTAAAACACAATTCGGTATTTTGGTATGTCTGACGACGTTTGGTAATGCTTACGGAGTCTGCCAGAGCTTTGGGTTTTATAATTTATTTATTGGCTTGGTTATTTTGTTCTTTTCTTCGTTTTTAAGTTGTTTTTTTTCTCACAGATCACTATTTATCACTGGTCTTTTATGCGCACAAGTAAAATGTTTTTTTTAATGTATGTACTTTTGTGGTTTTGCAGTCTTGTTTGAATCTGAAAATGGAAAAATACAAAAATACATCAGCACATTTTGGGTTATTCTTGAATTGCAAATGTTATGAAACTGATAAGGTAATAAATTTTGCAACTTTTCTAATCACCTAATGGACTTCTTATCAAAAAATTTGTCATTGAATTCAGAAATTGGCCTAGTCTCGAAATAATGCGTAGTTACTTCGTCATAGCAAATTCTAGAAAGATTGTGCTATTGGAACATTTTAGTAGACTGTTTTTGCTATCAATGTGGGAAATCAGAATCCGTTATTGGACACTTAGACACTAGTGATTAGTTGTCCCAAGGAAAAAATGTTCTTTTGGACCTTTCGCTGGTGAAAAAACGTTTGTGTGAATCTATAAAATATCAAGTTATACAAAATCCATACTTCAATCAGATCGGAATATTTTTATTATTTAAGTTAAAAGTAAGTCGAAGTAAAAAGTACTTATGTAATTTAAGACATCCGATTAAAGTAACAATTTCTTAGATAAGCAATACATGCAACTAAAATAATGTACGCTATCAAATTCATTCCAATTGTAAATGATATGTGTGTTGCCCCTGATTTCTGTATTCCAGCATTCGGTGCTACAATCTGATGTTGGCATGGAGCGGTGGAGAAGCAGAAAGACAACAAACCGGTTGAAAAGAAAACTCATAAGCACACTTGGAAGATACCGAAAGGCACGTAGGCAGCGAATGTATAAACTGAACTCCACATGTAAAAGAGACAAGTGGAAATTTTCCGATGCAGGATGGTATACCAAAAGCAATGTGTATCCAAATGCATACAGGAAAAACAATTGGAAAGATTTAAAGTCTTTTTTGGGTTTTACTTAAACGTCGAACTAAGAAATCTTACGCAATGTTATTGTTTTTTGTATTTCAATATGAAAACCACGCGGTCTTACTTTAAGAAATCAATTGGCGTTGCGTTTTTGATATTTTATTATTTTTTAAATTTTATTTTTTGTTACTGTATACTGTATGGAGATCTTTACTGTTTGAGCACACCGAACAAAATGAAATTTAAAATAGAATACATTTCTCGAAAGGCGATTTTCCGGTGTGCTAGTAACCATATACATATACGCAATAGTTACGAGCGAGTATATATGCGAAGCGACGACCGACCGGAGGGTACCACGAACGTCCTCATTTGTTGTTATTATTGTTGTTTAGGTATTGCACTCAGTTGCCACTTCATGTTCTGTTTTATATTATAAGAGCAAAACAAAACGGAATTGATTAGCGGCACAACAGCAGGCAGTAGGGTTGCGATAAGGCGAGGAAAACAAGCAAGGGCAAACAAATGGAAAGCAATGATATAGGCGATCGGATGGAAGGGAAACTATAGAGGAAAGCAGGCAAAGGCAGAACGAAACATCTAGAAACGAAGAAATGTTAAGAACGAAATTGTGTTTGTGTGAGCCTAAACATGCGTGCAATGTTTGGTCAATAATTTTAGAATTTATTGATTATATTGTGTAAACGATAAGCGAAGTAATGGAGAGGGTGTTATTTTTTCAATGCGGGAGTCTGGTTTGAGACTAAATAAATACATATCGCTCATTTGCCTGCCTGCTGAAAGTCATGAGATACTCAAACTTAAACTTTACAATCGTGATTTCCCAAAAATTTCGCATCTTCATAGTAAAATTTAGTAGCTACTAAACCTTAGTTGTAACTTAATTTGACTATGAATATGATAATGGAAACCGTTCTAGGAAACTCTGGTACAAATGGAATTCAGAACACACTTCACGGTTCAAAAGCGGGCCTTCCAAAGCTGTTAATCAAAGTAGGAGTGATTTTGACACTCCTCTCTTTTTCTCCATTCATATAATGTCAAACGATTCCTCCACTTGGATGGTAAAAAAGCCAATTAACCTCGTGCAAGTAGTTATTGCACGTGGCTTAAAAGGATCGTGGAAGATTTCGATAGCCGAATGACGGAGTCATGTCTTAAGAGCATAACTGCCCTTTATCGTTTGTGTGGTGGAAAAGTACAACATGACCGTATAAGGGTTAAACTGTTTTGTTTACGTTTTTTGACAGAACAGACTATACTCAAAAATATATGAAACGTCACTGCTACTTTGATTAATATGCTTTGGCCTATTCTCTATGAACATTTTCAATTTCAATTTGTTTTTGTTTTGTGTATACAATTTTTTAAATGTTGTATACTACATAGAACGAGAATATGTTCTTTTCACATTTCACTTGAAAATCCTAATTTTAGGAGGCTACTTACTCTTGTTAATTATATTTTTTGTACCCACAAATTACTCTTACTCCAACCACTTCTTCTTATTGCCACTCACAATAGAATGGCAACACCGAAATCACTGTGCGACGTACCGGTTTCGACTGTCGTCTAGTGATGGACCAAAAAGCACTCATCACTTTGTATTCGATACTCTTCTATCAAAAACAATTGCAATGAAGATCACGACGAAAGTGGATTTTTATTCTGTATTCGTCATGTCATGCGCTAAGGGCCAACTAAATGGCAGAAAATTCTTTTTCTTTAACGTGCTCCCCACCCACACACCTTCGATTTGAGACCACTTTTGGCCAAATCCGTGCAATTTTTTTACCTCGGGACAAAATGGGTTACTCATGTTTTGACCCACTTCCGCCCAACTTCTTGGAAGTTTTTTTTCTTTAACGTGCTCCCCACCCACACACCTTCGATTTGAGACCACTTTTGGCCAAATCCGTGCAATTTTTTTACCTCGGGACAAAATGGGTTACTCATGTTTTGACCCACTTCCGCCCAACTTCTTGGAAGTTTTTTTTCTTTAACGTGCTCCCCACCCACACACCTTCGATTTGAGACCACTTTTGGCCAAATCCGTGCAATTTTTTTACCTCGGGACAAAATGGGTTACTCATGTTTTGACCCACTTCCGCCCAACTTCTTGGAATTTTTTTTTCTTTAACGTGCTCCCCACCCACACACCTTCGATTTGAGACCACTTTTGGCCAAATCCGTGCAATTTTTTTACCTCGGGACAAAATGGGTTACTCATGTTTTGACCCACTTCCGCCCAACTTCTTGGAAGTTTTTTTTCTTTAACGTGCTTACCCATTATTTTTTCAGAACCGGAAACTAGGAAAAAGTGGCGGAATCTGCGCGACCAATTTCTGAAAGAAATAAAGAAAGTGCCTGCAAACAAACTAAACTCTTCCAAACAATGTGCCGCAAATTATTCCGGACGGTGGATGCATTTCAACAAAATGTTATTCCTAAATTACACATCGGTACCGATCGAAGAAAATGAAAATGATTCGAATGGTGAAGAAGACTGGTACAAGGGGAGTTGGGTAAAAGACGACACCGAAGACAAATTGATGGCAAATGACACTCTTCATGAAAATGACTCCCCTATCGATGAAGATTTGTATAAAGGGCGTTGGGTAAAAGATGCAGACATAGAAGAAACTATCACGTTACCTAAATTTGAATCGAAGACAGTTGAAGAAGACTGGGAGGAGAAAAGTCATTGGATAGATGCAGGTAATCCAGAGCTAAACGACGCTGATAACGAGCCACAAGTTGGCTTGAATGTGGAAACATCATTATTACTTCCACCAATGAGAAATAGGCCACGCTGGAAGAATTCAGAAGTTGAACTGGCCAATTTCATAGAATTTTCTTCAAACTTTAGCTGGTTTTTAGGACAATAATTATAATCGCACTAAAAAATCGTTATAAAGATCGCTAGATCCTCAAACTTGATTCAAAATCCAAATTTGTCTACATAGTCTTATACACAGTTTATAATATAAACCTATCATATGATATTATGATAGGTACTGAATTCAGCTGTAATATAAAAGAAAAAGAACATTTCAGAAAACCTTAAAAACGTGCTAGAATCGTTACAAACCCCGATAAACCCCATGGTTCAAGAATATAAGGTTGAACGAGTTGCTCTTTCCGGAGAGGATCATATGTTCTTGAATTGTCAAAAATCACAGCAAACGTCAATGGCGAATGGAAAATGAAAACAAATTAATTGTCAAAAAACACAGCAAATGTCAATTTTACTGAGAGTGCTCTAACCTCTAAATTCTTGAGCCATGGATAGACCCCCTGAACTTTACATAGAGTAAGGGGATACGGAGCTAGAAGCGCAGATATGTATATTGAAAAGAATTTCTTGAAAGACGTCTAGCGCCTAAACTAGGTTCTTAGCACCATTAAACTTGAATCAAAAAAAAATGTATACAAGCGAAAAAACGACTTTCATTGAAATTGGAATAAAAATTTGCCTCGCTTTAAATATTCAAAACATTAAACTGTGATGCAAAAATTATAATTTTTTTCATAATCAGAATCTTTAAGTTGTGTGGCAGTTGTAAACCTGAAATCGAAACAAATGTCTGTCTGTCGCGTTGGACGTGTCACTGCATTCCGGATTTTGTGATAATGACGAAAATCCTGCAATTTTAATGGCTAATAAAATTAAAATTAGTATACATTTTTTTTTATTTAGAACAAAAACCGGAATCCATACTGGTGCACAACCAGTTTTCGGAAATTACAAAACAATTTTGGAACTTTTTTATTAAAAGTGGTTTTAATGTTAACAAATTAGGCAATTATTACTTTCGTCCATATTTCAGGATTAATTAAAGCTGGTGTTGGCGCGATGTGGGCTACTCGTGCCTGTTTAACAATACGAGGTGATTAATTCGAATTATTTGGGCTTTTATTTTGGATTCATATAGCTGACGTGCATTTCATTTGTATTTAGATATGAAATTTTTAAGTGCTTTTCACATTGTCAGTTCGAATGACGAACGGGCAAAACAGCAGGGCATTCCTTACCGAATAAGTATATGGATTTGCAGGATCGAATTGAAGCTAGTTGACTCCATAAAACGAACAGTAACTGCAATACAAAAACACATTATAGGAAAAATTATGTTTTCGAGAAAATCGAGTTTGAATTTCTAAAAAAAAATCATTTTTCTATGAAGTAGCATGAATGTCATGCGATATTTCTGTTTATATCTTCGCGATGGTAACAGATTGAAGATTCAGAAAATACATCCAACGGAAAAACACATTATATGACTACGATGTGTTTTTTCATAGCAGGGGAGAGTTGGCCACAGCGTTTGTTTTTCAGCATCCAAATAATGTTAAAAAACCACACCAAGAATGGGTTTTCGAAGATTAAGCTGAGGTCGAAAGGGTATGTGTTAAAATTGTATTTAATCTATATATATAAAAGAGGCGTGTATGTTTGGGACCAGTAGACGCTAAAACTACCGCACAGATTCTCATCAAAATTTATACATGTGTTATATGGGTCGTGAGTCGTGTTCTAGGATAGGTTTTGACACGCCCACTTTTACCGCTCACAAATTAGAAAAACTTCATATTTCTCTGAAATTTTTGCAGAAACTTTTTTCTCATATGATACCATATGATTATTCACAACTTTTCCTGTTTCTGTAAAAAACAAAAAGAGGCGTCAATCTTTTTTATTTCTGGTTTTGTTATAAAATTGTTGTTAACTTGAATTCAAATTATTTTAATGTATTTTAAAATTATTTTATTTCGCAAGATTTTTATAAAAAAAATTTAAACTTTATCACTTAAAATTAAATATCTAAATTTAGTTGATATAAAAGCTTTTAAGAAAAACTTCTCTAACTTTAAAACTAAAGCACACAATAAATAGTTTACAACAAAATGTTTAGCCATAGGAGCGTTTCAAGAATGTTTTCAGTTTCTTGTTTTGTTTTTTCTTTCTTCTACAAATAATGAAAATAAATTTTTAATTAAAAAATTTCGTAAATGATTTTCCATGAGTAAGTATTTATGTATATAGAAATGTAAGTGTTTTATAGCTAAACTGAATCGAATTGAACATCCACTCGCAGACTCAAACTGACGCATACACAAACAACGGCTTAATTTGTTAAACATTAACGACTACAACGGATTTGACAACTTAACTAAAAAAGAGTAGTTAAAACTAAAGGACCACGGCCAAAGAAGTTATCTTTTGTGGGCGGGCTACTCGCATTTACGCTTGCCCCTTGCCATAGTAGTAGCCGCCGCCGCCAGCTGAGGTGGCAATCGGCTGATTGACCTGAAACTGGCGACGATTGCGTGTCTGTTCCAAAGGTGGCTGCAATTGTTGTTGCAGCGCCAATGTGGCCAAACGTTGTTGCTTGAGTGCACTTATTGTGGCAATTTTACGATGTTTGTTCGGACGCCCACTCGGGGCAGTGTCGCCGGTGCTGGTAGCAGTGCTGACCCGAAACACTTCGAGGTCATCGTCGCGCGGCAACGGTCGGTATTGGTCCTCTTCGACGGGACTGCCATCCGGACGAAGACGGAAGACCAGCGGACCTGTTAAGTAGGTTTTCTGGTGTTGTGTGTGGTGGACTGAGCTGCTCGTGTGTGGCTCCTGTTGTTTGTTGGGGCTCTCGAAGATTTCGACGTGTGAATGATGGGTGGGCATTGAAGGATAACCATAAGCTATGTCCATGTCCATCGCATATTTATGCTTGTGTTCCGCACCGGCATTGAATAATGGATTCTGCGGGTATTGCTGGTGGGAGGGTACTGTTGAAGCGGATACAGGTGTCGAAGGTTTAAGCGGTTGTTGATGTGTCAATATGATGAGCGAGGAGGCGGGCGGTGTAGGCAGCGGTGTACGAGTGGTAATCAGCGTGGAACTGGGATGATCACGCATTATGGAAGACCAAACTGGAAAGAAGGAGGAAGTAAATTGTATGCTTAACTTTTAAGTTCATTAAGTAGAAATTTTATTTGTGACTATGAAGTGTAAACATATTAAATGTTAAATTTCTATAACCTAATGCGACTGTAGGCCAATGAAATAAGATTTGACAGATAACATTTTCAAGTTGACACTGCTAACATACAATTTTATTACAAATCGAAATTAATTGATTTTAAATGTCAACAAACCCATTAAACAAACATCTCCATTACACAAGAAACAGCAAATATTTGGAAACAAGGTGGGGTGTGTGTGTGTGTGTGTCGGCAAACACCGAGCTATACGGAAACAAACTAAGAGACAAAACAAGCATTTATGACCAAGTCAGTAGTAACATTTCTGATAACCGGTATCAGTTGAAACACAACTGCTTAAGCAATTCCACACATTTGGTCAATGGAAATATAATGTAATGAATTGCTGAATTGTGTCACGTTTAGGCTGATAAATTTCCAAGTAACACTACCGCCTAGTGATGAGCCACAACATAGTGACGAGTAACCGGAAGTTAGCAGAACAGATTTCTGAACTGTTTCCATATTAAACATTTTTGTCAATTACAGCGGAAGCCTTTTAGAATACATTGCAAATAGTCACTGGATTGACAAAAAACTTACTCAATTCATTGGCTCCCCTTTGGTATGGATCGAATGCATCCAATTGTCCATCGGTGAATGTCTGCAATTTCTCATAGCCATAGGTGAGTAGATTCCGTTTGCAATGGTTCACCGGTACCGCAGCCGCCGAAGCACTGGCTGTTGCTGTTGCCTTGCAGTGTACGCTGACCAATTGAGCGAATGTGGAGTACAAATACGACATCTGCAAAGAAAAATAAAGAAACAAAAATTGTGAGTGGGGTGTGCAAACATTTTTACTCCCCTCTCCCTAATCAAGATGAATACGCAATTTATTTGTAGACTTTATCTCTACGTTGGATTAGTGTATTCAAATTTCTTTGTGACTTGAACGTAATTAAAATATATATCATTCCAATTGCGAGATATCGTGTCAAATGGCATCATCACGTGTGTAGATCGCTTTTTGTTGAAAGCATTTCTTTGTGTGAATCTGGTTTCTTTTGTATTTCGTTGAGAAATTGTAACGCTTTTGAAATATGTGTTAATAGGTGTTGATTTATGATTTATGTACAAACATATGCATGTTTTTCCCATGGAAGTTTGATGGGAAACTGGGCCAAAAGACTGTAGAAGCTCATACGAGTTTCTAAAGGTTTTGATGTGCTCTAATTTAAATAAGATTTTTATAAGATTAGGTTAGTAGAAAGGCCGTAGATTACTGTTTTATATTAGCTTATGAAATTAGTAGGAAGATAGATGTATGCATGAAATAAGTTTGAGTGCGTTTTTAAAGATTTTTAATACATATTTGATAGCTTCAGGAATTTTCGAACACTTTCGATCGCTTGTTTTGGTTTAAACTTAAGTCAAACAAACAGTTCACGCACTATATCAGCTCAATTTGACAGTTGAAAAGAAATGTGCAAAAAATATGGCAAATATGGTATGATGAAAAAACGAAAGAAATTTATGCCAAAAGTTTGACATTTGAACAATTGCCACAAAGTGAAAGTTTTCAGAGCCAAAATCTTTCGGTTTTTTTTTGGGGCCTTTTATGTAAATTTTTGTTGATATTATTGTTGACTTGGCAAAGTTTTATAAATTTTTACTGAATAAAATAAAAAAACAAATTGAAAAGGATCACTTATCTTTATGACTGATCTTTAAGATGATGAATTTAAATCTGTTTTTGGCAAAAAATTACCAAACATTGCTTTGATATAACCGAATGGTTTTAATGACATTCCGAGAATTAAAAAAAATGAATGAAAAAAATTAAAAAAAAATATATTTTCTTTGATATTTATGTCATGGGCAATTCATTCTCCACGTTGAAAAGATGTGAGCCTCAGTTTCATACTTTAACACTTGTACTGCACCCAAAAATATTAATAAAAAAAATTACATTCGGTCATATATGACTATTAAGCATGTACAAAAAATTCAATATAATTGTAGGAAGAGAAGAGTATTTCTTCAGTACCTTCTCATATCAATAGATTTTAGTAATTATAAAAACGGTTATAAAATGGAACAGCTGACAGTTTTATGATAAAGAGCCTGGAAATTTTGGCTGGTAAAATTTTTACTATTAAGAAAAGTCCACTCAGAAATACCAGATATACCTTCACAGAGAGTAGCTCACGAATAAAGTTCAATCTGAAGATATTTAATCAAAGCAAATAAACTAAAGTCAATGAAAAATTGTGCATTATTTACACGCTACTTTTCAGTACAATTCATCAACTTATATGGAACGGGCAGAATAAATCTTATTTGCATGAAAAAAGTCGCACTTCAGTTAGTCAACAAATAATTGAGTGCAATATGACAACTGATAACACTAGACAACAAATTCGAAATACAACAAGTCCTCAAAAAATATATATCAGAAGAAGGAACTGTTTACTGGGCGTATGAAAAATCATTCAATGAAAATCACCAATTGCGATGTTTGATACGTTTTTTTGTTGGTTTTGTAAAAGATTTTTGATATTTTTCAATTAAAACTATTTTTTTTTATAATTCTTAAGCAATTTTTCATTTTGGATAGTGGGCGTTTTTTTGGTATCATCGTTTTTTACCGACAAAAGTAGGGGTAATATTTCATGTACGCTTTTGATGTTTATTTAAATGTTGTGAAACACTTGTTTGAAAAACGTTTTCAAAACAAATATTTATCATCAAATCGTGTTTGTCTGCCCGTTATTTTAGTAAGCAATTTTCAGTAATTCACAGTTTAGGCACGTTTTCCATGGTACGCTATAAATTTGCGCCTAAAATTGTCAGCATGGTTTGCCATTGGTGTCTTTATGCTTTTTCTTGACTGCACTTCGAGTTCATTTATAATTTTGCATATGATTATTTTGTTTGTGGAATTGTCAAACTTTGACTCATTACTATGCCAGCAGTGGAAAATTGACCAATTGTACAATTTAACTAAAATACCAAGTACAAACATTGTTAAACATTTTGCAATGTACAATTTTGTGGACCAAGGATTCTCTTTAAAATGAAATGTGTTCAAAATATTAAGTTGCACGCACACAGCCAAAGAAATTAATACCTAGAAACATTTCGCACTTAATAAAATTCTTTACAGTTTCTTTTTTACCAAAATTCCTACCATTTGTTGTTTATCAAACTTTCTATTTATCTGAACTATGTGAATACCGGACCTACCTGATTTTTTTCTTACTAATTTATTTACTCTTTTCCCAAAACACAAAACGTGCCAGAATTTCATTAGCACCCTGCACAAACACGTCATTCGACAAAAATAACAAAAAATTAAGAACTCCCAAGAAATTCCCCAGCTCCGTTTCAGTGCAAAATGTGTCATCGGTAGACAGCAAAAGACTTGTTGTTTGCCACATTGCTGAAGCATCTTCAGCCCAATTCAAGCCGTTCAAGCCAAATTAACGCTTCGTTGCCTTTGCAGAATACAAAATTAGCAGAAGAGCAGAACCGCAGAAAGCTACTGAACCGTAAATGGTACTTACTTTGTGCAAATGTGTATAAAGTAGCACAATTGGAGTAGATCGTAATCGCTGCTGAGGCTACTTTTTTGCGTATTCTAAATTTGAAGTCACGCTTGCGTGTTGGATTTCCCCATCACAAGCTGGAGTGAAATATTTCTGCTTCTGTTTTTTTAAGGTTTGTGTCTAGATGAAATTTGTTTAGTAGGAATTGTATTTATTGCGTAGGTGGAACATGTATGCGTTCCTAATAGGAAGTTCCTATGTACGAAGTACTTTTAACTATGTAATTTTAAAGACTTTGCATAACCTCTATGTTGCCAATTATTGACTTGGTTTGAAGGAATGCAAATGTTAGTGCATTTTATATTTAAAAAAAACTGCTCAATAAAACAGTGCTTTGTCATTCCGAGAGCTCACTCTTCGGTTCCTTTGAAGAAATGAGTTTCCAGCAAAGAGAAATTAAAATACAATTTTTTTTTATTGTTGTATGCAACCAATTATTTTACCAAAGCATAATATATTAATAAATCAATCTTAATCACGTGGGAAGTACCAGTAAACAGTTTAGAATTCGCCGCTACTTATCAACTGAGATTAACAAACTCATCAGCAAGTTAAGCATTTATCATCGATCTAGGAAGTATTTAACATACAAAAAATAGAAGATAAAAGATAAAATTTAAATCTTATTCTAATAGTAATTAGATTTGAATGCAAACAATGAAAGAAAAACAAAAGCCCAGAGTTCAGGTATTGTCAGATTCAACAATGGGAAAAAAAACTACCACAAATGACGTAATTCACTATTAAAAGTCAATTAATTGAACAAAAATCATAAGCATGTAAAGTTGAGTTTAATTTTGAGCATTGGCACAATTTCGGTGCATCACTTTGCTTAAACGAAAAGATCATATAACAAAGTAAACATTGTAAAATGCGGTCGTTGGGTCAATAACCTGAGAAGCAAAAACCAAGCTGCTTGGACACTGCCTAAAACTGACAATATATAATTAATTATTTAACATAAAATGAAAATAATATGAACAAGAAAGAAACACACAAAAAGTGCCATTAATGACAAACGAAAGCGGTCTGACCACGACGATGGTGCTTTGCATGGTTTTGAAGCAGTTTCATACTCAATACCGAAATGTTTTACGTAAAGATTAAAAATTGTTCACATAATAAGCGAAAGAAACCAGCCCCGACGCGCGAATGTGAATGATAAATAAATTAAACATAAATTCGTATAAACTTAATAAATAATATGGCAACATGGGCGAGCTGGTTAGTGGCTTGAGAAAAAGTTGGGAGAGCATATTTCGTAAGGTGCATAGACGTTTTTTCATTCATTTCGTACAGTATATTTTGCAATCAAGTGCATTGGATTTGACTTTTACCGTTAAATGGTGTTTTCCATTTAGTTATTTTATTTGTATGTTATGGCATAAAAAAGCCTTTACCTAATTGCCTTAAATTAAATCAAATTGAATTTACATGGACACAAAAAGTAATGACAGAAATCCTTTTAATTGGCTAACCTTGAACCTGCTCCACTCCCCAGGCCAATTAATCACATTTAATTGCCCCGCCAATTAATAACACTCGAGCGCATCACTAATTTCAATTACTACATTTTTTTCACCTAAATAAATACTTTTTTTTTTGTCTTTTTGCAAATTACTTTTTAATCATTTAGAATGCAAAAGTCTCATCTCGCATCCGTCTCGAGTAGAAATTCAATTCAAATGCTCACGCGATCTCCCAAACGGATGTGAACCCAACTTTGAATAGAATTTGTTGTTGTTGTTTTGTGGAATTTCACTATTCTGAATATAATATATATTTTTTTAAGTTTATCTTGATTTCGTCTTGAAGATAGACAGGCAGGCAAACCAACAAACAAAAGAATGCTTGAGAACAAAGTAGCAAAGCAGAAAAAGGGAATCCAGAATATTTGCAACACCCGGTATAAAAAGTTAAGTAAATTTTCAAAATGTACGTATATGATGATCATCAGTTTCATCTATGTACCACATTCGGTTCAGAAGAGGAGTACAAATATAACATCAATTGCTTCGTCTTTTTACAAAAAAGATCAAAATGATTAGAAGAAGAAGATCGAACCCTAAAAATTGCTATTTTATTGTATTTAAGATACGGGTTAAAAGCTGAGAAATTTACTAACATTTTCTTTTGGATTTAAATGGACACCGAAAACGATCGTTGTAAAATGTTTGCAAAGGGGATTTTTTTTGTCTTCTACTCTTAATTATACCACTAAATTATAATGATCAGAAAGAAGAAGAAGAAATTAGTATTTAAAAATTTTATAAAACGTAGTTAACATTCCTCGTTGAGTGTTTTCACATGGCACAGTGACAGAGCAGAATTTCTGCAAACAATAAGCAATAATAACAAGAAAATATTAAGGATGATGGTGATCTCAGTTAAGTAGATTGTGGTTTTGAAAAATTATACTCATTGAAGTAGGATTCGGAATTTGTACCTTTTAATCGCTACCTGCGGTTAAACAAAAATGTCTACTAACAGCAGCTTTTTTTTTTATTAAAAATTACTGTTCGCTTTCTTATTTGTGAAATTGCAAATACATTTTGCAATTTTCTTTCTCCTATTGGATTTAATTTCGTACATATTTTGAAGTAGTGACTTCGTTCGTTTCTCTCACAAAGCAACCACAGAGCAAAAGAAAGGCAAATAATAAGTTCATTAACTGCTAATGACAAACTGGCAATTTGCACTTAAACTACAATTAACAGCGCTTAACATCAACAATGTTAGATAAGCTTCAGTGATCTCAACAATGGAGTCCAAATGATAGACTACGAGGGAGCCACGAAAGTGGTGAGAGGAGAAGGTGGCTAGGGGGGGAGTGTTTTTGCTTCAGACAAAACTCTATTTTAACCCTAATCTATGCTTGAGTGGGCAGCAAGTGAAAAGCTTTTTCTCATTTTTCTTCGACTGATTGCGATCTTTCACTTTTTGTTTTTGTCATGTTTGAAAAATTAAAAAACAAAAAATCATTTCGAATAGGAAATACTAATTCAAGCGAAATCCCTTTTTTGTTGTAATTTAGCAATTACATTTAAAAAATTTGTTTGTGTATAAACTATTGTTCTCCCATTTTCATTTGCAGTCGCACTACTGTGTTGAGATAAAGTGCCTTTATTTGGCGTTTTGTATGCATATTTGCATTTGCTGATATCTCATTGTTGCCTCAAAGTGCAGTTTATGTCATGCTCTGTTGCTTGTAATTGTAATTGCAATCATTTTGTTGTTTTTTCTTTCGTTTTTTTTTTGGTACTGATGAAGTTATCTTGAATCGCTCCGATTTCGTTGTTACAATTTGTTGAGCGTGAAGTTTTCAGTTTTAATCTGCATTTAATTTCCTCTGATGATTAACAAAAACTATCGGAACGGAAAATAGAATACATAGCTGTGTGCATATTTCTGAACTGTATTTGGTAGTGCAATCTCCTAGATTGGTTAATGAGAACACATAATAAAGCTTATGTAAATATGCAATGGTACGATACGAGATGCTGCGCTCGAAAGACATAATCATCGACCAATCTATCGAAACTTTACAGATCATGTAAATGCTTCTAAATATTTTCTTAAGAGAACAGGAAGCAACCGCAAATAACATTCTTTACCAGTTGAAAATTGTGTCTGTCCTTCTCAATAAGGGAGCGCCTATTATGACAGCAAAATTTTTAGAAAAAAACTTAAATGATAACAGGCCACCACACTCATTACACCGTTCGACACTAAAAAACGCACATGATCGGGACTAATATAGCTTAGCGTGATGACTTTACATCATATCGTACAAAGTTTACATGTTTTTTAAAGGTATGTTTTTCTTTTATCAAATGCATATTTAACATTTAAAATCCAGTAACTTCTTAAGCACTGTTATGTGCAAAGGAAAAATGCAAAGACGCGATTTAAAGAATTTATCTAGAAAAACTGGGAGACACGGGTACTCTCGTTTAACCCCCTCTAACAGAATATATTAGTCATCATCATGTGTGTTACCAAAAGTTCATTTTTGTCGAACGGTGTTATTTACCACATGGATTTATTGCTATCGCAAACTACTATAAACTTTACGTAAATGTGTATTTTATTAATAAATATCAAATCTCCTATCGTAGAAGTATCAAATTATGTATTTTCGAATTATGTTTTGATAACCACCGATTTACCATATTTCTAACTAATTTAAAAACATTTTTTCCTTATCTTCTATCAAACTTGTCTGCGTTGATTTGTCAACTGGTCGTATTTCGCACTAATAAACGTAGTTTGACAAACTAAAAATAAAATTCAGCTATTCAAAGTTTTTTCATTATAATTTTGTGGTTTTTTTTTTTTTGTTTTTTTTGCACGGCTGGTGAAACGGTAAAAGCCACCAATAAAATCGCTCAACCGGCTCAGCCGGTCCATTGGCACAGCTTAAGACGACAATTTCATGATTTCACGATAAGCGTCAACTTTTCATTATGTAGGAAATTTTGTGATGATTTAATAATAAATCGTTTGAAAAAAAAACATTTTGATATTGACTTTTTAAGCTAAAGGTCAATAGAATCCAGTCTATGCACTTGTTACGCGTACAAGTTTCGTTTCATAATTTTTTATTAACTATTACTCCGTGATTTAGCAATTGTGTTTGCAGCCTCAATGAAGTTCGCATTGAAATGAAGATATGTTCATAAATGCATAAAAAGATTCATTCAAATACGTGCCCGAATCGAGGTGGGGACAGCATCTCACAGCATCTCTCACCTCAAGGTGGTAGATGCTATCGAAAATTCCTTGATGTCAGTGCAAGCTACAGCAATTTTAGTATTTCAATGTGTTTTAATTATTTTGTTTTGTTTTTTTTTTGTCTAATTAAATATTCAATATTCACAAACTCGTAAACTCGCATTAAATTGTATTGTACTGAATACTCGTATTTATTGTTTTACAATGTCAGTGAATTTACGACCTTTTTTACGCCTAACAGAAATTGACAGTTTTTATTAATTGAATAAAAAATGGGCAAAGC
Organism: Heteromyza rotundicornis; assembly: GCA_951394025.1. NCBI lineage: Eukaryota > Metazoa > Arthropoda > Insecta > Diptera > Heleomyzidae > Heteromyza > Heteromyza rotundicornis. The sequence continues at coordinate 14,473,588 of OX596011.1, read as the reverse complement.
CTTTTGTGTGAAAAATTTTTTTTTGTATTTATTTAAAAGTTAGTTTTAAAAATGACGAATTGATGTTAAGCTCTCAATTTGACATGTCCGATGAATAGAATTAAAGCGAAAATAAACTTAGAAGAAATTATACAAATTAATATACTATACTTTATTTCAAAACAAAATTAAATTAGAAATTTTGTATTTAAAGTTGTTAAGTTTAAGCTCTTGAAATTATATATTATAGTATTAACAAAATCAATAAGGGAGTGCACAAAGGTCTCATAAAGTCCTATGGCGTATAATTATATTTGAAAAAATATGACATTTGTGAACACCCTGTCATATTTCAATGTGTTATTTCTTCATTATTCAGCTTATATCAATATAATAAAGGTTGCAGAGTTGTATTGGTCGTAAAATTTTTTGTATGGAAAAAAGCAACAACATTTTTATGACTATTGTATGTTTTTATAACATACAATTTTATTTTCTAATCACAAAGACCAACTTCTATCTAACGGCACAAAAAATCTTATACAACGAAGAAAAATGTCAAAAATCATGTCAAGGATAGTCTTGGATTTTTCAAAACTATTTCAACCAAAAATATATTCTACATGAATAAATATAACTAGAGGGTGCTGCTCTTCAAAAAAATACACAATACCCGACAATATGCTAAATTTTCAATAGTTCACTGTTAAAAAAATAACAACGTACAGGGTAATATGCAAATACCGCACACTACCAAAAGCACGTTTAAGTATCGACGGCGGTGTGGCACTCGAAATCGTATACCAATTGATGATTTACTGCACACGTTCGCGGGCTCGCGCCTTTATTGTAATTCATAAAAATGCAGAAACCGTTAACAACTTAAGATGCTTCTATTTTTTGGCGTAAAATCTTAAAGCGGTTTTATCATTGAGAAAACATTAAAAAAAATATACATACAAAAAAACAGTTTAAATAAATGCAAAAGCTGAAACCTTATATTAATAAGCACTAAACTAGAATACAAGACAAAATATTAATCAGTTGAAAAATAAGAAGAAGAAAAATGAAGAAGTAATAAAATCCAATGCCAAGGCTGTGATATTTTGAATACCCGTTAAGCGTTGCAGAGCTGTATAAAGAATTAAATGTGTTAGAGCCTTAATACAAAAGATAATATTTCATTCATCCTTTAGGTAAATTTTAGAGAAATTAAATACAAAATAGATAAGAGCCCTAATGTTTTTTTTCTTTCCGATGAACAGCCACTTTTAAATTTTTCAACTATTGAACTATTCTTCACATATTTTTAAAGTTACCGAAGTTGTTTCTGTGAAAACGCAGGATCAAAAGTACTCTAACCTCCTTTGGGGGCCAAGTCAAAAATTATGAATTTAACAAAATTTACACTTTGACGTACATACCAAATGAAAACTGCTTAAAACTTCAGACGTTACTTGGGGCGTTCAAAAACCATGTCGCTGTTGCGTACACAATATAGCAAAAAACTTGTTTTTTTTTAATTTGTATAATTTTTTATATAAGTACTCGTAAAAAAAGAAATTTTAGTTAATTGCATGCATTTTGCCTTTTATTTTTACCTTTTCGTTGCGCGTCAAAAACTCCCAAATCGGTATCGCCGAGCCGGAGCACATTTGCATCGAGATGGCCAAGAGCAGGGAGCAGGCAACGATTTTCGCCACTGTGGTGTTGGCCATTGTGGTGCAGTTGTTGTTGTTGTTATGGTGATGTGTACCTGAGCTACTAATGTCGTTTGTTGATACTGCAGTTGTTGTTGTATAACCAAAGTTCAAGTACTGAAAAATGCCTAACTTTTTTTATTTCACTTTCTTTTCGTTGATTTCAATGGTCCGATTTCGATTTTGACTTGTGTTTTGCGTCAAGCAGCCGAGAATGTTCGTAGAGATATATTCCCCAAGTCTAGTCCGTCTCACATTTGTTTTTTCCAAATCAAGTTTCGAATTTACAAAACTATTTTGTGTTTGACCTCTTCTCTCTCACGGACTGGTTCAAGTTCCGTCTGAAGGCAACTTTCTTTGGCTGGTTAAGTTTTTTAATATCTTTTATTTATTTTTATTTTTTCTCAAAAATTATTTCACGACTCGTTTGGATAAGTTACGCGCTGCTTCCAGTTAAAAATAACAATAAACACAACGACAGCAGCAAAAATGACGCAAATCCACCACGAAACTGGCCCCAACTGCGAACTGCGGTGCGGCTATAGGATTAGGTAAGTTTTACTTGATTTTCGTTAATCAAAATATTTATTTATTATTTTAAATTTATTATTTTGTTTTGTGATTTTTGGCGATCAGTTGAATTGGAATTTGTTATTGTGTTCGTGTGTTTTTTTTGTCACGCACTCACTTCGTAGTCGATTCGAGAAATTGCGCTTTAACCGGGCTTTATTTCAATCGAAGCTGTTTTCAGTTTTGGTTTCTATCGGAACAGAGAACTTTCGCGTACGTCATGGCAGGTTGGAGACTCGTCTTGAAATGAGCCGCCTCGATTGCGGCTCATTTATTTATAGCCTGTTTCTGTTTTCGGTTTGTGGGAGAGCGCGCTGGCGCACTTTTATTGGAGATATGCGAAAAACAAAAACAAATAAAAATCGAGAGAGTTTAAGTTATCATAAGGCGGTGACTTGAAGATGTATCTACATTTATTGTTGCATTTGTCGAAAGCAGTGGCGTTTGCATATAAAGGTTCAGTAGTCCATTAGTTAAACAGAACTTCATAAGAAACTTATCTTGGGAGAACTCCTTTAATAATTTCCCCACCGAACAATTGAAATTTTTGGTGAATTTATAGTGGCGGCTATAAACCTGAAATTCACCACATATGGGTCCATAGCGAGCGCCAAAGATTGTTTTTTTTTCGGGAGGGATATAAATTGTTTCGTATTTTTAGTGATATTTTCCCAATCGTGCCCCAAACTCTCTGAATTTTAATATATTATTTTTTTGAGACTTCCTGAACTGAAACTTTCTCAAATCAAATTATGTATTTAGATTGTAGAGCGGGACATTCAGATTATACGAAAGAAGAAGGAGTGGGTGACTGTAGAATAGGCTACATCTAATTCCACTATCAAATAAAACGCCATGTATTAAGTTTGCTTTCATAAATTTCATTTTGCTTTGCTTGTTAACTGAAACGCATACAACTTAAAATAATAAGTGAATTTCCAAAGGATCATCATTTTGTCCCCCACTTATGGTACTTTTCCACTCAAAAATATCATTACGTGAGTTCTTCAACGAAACGGGAAACAAATTTTAATTTCCACTTGTTGTTGTACTAAAAGTGCATTGCTAATAACTTAAGCCCAATGTAACTCTTAACTCCTTCTACATGGACGCCACTAGCAATTACAACATCAACTAACATTCAACTAACCATCAACCAATACAAAACAATTCAGCCGCAAACTAAAAATACTTGACTAAGGTCTCGGTGAAGTCAAACCGCTTTTCTTCGTGCGAAACCTGACTTTGAAATCAATATTTCAATTTCTATTTTCGATGCAAGCTAAAATTGAAAAACAATTGCATAGAAAACCAAAATCAAGTTTGGTTAAATGTTAAATCGCTCTCAGCAGCTTTCTACATAGAGCTCTGCGGAACAGCTCAGTTGACTCTTTTCAGACCAAAGAATCTCAGCCGTATTGTCAGCTGGCCAAGATACTATTTGCTTTCATGCAGTGGCGTGGTGAAAAATTAAAATTCATTAAATTAGGTGATGTCCATATAACGAATTGGAATAGTATGGGAGCTCAAAACGTATGGTATACAGATATGTTTTTTTAGATATGGTCGGTCCGATTTGGCAGTTCTTTTAAGCAACTTTGCGTTTTCGGAGGATTTCCCACTTAAAATGAATACCCTTAATAACTTAAGTTGAGATAAGCGAAATATGTATCTCGAAGCTACAGTTTTCGACTTACATATGTCCGTTTTACAGACACAATATTATTGTTTATAAAAAAAACCTCTTTGAATTAATTTCGCAAATATTGGCATGGGGTTTATTTTAATTAATAAATCCATTTCCAATCAGTAATCTATGCAAAGATTATATAGTCAAAACACTAAAATATTTTTAATCATACCATCACGCCCCAAAGGCAGAGTTTGAAATACAAACTCAAAGTGATACTATAATCAATTAAAGTTAATTGGTAAGCGCCATAAAAACAAAATGGAAAAATGAACAACTTAACAGCAAAATGTTAATTTTTAGAAAAATATTCGCCATTTTACGAAAAAATCCATAACAAATTTGCCAAAATTCCATGAAAGCCTCAAGCGCCAAATTTTAATATCAGCCGTTATGAGTGAAATATTGCGTTTGATAATAAAAAATTAATTATTCTTAAAAAATACGACAAAAAAAGGTTAAGTTAAGAAGTTTCGGTGTAAAATATGAGGGAGAAATTTTTGTGGCGCAAATTCACAAACAGGTTCGAGGACTGCGAGGGTTTCGTACACACAACGGCGGCATTAAAACGTTTGTTGTTTTTATTTTTATAAATTTTATGTGTTCATTAATAATTTATTAATTTGTAAAATATAATCGGAAAATACGTATAACTTTCTTGTTTATTTTGTTTTGTATTTGTGCTGTAAGAAAATTCAACACATTCTTTGGCCAAGTTAAAAGCGGAAATTCCCAATTTGTATTGTTTTGGTTGATATTGTACGAAATTAGCATAAATGTACAGCGTGAGTCCTAATAACTGTTTTTCGATGGGATTAATGTCAGGTGATCGAGGAGACTTTTGACAGTTCTTTTAAACAACTACGCGTTTTCGAGGGGTTTCCCCACTTTAAATGAATACCCTTAATAAATAATAATCAAAAGGTACTGCAATGAAATCGCGGCCTGTGTGAGGCACTTTGCATTTTCGAAGCGAGATTTTTTAAATATCGAAATGGTTCTCTAGATTAGATGGCGAATATCGGCTCTGTGTGCGCAGGCCTAATACAAATAACAAGTGAGTAAGTTTCAGTCGGGCAAGCCGACTTATATATACCCTACACCTATTTGCCATATTGGATCCGCCGTCTTGAATTTTGAAAATGCGACATCAAATTCGAAATCAGTGACTCCAAAAAATTTCATGCGGTTTTGATGAAATTTTAAAATTCCGGCAAAAACCCGATTTTCACTTATATGGGAGGTAGGCGTGACAGTCGACCGATTCCGCCCATTTTCAATGCCAACTCCTTCTAGGGCCTGGCCTAAAAGGATAAATCCAATATTTGGGATCCCTAGCTTTCTTCTAGCTCCTGCAATCGTGTTTACAAGAAAAGCGGACGGACAGATAGACAGACTGCTATGGCTAAATAAACTCTGGAGGTGACGCTGAGCCACAAGTATATATATAGTTTTTCCATACCGGACACGTCTCCTTCTTGGTGCTACAAACATCACATCAAAGAAAATCCTAATAACTGTCGCACTTTTTTGAAGCGGCGCTGTGCCAAACTAAGCAAGCGTTGACTTTTAACCGTTATACATTTTCATTCTCACATTGATAGTGAAATCAGGTGAACTTGTTTTGTAGCAATGTTGCCCAATTATTATTTAAAGTTTGTGAGCAATGGAAGCGAAGAGTTTGTTCTAATGTTGCATTTGCAAGGAAAAAACTCGCGGAATTGTTAAGTCTGTGGGGAACATATGTATGAACAGTGAGTAACATTAATAATCGGTTTTTAGGGAATCTACCAGTAAAACTTTTATTTTTATACCCTACACCTCATGAGGTATGGGTATATTTACTTTGGTCTGATGTTTGTAACACCAAGAAGGAGACGTGTCCGGTATGGAAAAGTATACATATACATACATTCTTGATCAGCGTCACCTCCTGAGTTGACTTAGCCCTATCCGTCTGACCGTCCGTCCTTTTAGGCCCTAGAAGGAGTTGGCATTGAAAATGGGCGGAATCGGTCGACTGCCACGCCTACCTCCCATATAAGTGAAAATCGGGTTTTACTGGAATTTTAAAATTTCATCAAAACCGCATGAAATTTTTTGGAGTCACTGATTTCGAATTTGATGTCGCATTTTCAAAATTCAAGATGGGCTAAGTTAACTCAGGAGGTGACGCTGATCAAGAATACCGGACACGTCTCCTTCTTGGTGTTACAAACATCAGACCAAAGTGAATATACCCATACCTCATGAGGTGTAGGGTATAAAAATAAAAGTTTTACTGGCAGATTCCCTAAAAACCGATTATTAATGTTACTCACTGTTCATACATATGTTCCCCACAGACTTAACAATTCCGCGAGTTTTTTCCTTGCAAATGCAACATCAGAACAAACTCTCTTCGCTTCCATTGCTCACAAACTTTTAATTATAATTGGGCAACATTGCTACAAAACAAGTTCACCTGATTTCACATCAATGTGAGAATGAAAATGTATAACGGTTAAAAGTCAACGCTTGCTTGGTTTGGTACAGCGGCTCTTCAAAAAAGTGCGACAGTTATTAGGATTTTCTTTGGTGTGATGTTTGTAGCACCAAGAAGGAGACGTGTCCGGTATGGAAAACTATATATATATATACTTGTGGCTCAGCGTCACCTCCAGAGTCGATTTAGCTATAGCAGTCGATCTCAAATTTTGGATTTATACTTTTTAGGCCCTAGAAGGACTTGGTATTAGCGGTATCAGTCGACTGTCACGCCTACCTCCCATAGAAGTGAAAATCGTGTTTTTACTTATGTTCCGCTTAAATAGTTTCAGACTTTGTAGCTAGGGGTTTTTGGGGTCGCAGATTTCGAATTTGAATTCGGAATTTCAAGATGACGAAACCAATATGGCGACCGAAATTTTATTGTTTTCATCAAATTAGTATACAATCTATGTACATATATGATTTTGGGGTCGCTGATTTCGAATTTGATGTCGGATGATAGCGGATCCAATATGGCGGCCGAAATTATAAGATTTCATCAAAGTAGTATGAAATTTTGTATAGAGGGTTTTGGGGGTCGCTGATTTCGAATTTGATGTCGAAATTGCAAAATTCAAGATTGCGGCTTTGACCGACTGAAACTTACTCATGCTAAAGTGTTTGAAACTTCAATTTAATTTCAACTTTAAAAGTTCTTAAGAATTTCGAAAGCATTAAGACCCGTTAATCGCCCTAATTAACGTTCTTTATCAAACCACTCCCAAAAAATGCATTTTACACTCCTTTGACGTCGACGTGTGGCGGATGCCTAATTGGATACTTTGGAAGAGTTCATTGGCACATGTAAAAATCGTACAAAACATTTGTCGCAGTAAATAAAAAAAATCTTGGAGATGCCGGGGATCGAACCCGGGGCCTCTCACATGCAAAGCGAGCGCTCTACCACTGAGCTACATCCCCAATTATAACTAATAGTGTCAAATGTCATACTAGAGTATAAATCGAAATTGCCAACACTTATGAATGAATTCGTATAACATTTCTAAATTTAGCTTGGTCAAAAAGCTCTTCACTAAACGAGAAGCTTTTTGAATTTGCATTATAAGCTTATTTCAGTTTCCAATTGACGTTTAGAATTAACTTTCAACTTGGTTGAATAATGAGTACATAGTTACAATAGTTACATAGTTACATTGTTTGCACAATGTTATATTTTGGCTGTTATCTAGTGTAAGTAATGATCGTAGAGAAAAAGCAATAAAAGGAAATTTACTAGAAAATTTTTCAAATTTTAATATTGGGTTTTTGAAATTTGAAAAATTTAAATCGTAGTAGGCATTGTTTTTTTAGTTGATAGTTTGTGGTACGAATGTTTGTCGTCCATATTTGTATTTATTTAATTTTTTTTTATTAAAGTATATGAAATGTCTGTTTTTGATTTTCTCATACATATTAATTTTTTTCACAAAATCAAAGTTATAGGAAAAACCCAAAAATTATTTCCAAAATTTCGGAATGTATTAGTGTCGTCATCGTCCATACATACATCGAAGTACTGCAGCAAGTCTTCACACTCGCTCAGTACTTCCCTTGCTTCCAAAGGCCGAAATAGCAGCTTCAGAAACTTGGCCATGTTATGGCAAAAGTTTCGCAGCTCCGAGGCAATGAACTTCTCCTCTTCAGATAGGGGAATACGCTCATCATTGCAAGTTTCCGCAAAGTCATTGCTGAAGAAACCTTCAGCCAGGTGTATACCTGCACCTGAGCGACTTTGTATACCCATGAAGGGTAAAGGAATTATCGATACCAGGGGATTTTCTTTTTGGAAGTCTATAATTTTCTGTACTACTACAGAAGTTATTACTTCCACTCCCCGCGCAACACATACATTACGTTGTGTTATTTTGGTGAAGAGTCTGTACACCGCACGCTCGCAATCGAGCATGGTGACAACTCCACCGGTAGCCATTTTTAGAGAGTTGTGGTTTGTCCCCAGCAACTCAAAGGCCTTGATGTTGACGCTGCTGGCATCATTGACCACGGCTACTACCTTCACGCCGAAGGTTTCCAACTTACACAGATTTTCGCGAATAAGTTGTTCCAGCATCGCACCAGTGATCGCTTTGTTGTTGGCGTAATAGCTCAACACAACCATTTTGTTGGCACTCAATATGCGAGCAACAAAAACTGTGCATTTGGTAGCAAATGCGGCTGGTTGGAAGCAGTCTTCGTCCCTGGACATGTTCGGTACCACCCCATAGGACCTGCTGTAGAAGTCCATGTATCTGGCAAACTGTACTTCGCCAGACATTTTTGGCACCACCCCATAGCACCTGTTGCCTATGTATTTGGCATACTCCGAGAGTGGAGCCTCGTCATGAAGCAGAGCGACAGGTTGACCAGCATAAGGCTGGAAAATCTGCCGCAAAACTTCCTCCGATTCCTCGTTGAATCCCGGCTTTGCAAGTGCCCAAGTCGGGCCGAAACTTGCAAAGCCGTCACCATCACCACCATCACCATCGCCATCACCATCAAAATCGCCATCGCCGCCATCACCATTGACATTGACATCGACATCCATATCGATATCCACATCGCCTTCGCCAGCGGCAACCACAATTTCTTCGTCGCCTCCACCACCGGGCAAGAGAAGTGTTGGGAAGGCATGCTTCTTCAGCAGCCTTCCACTCAGCCCATAATCCGTAGCCAGGAAGTGTTTGGAACAGATTCGGATAATATCTGGGATTCCTTTGTCCCACCGAACCTGTTCCTTCCACTTCTGGATAAGCTGCGGATTGTTTTTGGGTGGAAAGCGGTGAAGCATCACCCCGTTTGTGCCACCGGAACCACAAACGCAGCAAACATTTGCATTAATGCGAATCATTTTATTTTTTAATTTTTTTTTTTCAATTTGGAGCGCAATCTAAAACACGACCTACTTGTAGATCAATGAACAGAATAATGATTTGAAAACGAGCCAAATTTTTGAATTAAGTTTTCAAAATGGCTCGTTTTCTTTTTGTTGGCAGAGTTGCCGCCGGTCAGGCTAAATGTCAACAAAAAACTTTTGTTTGTGCCGAGTAATATGACAATATTACAGGCCGACCAAATAATTGGCTTCGGTCGATATCGGTCGAAAATACGCATTCGGCTTCGGCTTCGGTTTGTGTAAAAATGGCCGAAGCTTCAGCCGATGCTTTGCAAACAATTTTTTATTTTATATGGAAAACACAAACAACAACTACAATTGTTGTGGTTAATATAATCGTCAAAAAATTGTTAAATGATTTGTCGTATTTCGGCATATGATTCGCAATGTCATCGCTCGATGCAGAAATGCATTCATTCCGCAAATATATTATAATTCTGAAACAGCATGGCATTTAATACAAGAGAGAAAAATTTTTATATATGGCTGTCTCGTTTACGCTCTCAAAGCAACAAGTGCTGCATAATATATGAATATGACACTTGACTCATGAAGTACTTGGTACCATTAGTATGCGATACTATTATTGGTATTTTAGGGATGTTTGTATGAAAATTGTTGGGTCGTAATTATAAAAACGTCTTAGAGCAATTGCTACGTGCATTTACTTTACTCAGAGATTTTACTTCAAATCAAAATTGAATGAAAATTATCGTAAAAATTATTAAGTATTCACAAGAAAGAATCTGGTTGTATCGAATACAAAAAAAATCGAATTTTCGCAGCACTAGAAGATGACGTCTAATTTATTCATATTTTACATTTTTGATATTTCGAAAACAATTTTTATGTTATAATTAATCTATGTTATAATTAGTTATTAACAAATATTGTGATTTTACGATTTTAAAAATTGTGCAGAATGTTTTTCAACTCGTTTTTCCCGGGAAAACATTAATTTCAATTTTACAATATTATTGTAAACTGAATGAAATATTAAAATATTGCGTTTTGTGGAAGCGCGTTAGTTGTAAGTAATGAATATTATATATATTCGCAGTAGAAATGATATTGCCCGACAAATTTGTGTACGAAATGTAAATTATCTCGTTTTTAAAGTCTTGGGCTCACATTAAATTAATTTAAGCTTCATAAATATATTTCAATACAACACATCTACAGAAATACCAAACACATTCTTTTTCTAATATGTATATATTTATTTTTTCGCTCAATTGGATAATTGCTTTCTCTGTCTTCCATAATCCAATTTTCAAATGGTTGCAGTTTTAAAAATGTTGTTCATGCCGCATGGAAATGCAGTTTTTAGAATTTACACACATCTGTATATATTGTTGTTGTGATGCAAAAATATCCAATAAATATTTGCATTTGCACTTCAGTTCAGTCGAATATGGGAAAATCCTTTTTTTGAAGATCACTAAAATTTGAAAAACAAAGACGCATATTCATAGTCAAATTTAGTAACTGCTAAATTTTAAAACCAGCTTAGTAGCTGTCAGTTACGTGTATTATCTGTCAACTTAGTAGATTACTAAAGTTAAGTTGGAGCTTAATTTGACTATGAATATGGGCCAAAGAATCACTAAACTAAACTGTAATATTGTCATATTACTCGGCACAAACAAAATTTTTTTGTTGACATTTAGCCTGACCGGCGGCAACTCTGCCAACAAGTGAATTGTTAGCATTTAGCCTGACCGGCGGCAACTCTGCCAACAAAAAGAAAACGAGCCATTTTGAAAACTTAATTCAAAAATTTGGCTCGTTTTCAAATCATTATTCTGTTCATTGATCTACAAGTAGGTCGTGTTTTAGATTGCGCTCCAAATTGAAAAAAAAAAATTAAAAAATAAAATGATTCGCATTAATGCAAATGTTTGCTGCGTTTGTGGTTCCGGTGGCACAAACGGGGTGATGCTTCACCGCTTTCCACCCAAAAACAATCCGCAGCTTATCCAGAAGTGGAAGGAACAGGTTCGGTGGGACAAAGGAATCCCAGATATTATCCGAATCTGTTCCAAACATTTCCTGGCTACGGATTATGGGCTGAGTGGAAGGCTGCTAAAGAAGCATGCCTTCCCAACACTTCTCTTGCCCGGTGGTGGAGGCGACGAAGAAATGGTGGTTGCCGTTGGCGATGTGGATATCGATATGGATGTCGATGTCCATGTCAATGTCAATGTCGATGGTGATGGTGGCGACCTGTCGCTTTACTTCATGACGAGGCTCCACTGTCGGAGTATGCCAAATACATAGGCAACAGGTGCTATGGGGTGGTGCCATAAATGTCTGGCGAAGTTCAGTTTGCCAGATACAGGGACTTCTACAGCAGGTCCTATGGGGTGGTACCGAACATGTCCAGGGACGAAGACTGCTTCCAACCAGCCGCATTTGCTACCAAATGCACAGTTTTTGTTGCTCGCATATTGAGTGGCAACAAAATGGTTGTGTTGAGCTATTACGCCAACAACAAAGCGATCACTGGTGCGATGCTGGAACAACTTATTCGCGAAAATCTGTGTAAGTTGGAAACCTTCGGCGTGAAGGTAGTAGCCGTGGTGAATGATGCCAGCAGCGTCAACATCAAAGCCTTCGAGTTGCTGGGGATGAACCACAACTCTCCAAAAATGGCTACCGCATGCTCGATTGCGAGCATGCGGTGTACAGACTCTTCACCAAAATAACACAACGCAATATATGTGTTGCGCGGGAAGTGGAAGTAATAACTTCTGTAGTGGTACAGAAAATTATTCAATTCCAAAAAGAAAATCCCCTGGTATCGATAATTCCTATACCCTTCATGAGTATCCAAAGTCGCTCAGGTGCAGGTATACATCTGACTGAAGGTTTCTTCAGTGATGATTTTGCAGAAGCTTGCACTGATGAGCTTATTCCCCTATTTGAGGAGAAGGTCATTGCAGCAGAGCTGCGAAACTTTTGCCATAAGATGGCCAAGTTTCTGAAGCTGCTATTTCGGCCTTTGGAAGCAAGGGAAGTACTGAGCGAGTGTGAAGACTTGCTGCAGTACTTCGATGTATGTATGGACGATGACGACACTAATACATTCCGAAATTTTGGAAATAATTTTTGGGTTTTTCCTATAACTTTGATTTTGTGAAAAAAATTAATATGTATGAGAAAATCAAAAACAGACATTTCATATACTTTAATAAAAAAAAATTAAATAAATACAAATATGGACGACAAACATTCGTACCACAAACTATCAACTAAAAAAACAATGCCTACTACGATTTAAATTTTTCAAATTTCAAAAACCCAATATTAAAATTTGAAAAATTTTCTAGTAAATTTCCTTTTATTGCTTTTTCTCTACGATCATTACTTACACTAGATAACAGCCAAAATATAACATTGTGCAAACAATGTAACTATGTAACTATTGTAACTATGTACTCATTATTCAACCAAGTTGAAAGTTAATTCTAAACGTCAATTGGAAACTGAAATAAGCTTATAATGCAAATTCAAAAAGCTTCTCGTTTAGTGAAGAGCTTTTTGACCAAGCTAAATTTAGAAATGTTATACGAATTCATTCATAAGTGTTGGCAATTTCGATTTATACTCTAGTATGACATTTGACACTATTAGTTATAATTGGGGATGTAGCTCAGTGGTAGAGCGCTCGCTTTGCATGTGAGAGGCCCCGGGTTCGATCCCCGGCATCTCCAAGATTTTTTTTATTTACTGCGACAAATGTTTTGTACGATTTTTACATGTGCCAATGAACTCTTCCAAAGTATCCAATTAGGCATCCGCCACACGTCGACGTCAAAGGAGTGTAAAATGCATTTTTTGGGAGTGGTTTGATAAAGAACGTTAATTAGGGCGATTAACGGGTCTTAATGCTTTCGAAATTCTTAAGAACTTTTAAAGTTGAAATCAAATTGAAGTTTCAAGCACTTTAGCATGAATGTTTATTAAATACAAGTGAGTAAGTTTCAGACGGTCAAAGCCGCAATCTTGAATTTTGCAATTTCGACATCAAATTCGAAATCAGCGACCCCGAAAACTCCATATATGTACATAAATTGTATACTAATTTGATGAAAACATTCAAATTTCGGTCGCCATATTGGTTTCGTCATCTTGAATTTTGAAATTCCGAATTCAAATTCGAAATCAGCGACCCCAAAAACCCCTAGCTAAAAAGTTTGAAACTATTTAAGCGGAACATAAGTAAAAACACGATTTTCACTTATATGGGAGGTAGGCGTGACAGTCGACCGATACCGCTAATACCAAGTCCTTCTAGGGCCTAAAAGTATAAATCCAAAATTTGAGATCGCTAGCTTTCTTCTAGCTCCTGCAATCGTGTTTACAAGAAAAGAAGACGGACAGATAGACAGACTGCTATGGCTAAATCAACTCTGGAGGTGACGCTGATCAAGAATATATATAAAGGGTATTCATTTAAAGTGGGAAACCCCTCGAAAACGCGCAGTTGCTTAAAAGAACTGTCAAATTTCATATATTTTGACTGCTCATCTGCACAACTGAATCGTTTCCGAATGAATCGCCCTATAGTTTTCCATACCGGACACGTCTCCTTCTTGGTGCTACAAACATCACACCAAAGAAAATCCTAATAACTGTCGCACTTTTTTGAAGCGGCGCTGTGCCAAACTAAGCAAGCGTTGACTTTTAACCGTTATACATTTTCATTCTCACATTGATAATGAAATCAGGTGAACTTGTTTTGTTACCCAGTAGGGATATGTATTTTTCTAAAAATGTATCTACATTTTGGTGTTAAATCATTTCAAAGTAAATTATTTTTAACAGAATGGCGGCTTACCAAATGCTGGCGGAGGTTCGATGTCCCACCTCCAACGTCAGGCTTTTCATACACAAATTTCACAAATTGGTTTTTTCTTTGTAAGAGGGATGGGCGATATATCGGTTGATGCCATTAAAATCGATATTTTTTTTAGCGATATATCGAAAACGAAAATACAATGACAAATGAAAATTGATGAAAAAAGTTTAAAATATAGTAAATTTAAAAAAACCGGTGTTCGGCAATTTCCACCGTTCAGCGGTATTTTGGCCTGCAAAAAAAAACCGAAAAACCGGTGTTCAAAACTCAAAAACACCGGTTTTACGAAACACCGGTCGGTGTTGCCCATCACTAACACAAATTGTATTGCGCATTATAGGTTTCCACTAAGGCATTCAATCCCGGAAGTTTTCTCAATCCCGGAAAACCGGGATTTTGAGTCCGGAATCCCGGGATTCAAAAATGCATTTTTTATGCATTGACGTTTTTCCACAAAAATACTTTCGTGCATTTACTTTCAATCTAATTGGTAAATTTAAAAACCCCACTTTTGTAGATTTAGTGCTGCAAACACACAAAAATTTACAAGATTTTTGTCAATAACGAATTGGATAAATAGTTTTGTGTGTGTTTTACTTTTGAATGGACACCAATTTAAACAACAATTGGTGTATCCGTTCCCGCTATAATACTAAAACTACTGAAAGTAAGTTTTTCGTGTTTAGCATGAAATGGAGCTGGCAGAATTTTATGATTATATTCTGATTCAGCGTGGCAAAAAAAATAATTTGTTCGATCAATCTAATTTAAAAAGAATTACTTTTTGTTTGACTATATTTATTTAAATATTATTTGTTTTGTTTAATGTAAGATTTATTAAATATGGTTTCTTTGTCGAATTAAACTTAAAATGTTGTTGCAACAATTTTTTCTTTAATTTTATATTAATTATTTTATTTAATTGGAAAATCCCGAACAAATCCCGGGATTGTGATTTCAAATCCCGAAATCCCGAGATTTTCAAAAACACTTCGGGATTGAATGCCTTAGTTTCCACACACCAACGCGAATATTCGCAGACGCCGCGGAACTTGCTCAAAAATTGTTCTTGAAAATGCGATAGTGCGTTCCTTTTAACAAAAAAAAATTTTTTATTTGTTTTTAAGAAATTTTTCACCACAAACAAATATTTTTTATTTGAACAAGTTTCACGGCGTCTGCGAAATTTCGCGTTGGTGTGTGGGGACGTTTTCTCAATCCCGGAAACCCGGGATTTTCAGTCCGGAATCCCGGGATTCAAAAAAGGCTTTTTATGCATTGTTTAAGATAATTTTGACGGTTTTCTACAAAAATACAGCCGTGCATTTACATCACATCTAATTGGTAAATTAAAAAAACCCACTTTTGCAGATTTAGTGCTACACACACACAAAAATTGACAATAACGGTTAACAAACAATTTTTATCGATCTGAATCAAATTTTTTCAATTTAAACAATTTTTTTTTTACAAAAAAGATTAATGTTTTAAACAACAATTCGTGTATCCGTTCTAGCTATAATACTAGAACTACTAAAAGTAACTTTTTCGTGTGTAGCATGAAATGGAGCTTGCAGAATTTTATGATAATGATCAGATTCAGGTGGCAAAAAAAAATTTTTTGTTCGATCAATGTAATTTAAAAAGAATTACTTTTTGTTCGACTTATTTATTTTAAATATTATTTGTTTTGTTTAATGTTATATTTAATAAATATTATTTCTTTGTCGAATTAAAATAAAATTAAACTTAAAATATTGTTTCAACAATTTTTTCTTTAATTTTATATTAATTATTGTATTTAATTGGAAAATCCCGAAAATCCCGAAGAAATCCCGGGATCCCGGGATTGTAATTTCAAATCCCGAAATCCCGGGATTTTCAAAAACGCTTCGGGATTGAATGCCTTAGTGGGGACCTTATTGGTTTTCTTTTTTGTGAAAAATTTCACTTCACTATTCATTTTTGGTTTTTTTTCGCGCGAAAATGGGTTTTTTCTTTGTAAGAGGCTGGGATATATATCGGTTGATGCTAGCTATCAAAATCGATATTTTTAGCGATATATCAAAAATTAAAATGGGATGACAACTGAAAATTGATGAAAAAAGTTGGAAAAATAGTAAATAAAAAAGGGAAACCGAAAAAATTAACTGGAAGGCAGTATAGTAGTAGATATTTCTGTCAGGATACTAGATTTGTAGAAAGAGTAGTAGAAACTCACATGAAATTTTGAGTAGATTTCTTACAGTAGAGGGGAGTAGAAAAATCTACTACCGTAGAAGAGGAGTAGAAATTTAAAAATCAACGCGAGAGTAGTAGATCTACTACGATAGGAGTATTATGAAAACGATGCTAACAAGCCAAAGACACCTTAATGTTGAAATCCTCTATTTTTCAAAATTTAGTTACAGTTTGGAAAAAAACACATCATTTGATATTGATTTTTTTTAAAACATTCTGTAATTTTTTAGCCGATACTGGCGAAACCGAGGTCTATCGGGCTGTAACATATGTAACAGAAATAACCGGTACCTTATCAAATAACGCTCATCATTAGTACAAACAATTTGTATACCGGCTAATGGCGCAAAGTTGCATAGTAAATAAAAACCAAAAACTGAATTTAAAGAATGCCCGATCCTAATGAATTGACGCAAGTGCGTCGTTTTCTCAAGGAGCGCCTTCAGCGTGACTACACCACGTTGCGTGGCCACGAAGCTGAGCGTGCCAATATCAGGCAACTGCTCCAGCGGACAGCTGAGTTGGGAGAATCGAATTCGCTGCTGCTGATCGGGCCGAGAGGAGCAGGAAAGACCACAGTGAGTACGGAAACAAATTTCATACATACTCATTTAATATATTTGTTGTATATATTCGCATCCACGCAGTTGATAAATGCGGTCCTTACCGATTTGCTGGGCAACAAGGATTTCGTGAACAATACTTTGGTTGTGCATCTCAATGGAAACCTGCATACCGACGATCGGCTGGCACTGAAGGACGCCACCGTCCAGATGCAACTGGAGAATGCCGTCGATGGCAAGGCGTTCGGTTCATTTGCGGAGAATTTGGCATTTCTATTGGCTTCACTCAAGGCCGGCAACAAAAGGTCGAAAAGCGTTGTCTTTCTGCTGGAGGAATTCGATCTCTTCTGCACGCACCACAATCAGACGCTGTTGTACAATCTGTTCGATGTGTCACAGTCAGCGCAGGCGCCAATTTGTGTGCTGGGTGTCACTTGCCGCTTGGATGTGATTGAACTGCTGGAGAAGCGTGTCAAATCGAGATTTTCGCACAGGTACAGCGGGATTATTAAAAATATAGGAATTCTCGCTTTTAAACATATTCTCAATTACAGGCAAGTGTTCCTCTTCCCGAATGCAGAGAATTTCGAAAAATATGTGGAACTATTCCGTGAGCTACTCAGCATACCGAGCGAAAGTGAGCTGAAAGAAGTGGCGACTCGAGTTTCCACATTGAAGTTACTTAGTGGCTCAGTGGAATTGACCTTTCATCGGAATCACTTCAATCCTGCCAACTACAAATTCAACAAAAAGTTCACAGATTCGTGGAACAAGCGCACAACGGCGCTGTGCAAGGAAACGGCAGTGGTAACTGCGTTGCAAGCCTTGTTCGATTTCGATGTGAGCGAAGCCTTTCTCAAATCATTCATGTTTCGGCTAGTGTCCCAGCTCCATGCGGATACTCAGCCGAACCTCAGTGCCGAGCAGATCACACATTTGGCGGCCAGTTACGAGTTGGATGACAAGGTGCAGCTATTAACCGGCCTGTCCGTGCTGGAGCTGTGTCTTGTAATTGGCATTAAACACCATTCGGAGATCTACGATCGAGATCCTTTCAATTTCGAGATCATATTCGCGCGGTTTTCGAAATTTGCCAAAGTCTCGTCGACGATGCAGGGCATCGAACGCCCTGTGGTTCTGAAGGCGTTTGAGCATTTGCGAAACATTGAACTGATACTGCCACTATCCAGCAGCGATCGCAAGGTCCAGAAGGAGTTCGAGATGCACAAGATGGCTCTGACGTATGGACAGATAAATCAAGCGGTGCAAAAGTACCAGGCACTGCCAACGGAGGTATCACAGTGGGCAATCAGTTCGATAATCTAAATTAAGGTTTGCATAAAATCCATCAGTTATGTTTTGTATTTATTAACATTGTTAATTCATAAGAGTGAAAAAGGCCATTTCAACTGTTTCCTTTATTGTTAATAAAAAGGGTTTTTAATAAAAAATATATACTATGGTGTTGTTTTTATTTAATGTAAAATATCAAATAGGTTGGAAATTTAGTCAGAAGACGCTGAATCAGCATCGACACAGCATTCGTTAGTCTAAGTTAGATGCTTGGTTCACAGAATCGAAACGTTTGAATTCAAACAGATTTCTTCAAATTTTTATTAGTAATAAATTATTACTAACTTTTCATAAAATGTTTAAAAAATTCTAAAATAAACGCTAGAAAAGACTCAATGAATGGACAATAGAGCTGTCCAAAAAAAATCTGATCTGTCTCGAAAGTGGCTTAAATAATTTTTACGAAAATTTAATTTTTACGAAAATGTTTTTTAATTAATTCTAGGGTGGTTTCCGCCAAAAATGCTTAATTATGGTTTTTTTCTCGTATTTTTCTTGATCTAAAACGAACTTAAAATTTGTGTTTTATTTTTTTCCCCCATACAAGTGTTAGCCCGTTTTGGCCAACTTCAGGGCCTTTGCGGGCCGGGTTGCCGTTATCGGATCGGATTGAAATTTCAAACTTAAGAGTTTTTGGTGTATTTGCGTTATTTAAACCACTTTCGAGACAGATCGGGCAAATTTTTTTGGACAGCTCTAATGGACAACTTTCTAAAAAGTAAGGAGTAAAAATAATAATAGATAGGCCAAAAACAGCTTCATATAAAAGTTGAATCCCCAAATTCCACAATCAAAATTCGATGGTGTGAATAAACCCAATGCCTTAATTCAGCTTGAGTGCTTCCGCGCACCGTGGTCCCAATTTCATTTATTTTAATTGGACGGTGTTGAAGTGAAAATTGGCTTTATTTATTCAAATTAAGAATTCCAAAATGTGGGCGACATAAATTTGAAAAAGTGGGCAAAAAATGGAGGAAGAGAACTCACAAATATTCAATCAACTTTGGCTCAAGTGTTTTCTCCTTCAGAAGCCATTTAGCATCGCTTAAGAATTTCTTTGGGCTTTTTGATAATTGTATCGGTCTTTCTTTGCAATAACGACTCAATATTCGGGACTTTGGAGTAATGAATGCCACTAGGTTAGGTTAGGTTAAGGTGGCTGCCGGAACACCGACACAATTAAACCAAATAAGGTCTTGCTTCTTGATGCAATTTTCATGGGCAAGTATATGATAATTGCAGGGACCTACAGTTTAATGCCGGATCCGAATGGCGGATGGAAAATTCAAGCATTCCTGTCCCGGGTAGGGATTGAACCTCATCCCTTCCGACCGTGACACATCAGAAGGTCACCACTTAACCAGATATTTTTGTACATGCAGCTTCTCCACAGGAATCCGAAAATGACCAAAACTCAATTTTCATGAAAACGGACATAGGATGGTTGTGCTTTAAGGTATCGATATCTTCAATTTATGGTATGACTTAAATTTCCAAGTGCCGAAATTCATAGAAAATACTCAAATCTAAAATTGTAAATCGTGATTTCACAACAATTGAATTTTTGGAGTTGTGTCGTTGTTGCAGGGAATGAGCGATATGGGAGATGGGCGAAAAAACATATTTCTCAGCAAACCCATAAGTTTTTCGTATTTGTTATCGTTTTGATTTAAAACCGTTTTCGTTAAAAAGTAGTTCTTGTACGCTAACTTGCACCGCTTGAATTACTTGTCTATGGAAATAAAGGAGTTTTTTTTCCTTGCAAGTGTTTGTTTCGATAGGCAAATTAAGAACGAAAACGAACTTTTATTCAAAACGTTTTCAAGTGAAATTAACACAAGAATATTTATTAGTGTCATAAAATGTAACATCGAATTTACGCTTAAGCCACTCCTGATGACAATAGCCTACCTATTAATTTGCTTTTTTCAAATTCATATTTCCAAGAATGCAATATTTTTAAATCGAAATTGGGACTAGGTAGAAAAACTACCTGGTTTACCCATAAAACGAAAGGGTTTCACGCTCGTAAAACTAATTAACTTACAGTGCGGAAAATGATCTGTGGACATTTACACCTACAATTCGTTAGGGGCTTTCCCGGGAACACGTTTAAGGTTCAACAATTCAGGTATACCCAAAGGACATGTCCATGTACCTGCTCGGATATATAAGAGGCTGGAGGCAGTGACTTCAAATCATTACATTCAAGTGAGTCAAATAGTTCAGTTCAAAGTTTAGATACATCATACAGCAGCAAGGAAATGGCGCCAAACAATAAATTCGAATTTGCGATTTTAAATCTAGCATTCGGCGGCTATCTGTAAGTTTAAATAAAATTTTAATTGTATGAACGATTTTTAATTATTCCATTTGAAATTTACAGCGAACCAGGAAAACCCAATATCACCTTATCGTACGAGAAAGACTTACCCACAAGTCCCGGGTTTTATGTCCAAGAATGGGTAGGTTTCCTCAACATTAAATTTAAACAAAAAAAGCCTCAGTAACTAAAGTAAAACTTTCTTAATCCCCTTTACAGTTCGTTGATGTCATGGCTACCGAAATGGAGAAATTACCCCGTAGTGCCGATGTCTGTTTTACTGAGTGCGATATAGAGAGCCCCAATTCGGATCTGTTCGTTTTTCACAATAAACACTTTTTAACTAATGCCATGCTGATTATGGGCGCCGAGACCACTCACTATGTCTTCTATAAGAACAAGCCGCGCTCGAGACGCTACGAGGGCAGTGGTGAACTGAATCTTAAGTATTGCGGTTGCTGTCTGGACAAGCAGTACGAGGACATTGTGAAGGAAGTGAGAGATGTGCTGGTGTATAAATGCCGGTGAATGGTGACTGCGGCATCTCAACGAAATATTCTATAAGATGTTTGATATGATAATATAAGTATACGAATTCAAAACTGTTTCAAATAGTCAAGGAAGTTTTAAAATAAATGATTTTATGTAAAGGAAAAGGTGTTTTTTGTTTGGTTTTCTTAGTAGCTCCTTCGCATTAATAGGCCTGTTGCTTATACACAACTGCCTCTTAGTAATATACAAAAAAAAAACCCGTGTTGACAAGCATCTCTTGTGTGCAGCGAGCCTATAAACAAGAAATGCCAACACAAATTGTGTAACTTATCAAAACGAGAAGTAACATTACCTCGAAATATGCTTTTGTATTTACATAATAAAAATCCATTTAACCTAAAGTAAAAACATTCTTCGCTCGTCTCTCGCCCTACACTACTCTGTGTACCATTTCGTTCGTTTGGGTTTCTTCGCCTTTGGGGCATCGCCCTCATTTGCCTTGTTGTCGATCATGCGCTTGTATTTGTTCACCAAATGTGACAAATCGTCGCGTTCGACCTTACGACCCTGCTTGGTCCGATCTACAGCCTGCCGCTCGGCCAAATGGCTTTGCTTAATTTTGCGCTGCTTCTCTTTGCGCTTATCGGTCTTGACGCGTTTCATGTGCTCCTGCGACTGCTCCTTGATCTTCTTGTTAGAGCGCATGCGTATGGAGGTACCCGGCTTTGCCGCCATGCCCACATAGTTATCATAGTCTTCGGAGGGCTGTGCGTTGTTATTGCCATTTGTGGCTGCCGCACGAGACTCTTCCAGTTTTTTAATGTGTTTCTTGAGTTTTTCCTTGTCATCGTTTTGTGGTCCCTTGGGCAGGGTCTTGACCAATTTGCCTGCTACTTTTTGTTTGCGCATTTCTTTGCGTTTTTCCTGTTTCTCCTGGTAGGTGGGATTGTTCACTTTCGATTTTTCCTTGCGTTTTTCCTTGATTTTGTGCACGGCCCGATCCTCGATACTGAAGGCCACAATGGGGCGCTAAAAGAGAGATTGAAGAAGTCAATTTGTTTTCCCAATTAAAATGTTTGCTGTACACTTACGTGAATGGTTCCAAAAATGTCGGGATTATTGTTCAGTTTACGCAGAGCGGTCAGAGCCTCTTGGTGGGTATTGAAAGACATGAAACCGAATCCCTTGGACTTGCCATTGGGATGTTCGGGTGTGACTTTATTCTCACGCATTACTCGGCACTCGTGTGGCTTAAAGGTCGTATAGGAGATGGCCATTTGCTTTAGTTTCTCATTGTCGAAGTTGAGAGGCAGATTGTGAACGGAGAGGCGGTTGCGGGAGACAAAGCTGTAAGGGGGAAAAACAAATTATTTTATTTTACTTTCATAAATATTTTCTCATTGACCTACCGATTTAAGTTTTTCAGCACTTGTGTCTTGCTCTGTTCCAACTTATGCCGCTTGGTCATGTCGGAAGCGGACACACCATCTGCGGCCTTTGACCCGGACATTATAAGACCCTCGCGGGCCAAATACAAGTTACGCGAATCCTTACTTTCGTCTTGTTTCGATTTCTCTGCCGACTGATTACTTATTTCATCTCTACTGAGTGCGGGATGGGGGTCCAAGTTCTGATCCATTAGCATGAATTCGGTGCCAGCTTGCAGGCAGAGGTCGGCCGACTCTTTTGTTTTAAACTTGATAAAGGCGGTGCCCTTAGAGTGGCCCGACACACGATCACGGTTTATGATGACATAATAGAGTGGACCAAATTTGCGGCACACCTTGCGCAGCGCCGCATCCTCAGCGTCAAATGGAACATTTTTGATAAAAACAGTGCAGCCCTGTTGGACGTCATTCGAAATGTGTTTCTCCTTCTTGACTTGGTCAACCTTCAATTTCGATTTAAGATCTTTTTTGTCCTCATCATCATCATCGTCGTCTTCGAGCTCTTCATCGTCGTCGTCGTCTTCTTCTTCGGACTTTACATCGTTGTCTTCATCCTTCTCATCGTCTTCGCTATCGGGTTCATCTTCACTCTTAATACTTTGCTCCTACAGAATTTAGAAGGGTTTCAATTAAAATTCGGAGACAAATTCCAGTACAGTCTTACAAACCTCATCATCATCACTTTCTTCCTTGACCCCATCATCTTCCTCTTTTAATTCTTCCTTCTTCAATACCTCTTTCGGTTCTCCTTGCTTCTTGGCGGTATACTCGTTCTTTCCCAGCGCCCAATCAACAAACACAGGTCGTCCCAGCAGCGGTTGATTGTTGCCTTTCAAGATGGCCTTTGTTGCCTGATTGACCGTTTCGTATTGCACAAACGCACAGCCCACCAGTTTTCCGTCCGCTCTCTTCAGCAGACTAACGTCTTCCAGAGTGCCCCACTGTTCGAAGTGCTTCCGCAATGTTTCTTCCGTGGTTTTGTAGCTAATATTGCGAACGATCAACCTTGCTTTTTTCTTTTGGCGTCGCTCTTTTTCCTCCTTCAGCTGTTGCAAATTGAAGGGGTTTCGTGGCTTACGGGCTTTGCGTTCATCGGACTCATCTTTGACGGGCGAAGTTTCCGTGTCCTCCGTTGATTTGTCCTTGTTCTTCATATTTTTTTTTATCGATATTTCGGGATATATTCTCGTTGCGACGTGAGATTCCAAAGAAAAACAATATTTTTTGACAGCACGTGGATGAGGTGTCAGGGGTTGCGGCTTACTGCAAACGGAGTAGATATAATACTTTTCGAACTTTTTAGTTGGAAATACACTAAAAAATTGTATAAATTAATCAAAAGTTTGGTTTTAGTTCTAAAGTCGTGATTATCTCATTATATCAACCACTTAAGGCGTCGCAGTGCTTTAGGTTTTATTTTGAAAAATGACATAAACCTTGGAAAAAGGTACAAAAAAGTAGCAAAGTACTGATGAACTGGAACCAAAATTCTACTTAAGCAATTTACTTGAGCAGAACTTTGACTTTTTATATGAACTCTTATCATAAATATTTAAATTTTGGAGAATTCTAGACAAGAGATTCCCTTTGCTACGTAATTTTTGCCAAATTGCATTCGTCCACTTCAAGTATTTTATCGCTTTCTCTGCATATGCCAGCCGAAATGGAAATTTCGTTTGTAGTCGCTTCGTTCCTTTAACATAAGTTTGTTTATGAGTCTATTTACATAGTCATTGCCATGACGCATGGGCATGCCGTTTTTAGAATTTACACTGACATGGGCATGACGAAATTTGACAGTTTTTATATGAAAATATAAATAAACGATGGAGTTGCCACCTGTTACGTTTTTTGTATGGATTTTCGGTGCAAAACTTTCTATCCCGTTTTCACTACTGCAGTTCTTATTAGCTCTTTGTCAGATTTTTCGTCATGGAACTGATAGTGTAAATAGGCTTTATGAGAGTCAAATTGTTTTTTTTATCTGCATATTGGACTTTAATTTAAATTTGTTTTGAAATTAAATTTTTTTATTTAAAATAATTTAGAACAGTTTTGCTAATGGGAAACAAAATTTCACTATCTACTTGATGAACAATTGATGAAATTCCGAGGGTGTTCGAAAGTAGTCAATCAGTAACAGGGAAGTGCGATCGCCTAACCGAAATGTGGAATCGCGCCAGGGATTCATGGGACTGCGTACTATCGCAATTTCACCCTTCCGGAAGTGGTGCTGAGTAGTACGCAAGCGTATTTGAGAATCGTAAACGGCTAGGTATCTGAAAGAAATGTAGAAAATCAATGTAATCCCAAAATATTACAACCACATTCGTCCTACTTATCAACATGTTTGTAAATTCTTAGGGGATATTTGGCTACAAATAAGCGTATAGCCAGATTGATTGCAATGAAGCCTGCAGCAAAGAACCAAAGGTCGCTCTTCTCAGATACCAAACCCGTCAAATTGACTTCATACGGCACGTTCATGTAGTCCTCAAAACCCAGTTTGTAGGCCGCCAAGGCTGCAATCACTGTGGCCGTCAATGTGGATATGTTTTTGGTAATCGTTACGTATAACTCCATGGGCGCACGATAGATAAGCTCATAGCCAGCAGGCACGTTGTCCTTTAGCATCAAATTGCGCTGGTTTTCCAAATATGAGCCCACACGACGTAACCGCAAATTCAGCTTTTGCCGGACTTCGGTGGAGCTGCGCAAAGACGAAATTGTTAGTGGAAATTGCTGTAAGCTCAATTAATTCTATTACCAAATGTGTCTGGTGTTCAGCTGCTGTGGCTTTATGCCTACGCGAAGGCCTGTCAATGGCTTTATTCTTAAAAGTAAAGACATATTTGTCAGCCAATTTAATTTCACCAATTACTTTTTTTCAGCCAAAACAGCAGTTTTTACAAATCAGCTGATGTTTGTTATGATTTGAAATATAGGGACACGACATCGAATGAAAAGTATCGATATAAATAAATTAATCAAAGTATCGATAACGAAAATATACCGAATATAGTGACAGCTCTTAGTTTGAAAAAAGAATGTTTTGAACATTATATGACAATGACTGAATAAGCCCTAAAATTGCTCACTATTTGATAGTTGGGTAATATTAAAAACGCACATGGCAACATGGTGATAACCCACTAACGAATTAAGATGTTAAACCTTGCTTTTTTAATGGCCAAATGTTGCAAAAGAATCGGGTTTTAAAAAAAAATAGAATTGGAAAAAAGGTTCATCTTTTTTTAAAAATGGGTTTTAAAAATTATTGGAATAAACGGCATTGTTGCAGTTTTTTAAAATTCCTAAAAGTAAAATCGCTATAAAATTAATGAAGACACTGTTTTAAGTTTTGTAACTTGTACTCATTGGTTATGCTTTACATTTGAATTCAGTTTGTAATTTGTATTATTAGGGTATTTTTTCTCTATAATTAGCGTTTACTGATATTACCACTGAATGTTCCCGAACACGCATTGGAAGGCAGAGTTTGCCGGAACATTTTGAACGAGCCAATGATAGCGAATCCAAGATCGCAAACCGAAGGGGTTTTTGTTCGCGAGTTCGTACTATCTAAATGCACCTTAAGGGAAAATTGAAACTTAAACAATTTATATCTCGGAAAGAATATTATTGCGACATAAAATGTTTTCAGATTTGGTTTTAGACGTCAATCAAATGGACTTTAAAACTTGATATTAAATTGACCTGCAATAATCGGTCAAAAATAGCTCGAAAATGTTTCTTGAAAAGTCGATAGTGCGTTCTTTTTAACACAATTTTTAAATGATGCACATTCTTATTTGTTTTTATACTGCGGCGGCTGCGGAATTTCGCTTGTTAATGTTTTTATAAAATTTTTCCCGACAGTCAAATATTTTTCATTCGAATACCGCCTTTTCAGGAACAATCTTTGAGCAAGTTCTTTAGAAAACGATGGTAAATAATACTGTTTACGCCGCTCACTGGTAATTTTATGGTCGTGTATATAGTTATCAAACCATTTCAAGTATCGATATAGAACATAAAACCTTCGATATACTAAAATAGCGATATCGATATACTACAAAACATATTTTGTGTCCCTGGTCACTTGGTCTATTTTGATGCTTTCTTCCGTCATAAAGTTATAAAATTGGAAATTGGAGCGCAAATTCAACTGAATAGCATTTTCTTTATTCCGGCTCCTGACGTGCACTGACACTAAACGCGCATAATGAAACGCTCAACGGGCGGGAGCCCACTCAATGGAGGCACAACGAAACGTTTCGAACGACAAATGCCGCAGCAGCAGAAATTTCACCAAGCGCAACCACCATTTCGCCAACAGCAGCACTATCAGCCCGGCAGTCCCACTGCAGGTAGATTTGGAAATCAGCACCAATATTATTTGCAGCCTCCGCCTGGAATGGACATGCGACCCTACGTCGGACGTCCGCCCCCGCCGCCAGGTCCGCCATCATATCGTATAACACAGGGACCGCCTTTCTACAATCATCCGCCGCACATGTGGAATTATAATGTACCACCTCCGCCCATTAGACCGCCCCCGAGGTTACCAAATCGAAATGCTGCGTTGCATGAACATGGACGTATACCTATTATCCCTAATACATCTCCGGCTCGCCATCCATTGCCCAAGCCACAAATGCCCCTGCCACCAATGGACCAATTGAGTGAGGAGACGGAAGGTAACTTTTCCTATTGAAACATTTGAAAATAATCCAAAATAATGTTCGTTCCTTTCAAGACACTGTTGTCAGCATGAAACGCAAACGCAAGTCCATGTCTAATCGGAATGGCTGTCCCAGCGATTGGGTGCGCGAGGATGCTGTCAAGGTCATTGCCTTGGAGGAGGAGTATACCAAGCGAACGGCCAAGGCGGCTGTGCTGTTGCTGCGCTTCCCAGATCCAGATCTCCATCGCGACATTATCAGTGCGTACTCGCCCGCAATTGAAACCGTGCATTTCCAACAGAATTCGGCGCCGCGCTACTGCTTTGTGCATCTGAAAGAGGGGGCCGATGTTGACGCTACCATTGAGGAAGTGTCGAAAATACCCTTCGGCACAGGTTTTGTGTCCGCCGAACTGAAGCGCATACCCCCAACCAACGACCCGGCCGGCTCTAGGCCGGACGATGTGGATCCATGTACACTCTATGTGGGCAACCTGCCCACGAACATCTCTGTGGAACGCGTAAAGAAACACTTTCCCGGCGCTCATCGTATCGATATTGGGTATGCTCAACGCATGAAGTATACGCGATATGCATTCGTGCGCTATTATACGGTGGACGATGCAATGGATGGATTTCGGCGTTCAGTGAATACTTTGCTCGAGTCGCGTTCTCTGATTGTGCGCTTCCGCCGAAACAGGAGTACCATCAACTCAAGCGAAACGAATGCGCCTAGTCCTGCGATACCTACCATTGAATTGGAGAACAAAGAGGCGGAAAATCCCGCACCAGGCGGGGACAGTGTTGCCGAGGCCACTCCACCTAAAGATTTTGTTAGTGATTCGGAGGCAGCCGCACCTCAGGAGGTCGTCAGTGCAGACTCTGTTGTGACGGCGCTGCCGTCGACACTTCCAGAAGTGAATGACTTCACCAATACCTTCGACTCGCCACCCAGTTCGATTGAGGAACCGGAAATTGTCGAAACCGAGTCGAAGCAAAATGTTCTCAGCGAGGCGGAAAAAATAAAACAGAACTTGGCGCAAGAAAAAGAGCAGCAGGCACTTAAAGATCATCAGAATGCTGGCACAAGTATTCGGGCACGACGCAGTTCCCTTTTCGACGAACTGGACAGGCGGGACTTGCTGCTGGCGGAAAGCCAAAAATGTGAGTACAAATTACGCTTACTATCAACTATGAAAATAAAACATTTTTTTATAATTAATAGCCAACAATACGGCAAGCCTGTCCGACCTACCCCCTGAGCGCATCAAGGAGGAAGTGAATGCCTTGGACGACGACCTCAGCGAGGACGATGACGCAGCTAACAATTTGCTGGGTCTGCGCTACAGGGATATCGGCGATCAGGTCAAGACCGAAGCGAATGAAGAGCCAGCCGTCACCAAGAAGAGTGCCGGCGATGAAATGTTTCCCGAAGACTTTGACTACGATGAGGAATTTGATATGGGTAGGGCAAAAAAAAACCATTCAACTTAAGTTGTATTTTTTTTTGAATTTAATTACAATTGCAGAACCCGAAGAAGGTGAAGATGCCAATTGGCCGGTGCCATCGTCGTCGAAGCAGCTTCCAACTGCGCCATGTAAAGACGAACCGCTTTCCTGGGAGTCACTGCGCCAGCAAGAGCTATCTGCCAACGAAACGAAAACGGATGTCGACCTATTGCCGTTGGGTTCGCTCTCACCCTCCAGCGAACGTTTCATCTACGAGGAGCGACGTCTGGCCAAAAAGAGCGAACAGCGCTCACGGCCGCGTGACGAAATGGATGACATTTTCGCCCAAATGAATTCAGATGCTGAGGACGATGACGTCGACGATTTCTATTCAAAGCATTTGCAGGGCAATGAAAATGATTCTCAATTTAAAATATGTTATTTTTAACCACTCAAATTTGTGTGTTATGTATTCGCCCATCATCGTGGCGATACATGTTCGTTTTTATTTGTTTGTCCATACCAAATTGTGAGATAACTTTAGACATTTATACATTTTATACACTTTATTTATTTTTGTATTTTTATTCATCTGTCCCATACAAATATTTGTAGAAAAAAGAATTCAAAAATACATTTTTATATTATGTTATGACACCAAAGCCATTTCGTTTCAATCGATAAACCTTTTGAATGTGCACTGTTGAAGCGGTAGTCCGATACCGGTTCTCATACCAGAAGTCGAATTGCGCCGCCATTCGTGAACGAAAAGGTGGTCTCGAAATGTTTGTTTCAATACTAGTTTCTCGATTACGTATGATGTAATTCGGCGCCAGTACTCAGTACTCGATACTTTTATTTCCATTCAAGTACTTTCCTTTCGACTTTTTGGTATCGATCTGGGATTTTGTGGTTTCCCTTTCAGGAAAATGTTCTCAAATTAATTTCATGCCGGCTTCCGTCGTTTTGGCCAAGTTCCGCCCATTCATTAAACCCCCATTTTTAAAAATTAAATGTTTTAGTTGTGACTTTCGGGTAATTTTTGCATATTCGAGTGCAATGGGGCCAAATAAATGCTAAAAAATTGTTTTTTTAAATTTTAAACTCTAGCGCGAAATACATTTCCTGTTGGTCTAAAACTTTGCCACAAAATCTTTGGTGGTGATCGCAAAATATTTTATATCTGCGTACATGGTCTAAACTCCACCAAAATCGCTACAAGCCAAACTCGGGCACTTACTTTTTCATGTACAGTGACTCGTAGCCACAAACAAAAATTAGTTTGATTTTGTTACAATCCAAGACTTTTTCATGCATCCCAGCAAACATTTAGGTTTGATATCGACTCGAGAACGACTCGGTATCGTACTGGGTGGCGAGTCGAACGTTTGAAACCGAGTCGATACCGACTCGAGAATCATAGCTTTCTCAATAAAATGGGGAGTTAGTTCTCGAGTCGGTTTCAAACGTTAGTTCTCGATTCGAGAAAAAGCCTAGTTCCCGAGTCGGTTTCAAACGTTAATTCTCAAATTGACTTCAAATAAAAAAGTGAAACGTGAATTAATTAATTTTAAAATTGTAATTTTGTTTTATTGCATATTTGATAAGTAGAGATAATTTTTTTTAAACATTAGAGAAAAAACTTTGGTGTCGAGTCGAGAATATAACCTTTGAAAACGAGTCGAGAATCACATTAGTTATCGACTCGAGAAATAGGGTTTTTCCCAAACGTTTGAGACTTTGTTTGCTGGGATATATTTATATTTTTCGTGCATATAAAAACTGCTCTGATAATTAGTTATGTACAGTCGAGCGAGCTTAAGTGAAACCCGTTTAAGTGTAAAACCCGCTTAAGTGAAACAAAATTCGGATCCCCATGATTTTTGCCCTTTTTCATACAAATTATTTCGCTTTACTGAAACGCTCTTAACTGACACAAAATTTCATTCGCAAATCAATAATTTATACCTTTGATGGTTTTGATGGCCTATAGCTCCAATTACCAATTAAACTTCGCATAAATGAAACACGCCCTAAAAATGTTATCTCAATTGAAATTTATACTTTTTCAATACAAAATGAAGTTTATGAAAGAAAATTAAAGTGTAAGTCAAGGAAAAAACGTTGGTCTCTCATTGATCCATAAAGTTTACGTACAATGAAATGAAATCCCATTTATGAGAAAACAATTTGTGAAAAAACTGATAATTTTGTCATCCGAAATCGCTTAAGTGAAAAACCCGCCTAACTGAAACAAAATATCTGACAAATTAGTGTTTCAGTTAAGCGGGTAATCAAAAAAGTCAATATTTCAGTTGAATTGACAAACAGTCTTTGTGACACCCTGTGCTGGATTTACTTATAAAAAAGAAGATATTTAAATTTTTTAAATAATTTTTTATTTTCTTTATATAAAACATAATACAATCAATATTTTAATTTTCACATAATTTCTCGCTCAGTGCTTATACACACATTGGCATTAAAGTAAAATAAAATTAAACAAATTACACAGTAATACAAACATGACAATAATAATATTCGGAGTTAAATATTAATTCCGACAAAATATCGCTTAAATTGCTTTCACGTTTGTTTTTCTTTACTTGTATATAGAGACACATAGTTTTAAAGTTTATTCTTTAAAGTTAATTTTAAATATTTTACAAGCTATTTTACAAAGATCGTCGTCAAGAGTTTATTTTGTTTGAATGTTTTCATACTTTCGAAAAATAATACAGTAATTTGTCAGCTAATAAAATTAATTTTATCATAAAGCTAATAAGAAAACATTCATTTCGTGTGTTTTATGTAAGTATATGTAAAATCCTATGTAAAAAAAAACAGTTACATTAATTAATTCAACTTAAACGCAAATTGGTGTCAGTTCCAATAAAAAAAAGGTAAAATCAACACTAAATGAATTGAAACAAAATTTCCTTCATTGAATGAATGGTTTTTGGAATTAAATTTACAATTAAAATTACCCTAAATACGTTTAATACTAAGGCTACATAAATAGTAGTAGAAAGAACGAATTGCTAGAAGGAAACGTTGCAAGATTTAATCGCACCTCGAATTTTTCGTATAGTTTTTGTGACTTTTTTCTTCGATATGACTTTTGTGATATGATCGTTAATTTGGAATGTAAATAATAATAGAAGAAGACCCTCAAATTGGTTGCGATTTGTCGCTTCGTTTATCAATAGTATATAGTATTTACAAGATGACACAAGACACTTTAGTTTCCGTTTCAATTCCAATCGAATCTTTCCAAATTTTGTTTTTTTTTCTTTGTAATTAGTTTCTGTTAACATTTTGTTTTTGTGCGGCTTTAAACATTAGGAATTACTTGTATTTCAACAACAACACAGTTTCGTATTTTTCTTTTTTTTGCATTTTGATTTGATTCTCTCTTTCTACACTGGAACACAAACAAACACAAGCTAAAATAAAATTTTAAATTCTATTTTAGTTGTTTCATTGGTTACATTGGTTAAAACACTTTTTATCTTTGTATGATTGCAACTATTTCCGGTGCTTTTAGCTAACAATGAATTTGGACATCATCACGAGGAGCAGCGTCGACAGCAGAACACCGTAGCTGGAATTTTGCTGAATTAGACTGGCATTGGATTTACTTTGGCCCGATTTGTCAGTTTCGGAGACTTCATCGTGCGCTTGGTGATCGTCAGCGCCTGTGTGGAGAAGAATTCATAGAAGAGGAAAGTTAGAAATGATGGTAGAAAAATGTTAAAAAATTGCACTTATTTCTATTTCTAATGATCAGCAGAATTGATTGTGTTTTAAAGAAACATTTACTATTTGTAAGATAAATACGTAGGTATAACTATTGGTCTTAAATTGTGCATAAAATCATATAAGTTTGAATCAGGATTGTTTATCAGATACATTGAATAAACAATGTTTATTTATTGCATTTTTTTCAATTTCAAATAGTGGTATTCACGCTTTGAAGTGCTTTCTTGTGTACTTGTGTAGAATTGTACTTTCATCAACAATAAATGCAAAAAGGTACCAAAGTACACAAGTACCTACACCTGAGGGTAGTAAACAAATGTAGAAAAAAAGCTCCACAATGTGCAGCAGATGACCTGACTGCTGCGTAAAAGAGCAGATTTTAGTTTTTTATCCACGTGATGAGATGTAAAAACCCCAATGTGCTGTTTTATCACGTCTGTCAGACCAGCTGAGCTACATTGTGAACGTCTTTAGTTTTCCCTACATGTCTTCACAAATCCACTGAATGGTGAATTTGCGATTTGATCCCCGTTGGACGATACGAAATACGATACGAAAATGGGAATGTTTGTTCAGAGGTGAAAAAGATGTCCGTTACAAAAAAAATCCCTGTAGCACTCTCTTTGCTAGGATAAATTATCAACAAAGAGGATTTAAAAATGACTTTGAAAAATTGTTGCATACTTTTTGGGGTTAAAAAAACCAGAAAGTGTGAATTACTAGTGCTTTTCTGTCTAATGTGGTACGAAAGGTACTAGTACAAAAATAGAGCTCGGATGACAATTATCTACCAGCACGCTGCAGGGTGTCGACTGAAATGTTGTCACTTTCTGTCCTTTTGGACCCAAAAAGTATGCAATACATTTTAAAATTCCTATTTTAAATTCCTCTTAGGATTATGGGTTATTAAAAATTTCAGACATATTTTTTGGGTTGAAAAAACCAGACAGCGTTAAAATTATAAGTCAATGGTGCAATAGTTTTGACGTTATTGTGAAGATATTTAACGAAACAACAGACAGGAATAATAAACTACGTAATTATTGAACTATTGACGTAAAACTATCTGGCATTCTGTTTTTTTGATCCCAAAAGTATGCCCAAAAATTGTTATTTGCATAAAAACCCGCAATTCATAATATTATATAATGAAAACAGGAATTATTATAATCCATTACTTCGACATTTACAAAGAAAAATTCGAAGCATATTTTTTGGGGTCAAAACATCAGAATGTGTAAATTCCGTCGTAATTATTGAACTATTGACATAAAATGTGGACGCTTTCCGATATATTGTCCCCAAAAAGTAGGCTTCAAAATTGTATTTACCAATAAATTCGCAGTCTAATAATAAGTATATAGACTCAGTTAATTCATTCGGGGTAGTTGTGGGAAACCAATTGGTATCGGAATTATAATTGAAAAAAAAAACAAAATTTGCATGTTAATGTCATGCCTTCGGATTTTTCAATTTCATGTTCGAATTTGAGTTTGTATAGGTTTTTTGGTGCTGCAGAAATAAAATCCAAACGAAATTTTTGTCTGTTCCTTTTCCATTCCAATTCCGACCCCAATGAGTGTCCAAAACAGCCCCAATTGAGCTGGACCGCGTTTTCATTTCTAAATTTTTGTTACTACTGAAAATGTACTATGGCAAGGTCGGAAGAAACAACTAGCCGTCTTCTGATGTGAAATAGAATAATCAACAGTATACCCTTTGGTTAATTATAGTTGATGTAACCTGAGCCTACAGTATGACTGAGCTTGATTATCTACATTAACCTCTGAGTTCTTATCATTCAATACCAAGTTCAGGAAATCGTTCATGCACTCAAGTGTGGCGCGCTTCAAGTTTCCTCTCATTATGTTTTATTTATAAAATGAAGTGATGAAGATTAGTAAGAAAACAAGTTTTTGGCGATGACAAATCTACATTCGTACACTGAATATACATGATTTTACCGAAAAGTTCCACTTTTGCGTTAATGATGGAGTCAGTATATCAAGTTTGCCATTAACTTCTGTTAAGGGTTAGTCATAAATTCTTCTCTCCCACTAGTTAACGAATACTGATTTGCCATACACTTGTAAATTTACAAAGAAATTAGTTTTCGATTAATGCATTTTAAAACAACGATATCGCGATAAACAATCCCTTAACTCTATAAATAAAAAAAATAGTTATTATTTATTTATAAAATTTACACTAAACTGAACGTGAGCATAAAAATAAGATTAACTAAAAACAAATGTAAACGTACTTCTCGTATTGTGCGTTGTTTGGCGGTTTTTTTTGGCAATTGTAGTTGGCAGCTTGGCAACTTGCAACTTGCAACTTTAGCGGTTGATTGCGAGACACGGTTTTCAGAGACAGAGAACAACAGTGAAGGCGTGCACACATCGTACTGGGAGGACACACTGGTTATAGTTATGGCTTATGCGTGGACATAGACACTGGGATTTTGTATTTTGATTTTGGCAGGACATTCGAATTTGGCTTTTTAGTGTTTAGCTTTAGTTTAGATTCGCGAGACAACCGGCGTCTTGAGCTTTTCTTAGTTTCGTATGGAGTTTAATTGAACAAGAGGCGAAATTTTTTATTTAATTTACAAAATTTGTAGGAGATTCATTCATTTGCGACTCAAAAGAACGAATGCGCAATATTCCACATCCAGCCGGGAAGTTCCCTTCTTCCTACATTATTAAAGTTAAAGTCTGTTTTGGATTTTAATTTTGAGTTTCGCGGTGAGTTTTCCACGGAAAACAGAAAATAAAACAGAAAAAAAATTCAAATTAAAACTTTAAAATTTCTGTTCTAAGCTAAATAATTTTCAACATACAAGCGTGCGTGGGCGTGTCTAGCAATCACTCTAAGAAAAACTAAAGCTATATATTTGCGTCTAACTAAGATCTTCTGCTACAGTTCTATTCTATTTATATACACACAGACACAGAGAGCTGTCAAGGCTACAACAATATCAACAACAACATAAAGCTAATATGGTTATTACGAAGCTTTTAAGCATTGAGGACTTTAGTTTTAATTTTTATTTTTTTCAAATTTATCCTCGTCTTCTGACGCCTGCAAAACACATTAAAAATTCAAACAAAAATGTTTGTAATTAGCAAAAAATTTGTAAATAATTTGATATTAAAAGTTTTACATAGACATGCATTAAAAGGTTGTCTTGCAATTATTTTGCAATACAATAAGCTACTACAGATAATAATTATCTTAAACAAATCGTGCAAACATTTAAGGTGTATAGAATTTTTCGATTTCGATTACCAATTTATTGTTTTTATATGGATTAGAGGAAAATAGTTTAAATCAGTCTTCATCCAAATCATTCCAGAGCTTTAAAGCTTTGGAATTCTTCAACAGCTGTCGCTAGTATGGATTAAAGCTCTTTTTACCCGCGGGTATAGGCCTGATGAATACTGATTTAAATTGTGCAAATTTCGGATTTTGCCCAATTGTTTTTAGTATACGAATACTCATGCATTTTCGATTTCGAATTCGATGTAAAAAAAAAATATAGTGCCAAAATTGCAATTTGCAAGAACCAATTTCGTGCCGAATTTTTGTGTGTAAAGAAAAACAAACTTTTAACATTTTTATGATAGAATACGATTTAGTGGATAAGGTGCCCAAATATAAAAAATTCGTTTTAAAAAAATTAATGAGATAGTGTACAAAATAAAATTTTTTTTTTTCAAATTTAATTTGGTTTGAAAAAGATTTCCATTAAAATTCTTTAAAAGGATTAAGTATATCCGGGCAGGATATTTATGTACGTTTTATCCAAAGTTGGTGAAAGAATGATATAAATTTTGCAGAAAGGTGACTACGTTCAGTTTAGTGGGTACTATAAATACATAAGGTGGTAAATACATAGTGGAGAGACCATATCAAATACAACAAAATACACACGAAAGGGTATACGTAGGTAATATTCCAAATTTAGGTGTGAGAATAAACATTTTTTCTAAGATTTCATTGTTTTTGTGCTACAAAAAATGGGTAGGGGACAAGGGATTGTGGTGTTCTTTTAGAGGGTTCAATCAATTGGAAACTCTTCAAAAAGGTGGAAAAATATTCTCAATAATTATGTTAATTTCAATAATTGTTAGTTAATAGAAGCAGTAGGGTTTCTAAAGCATTGAAAATAGTTAAAATTTGAAGTGGGTTTTTTGGAAATATTTTGTTAGTTGTACCATTACTTCTACCATATAAATAACAATTAAGTATATTAATTAAAAAGCATGCAGTGGTCTTTTTATATTATAATAATACTACATATTTGCAGAAGCTTTCTTTTGTTTGCCCTTGTTTGTAGGTTAGTGAAACCGACGACCAACTGACCAATTACCAAATTTTATTTTTCATTTGTAACCTGTGAGTTTTGTAAATTGTTTTTTTTAGCATTTTTTAACTGTAAATAAACTTTTTTAAAATTACTTTTGATTTTAAGTATTTTTGTAATTATGCAAAATATGTATATAAATAATTTTTAAAGTTTAATTTGCTTGCTACATGGTATGCTAAATTTAGTTATTATAAAGTGTCATGAAATTAATAAATTGTAAAATTTATAAAAGAAATTAAATGTAAAGTGAACCGAATGAAAAGATTAAATCACACAACACTGACACAAAATGTAGTAATGCTGATTCACAATTATGTAGTGGTTGTAAATATATATGTGGGTACGAGTATGAAAGAAAGAAAACTTAAATCATTTTAAAAACCATTTGATAAAAATTAGATTTCCCTTGTCATATTATATGAAATTAAAATATTTATTTCTCAAAATTAATAGAAATTAAAATATAAAACCAAATTTATTCCAAAAAAGAAACCGTGTTAACGATGGTAAAATAAATGTATTAAAAATTTAAATACTCGAGCATGATTAAAAATTAGTATAAGAATGGTTAAAGAAATTATTAATAAAATATATATTTTTAGTAAGTACCTATTTGAAAAAAAATCTAAATAAACAAATTAAAAATCAGAAAAAAATAATTTGAAAAAAGAAATAAGTAATTTAAAATTTTTGTGTTAAAAAAATGATAATAATTGAAAAATATTCCAAAAAAAAAACAAAAATAATTTAATAAAAAAATTTTATTTAAACAAAATAGTTTGACTTTTGCATATTAAAAATATATTTAAAAAAAAAACTGTTATTTTTTAAAAATAATTTTTTTAATCAGTAAATCTGAATATATATTTGTTTGGAAATTAATTAAAATTAATAAAAATTAATTTTAAAAGTTGAAGGGTTGAGTGAATAATTACACTGTGGTACCATTGAACACTTTTAAAATAATTCTGGGATTTCATGGATGTTGATTCCAATAAATCTGGAGGTAGTGTAGCAAAACGGACCACGAATTCGGGATCAGCGACTCTGATTTGGCTTTAATCTGCTATTCAAATCCCAGAATTATTTTAATTGTCGGACAGTGTTATAATTTTTAAGACATACTTCATCATATCGCTGCTTTAGTATAATTAATTATTTTATTTTAAAACTTTAAACTTATAAAAAATTATGTAAAAAAAAAAATAATTACACACACCAATTAGTTAAGGTGAATATTTAGAAACCACAAACCAAAAGTGAAATAGAAGAAAAGAAAGAGACGAGTAGAGTACAGTAGAGTAGAGGAGATAACATCGTAAACGATTTGCATGAGAGTGAAGAAACATTTATTTTTGTAAACAAATTACAAAAAAAAATACGATTAAAAAATGTTTTCAGCACCACAGTAAATAACGAAAGGAAGACAAAAGTAAAAAAGAGATCCTAGAAAAAGGACAAATGGCACAATAAGGAATATTTGATACTATGTTTCATCCGGAGAAAATTATAGCAAATAATAACAGTAATTTAATAGTACATTGAAATATGAAATAATTTTTTATTTTTTATGAAAAAATAAAACAAATTTTTTAAACATTTACTAGCTACTAAAACTTAATATAACATACCATATTTTTTTGTACTATTCTATCAACAAAAAATATTGCATTCATTTAAAGTAAAAACTTGTCTCTTAACAAAAACAAAAATAAAAGAGATCAATTGTTTATTTTTTCCACTTTTGTCTTTTAAACTTTTTGCTTTAAAATTTTTTAGGTTTTTTTTTTTTTTTAAATAAAATTCTATTGGTATTTGTTTTCAATTTTTATAATGTCGTCCTAGGTCGGTTCCACTCACCTGCATCGAAGGATAACGGATCGGCACTGTCTGCGTCGTTGTATGACGAGGGCAAACTTCCGAATTCTTCCGAATTTTCAATAATATTACCTGTTGACGATGGTGTATTTTTGCAACCGAACCACCAGTGTCCGGAGGGGCGGGGGAATGGAGGATCAGCGGCATCGACCTGGAAAATAATTCAATTAAGTAAGTACGGAATTATGGAAATTTGATATGAGAAGGTATGAGTGAAAGTGGCTTCTCCTGCTTACCGCAAAAGTTCTATCGTTAAACCGATAGTATTTGTCACCCTTGAAGAAGTACGTATAACCGTTGGTATACTGCAGCGCTGCATCGATATTACTTGGCAAGCCCTCCCAATTCGCAATTGGTTTGGGGTAACTCGATTTTACGGGTGGTCGCTTCAGGGGATCGAAACGCCAGAATTTGCTGCCCTTGTAGAAGTAAATTTTACCGTTGCCGCCCCAGACCATAGCAGCATCCAGATGATCGGGTATGCCCGTGAAGCCTTCGCTGATCTCCTTGGGATAATCTCCATCCATTTGACGTATATTGTAGCGCCAGTATTTCGTGCCCTTGAAGAAGTACGTCTTGCCATTCTTATAAGTGAAGGCAGCATCAATGTCGCCTGTTAATGGTTTCCGATTAGTTTAAGCTTTCAAACTGAACATTTTCGCAAATCTTACCCGGCAATCCTGGCCAACCTTCCGCAATCAATTTGGGATAACCTTCCATAACCGAGTTCTCCGTTAGACGGTAATACTTGTTACCCTTGAAGGCATAAGTCTGACCATCCGCCGAATTGAAGAGAGCATCGACCTTGGGATCCTTGCAAATGAGATCGTCACGTGGTACTTTCGGTGGAGCGAACGCTGGCCTTTGGGTGGTACGCGGGAAAGCACCGCCACCCGTGGGTGTACCGGGCGCACTACCAGACGACTTTTTGCCATAGAGCGCTTGAATGGCGAGCACATCATCCGAATCCAGTTTGAAGACAGGCTCAAAACCACGATAGAACGGAGCCATCAAAGCCGACCGGACATCCGAATGCGACAGACCCAAAGAGTGACCGAATTCGTGAGCTGCCACCTGGAAGAGGTTAGTGCCGCGAGGCGAGCCGATTGTCCATTGTTCGGCATCATCGAAGTGAGCATCACCGCCAAACACAGGGAAGAACGCATGGGCCAAAGTGCCGCCCACGCCATCAAAGGCATCACCATCTCCGTGTTCGCTCTCAACGAATCTGTTAACAGGGGGAATTCGATAAAAGTTTTTAATTGCACATTCTTCTTCTTCTTACCTGATCTCAATATGCACGGGCCCCGTTGACTTTGGTGTGAAACTTAGATCGGTGTATTCGCTCCAGACAGCAAAGGCACGTCCAATCTCGGCATCGACATCGTTGCGCTTCAAACGCTTGGGATACTTGGAGATTTTATAGGTCAAACCCTTTACACGCCAGCGACTGCCTTGCAGGGCGTAACGCTTCGAACGACTGTCCGTGCCAAAGCCAACCTTGTCTCGTACACCACAGCGTGGCAGTGACATCAGCTGCATTGTCTCATCGTCCAGATCGCCCGTGATATTTAAGCCCGCAAAGTTTTGGAACTCCTGCACAGCCTTTGTCCAAGTGCTGGCGTCGAGGAGACCACCGTTGGCGGGATTGCGGGCAGAGGCGGGCAGATAACCGAATTGAGATAAATAGATCTGGAAAGGAAGAGAAAAAAGTTTAGGTTATTGGAAAGATATTTTATATAAAATAAATATGGAAAAGCTTTGAGATTTTTTGGTTGGTATATTGAAAAAATAAAATCTTTTTAAATGGTTAAAAACTTTATTATTTAAACATTTTTTTAAATTGCTAAATTTGGAGTAAAAAAAAATCAAAAGCTTACACAAATTTTAAAAAAGCTTTAAAAACTCCAAATTGGTAAAATGAACAAATACTTAAAACTTTTAATAAAATCAATTCAAAACGCTTTTAAAAACTAAAAAGAAGGAAACAAATACAAATCCTTTTTTGTTCTCAAGCATCGATAAAGCTTTGAAATTCTACAACTGTTATCGCTAGTACCGAGCAAAGCTCTTTTTACCCGCGGGTATATGCCAGGTGCGCATTGCTTTAAACCAATGCCAGACACCCCTCTTAGCATCTCGAGGGCGACAATAATCGTATTTTTCACACTGCAATTCACACGCGAATACTGCTTTAAACCTTTGAAATAAAAAAGGCTCGCAGCTTAAGGCAAAATCAATGCTTCTAATATAGACTTTCCTGGCTTTTAAATGGAAATTGATCGGTTTTGATTGCTTCCGCGAAGGCGTTGCTCATCTGTTTTGATCGCTCTTGACACCTGCATTTTTTCCGCCTGTCAAAGGCATTTTTGCACGTGACAAAGAATATGTCAGCATCGATCATTTGTACAGTGAATGCAGTGTTACTTAGCAATGGGAATATTAAATAATAAGCACAAACGTCACAATACGATCGATTGGACTTTCAGCTTGAAGTCGTGTAAATGCTTCGATTGTGGCAGCGATACGGTCAGGGGAAAATTGATTAAAAAGCAACACAAAATATGTTATTCATAAAATATTTGCCAGCTTGCAATGCCACTGCTGATTTATGGCAATCAGATAAATGCACCCAAGCCATGAGCCTAACTCCTTTGCCACAAACAAAAAAAAAGAAGAAAATAGAAAATAGAAAAACGCTGACATTGAGCTATCGAGCAGTC
This sequence comes from Heteromyza rotundicornis, assembly GCA_951394025.1. Taxonomy (NCBI): domain Eukaryota; kingdom Metazoa; phylum Arthropoda; class Insecta; order Diptera; family Heleomyzidae; genus Heteromyza; species Heteromyza rotundicornis. The sequence goes on along the minus strand of OX596011.1, from coordinate 14,432,078 downwards.
CCTAAGAAAATGCGTTAGCGCAAATGTGGCCAATGTGGCAAATGTCGCTTTAGTTTTGTAAAAGAAAAACGAGAACAAATGTGTGAAAAACAATTTGACGTGCTTTATTTATGGCTGGAATGACCGTGTTGTATGGTATTTGTAAAAACTCTATGTACAAATATATACCCATCTTTTTTTTTTGGTGGTGGATCAAAGGCGTTGGTTTTTTGTGTGCTGCAGATGATTTCACGAGTAAATGTTTTACCGCCTCAGCTGATGTACGTGATTTTAATAATGCAATTAAATTGTACGCTAAAAGTGTGAAGATCTTTGTTCTACTTGCTGGCCTTATAAGTGCAAATTGTTAATTATTTTAAATGGCATTTAGGAAGTTAAGGAAGTCGTTTTGTTTCTAAAAGTTTTTTTTGTGATTCAATTATATTAAATTACTTCGAAACTAATTAAATTGTAAGCTTTAGTGTGATGAGAGAATTACTGCGAAACTATTGGCAATTGATAATAGTCGCTTTGAAGGAGGAACTGCTTTGTAAACAATGTGAGAGACAGGCATCGTTGACGACAAGGTTACATAGATTATGGAAGTGAAGCATGCTAGTGCCAGATACGCAATAATTGATCTCGACTTCGACTTGGTTCGTAGCCATAGATCGTGGCGAAGCATTGCAACAGTTTAGACAAAAACAAGTCATTCAATTTATTCCCAGAATTTTATTTTATTGATAGTAAAATTATTTAAATTCCAAGTAAATTTTTTAAAATATTTTTTTAATATTTTAATTTTTTTTTATTTTTTAGTTGAATTTTTTCTTTAAAATCTATATTTATAATGCAAGTAGTTCCGAGAACATCTGCTCTGGAGGTTAAACCCAAAACAATCTCTCCTTATCAGTGGGTTTTTTCCTGACCAATTTCGGTTTTTTCCTTAGAATTTTGCCAACACAATATAAAAATTATATAATAAATCGATTTAAAATTCTCATGAGCAAAAATTGATTATGTGACAAAATATATATTCTCTCTTGGCTATCAAAGCATAACACAAACACAAATTTTAACTGACTTGAACAATTTTCAGCTGCTCAATTGCGCTGATCTCATAAATATGTTCGACATGCCTCCACCGATGTATCGTGCATTTTTAATTCCTCTGTAGCCAAAGAAACACTTGCATAATATTACCTTTTAATGGCAGAATTATGGCAACGTTTAGCATAAATTCGATTGTATCTGATTGTAGCCGAAACGAAAATGCCGACCAGCCAAAAATCAAAAATTATTGCTAGGAAGTTTTGTGGTCTTTAAGAAGGGTTTTATGATGGTACGGTGGCAGGGGGGGGGGCGCTCAGAAACAATTGGGTGGCTACGATCAAATAAATCACGTGCGTACAAGCAAAAGGTAAATGAACCTTAGAGCGAATGACAAGGCACATATGCATGCATAAACAAATACGATATTACTTTTTTTTTATGGGCACTTAAAATTAAGTTAAATGAATGTAATTTTTTCAGGTGTAAAATGTGAAACTACACAGTTCAATGCACAGAGATGCTTTGTGGGCGGAAGAAAGAAAATGACATTTCGACATTTCCATATAAATTAATATTGAAATGGAAATAAAAATAATTAATTTCTTTTTATTTTTATTTTTACTTTGTTCTTTGTTATTTATTTGGTGTTGCAGTGACGTAGTCAGGGATTTGTATTATATTTTATATACAAAATATCAAAACAATATCAAACAAGCCATTCACAGGTTAGAAGAAAAATGCATTGTACCTTCTAAAAAAAACCAAAATTAAAATAATTATGAACTTGATTTTTTTTTATAAAATTTCCCATTAGTAAGCATATGAAAATTTGTATTTTTCTAACTATTACGTATGTGTTTTGTTTTGTATTTAATCTTGAATAAGTTCTGCAAACTCATTGTTTGATTTACGCTTAATTCAGTTTATTTTTAAACATTCAACATTTTTTTTGATAATTTTTAATACGGATATATTGTTTTTAGGCTTAATTCTTCAAGAGATTTGGAAAAAAAACGTCTGACTTTTATTTATGGCACTGCAGTGTGATGTGACTTTTAAGGTAAATACATATTTACAATTTTCATTTGAATGTATAGTAAAGGGTTGGCTGAAATTATTTTGTTATCTCTGGCGTTGTTAGTGTGGTTCAGAAATACATTTTTTTGTGGTAGGTTATGTGTGAGTTGAAGCGGGAGTTGAATGTACGCTTTACTTAAATATTAATTTAATAATATTTATAAATGTATTTTAATAAATTTTTATAAAGAACAAGTAGATTCTAAATATTTGTACAAATCAATCAAAGAATATTTGTTTAAGATGACTAAAAATTAGGGTTGATTAAATAGTAAATTCTCATAGAATAGAAAATAGAATATATATATATGTATGAACCTTCGAATTTTGATAATATATTAAGTATATCTTATTAAAATCCAATCTTCACATAAGCTTATCAAATGACAATCAATTTTACAGATTTTGTTTTTCTCTTTGAAAACGAACTTACATCCTGTTCACCTATTCATCTGGTGGTTCAAAGTGCGACTTAACTTTGCTGTAAGTCTGCTTAAAACCACTGTAAATCATTATTTATGAAATGTGTTTCTAAACGCTGTTTCTAAACGTGATTTAACAAACCCAAAACGAAGCCAATTTAATTTATACAAATCAATTAATAATACCCGTTGGGTTGGTGCATCTTCTTAACTGTAAGTTAGATACTAAAGTGAGTATAAAACAATCAAATGTAAATGCAAAATTAGAAATTTAATTAATGCAAAATTATGCACCGAACAATGCTTTATTGTGCAAGCATATAAATTGTTTAAAAAAATTTTCTACAACCGGCCACAGCTTTAATCGATGAAAATTTACCTTATTTGCTTTATGTTTGTTCGAATTGTTAAACCTTAATTAGAGTTAATTAGTCTTAATTAGTAAGAATAATACAGCAGCGACATATTTGCAAAAAGCTACTATAGGAAGCTTTTTTCATTCGTATAAGCTTTTTACTTTAATTGCTTCACATCAGAAAATGTTCAACTTCAAAATCTACAGTCAAGTTCAGTGTCAAGTCAATATGCAGGGAGTAGCATTCAAAAAAAAAAAATAACCGTAAACAGGTATTTGGAAATATATTTAGTCAGCGATTAAGTTAAGCGCTGTTCAAACGGAGAGCTATGTAATAAAATTAAAATTGACTCTCCCAATGGGGTTTCTAGAATTTCATTACCCGTTTGGCGTACACATGGAATTCAAAACTGGTTTAATTTACATTTCAGCCATTTTTATAAACAAATTAAAGTTTTAAATTAAAATTTGCTTACCAAAATTTTGCAACCTCATAGGATGTTGTTAAGCGAATGAAATAAACGTAAACTGCTTCAGGATTTGCCTTTGATAAACAAGTGTCAATATTGATAAGAATTGTATATATTGACTATAAGATAACTGGGTTCTACTACTTATATTCCATTTGCTTTTGTAGACAAATATAATTTTTTATCATTTCTAGATAATTAAATTACTTTAAAGTATGGTATCAATATTTGTCCCTGACGATTCATAAGAATTTCGTAAGAACTTATCAAATTCAACTGTCCATTCTCATTCTCATGGTTTTAATTTTTGCTTACGTATTGAAGTAATTTGTTATGGGTTTTACGTATACATATGTATCTCTCTCATATCTATAACCGAATGCGTCAGTTAGCATGTGTCATTTATTTACTCGAAAACGGAAGTTGTCTTTAATGTGGCTATATTTACGTTATGGAATTCATGAAATTAAAGCCATCATAATTAATTAATGTTGCAGAATGGAGAGCAAGGCAATGTTTGTATGGACATTTGATTATATTCGTTAAATGTGAAAAAGTCAAGAGAGTTTAATAAAAAGAGGCTGTAAATAACATATTCACTATATTCGGTTCGATACGGTGATAAAGTCTACTTCAAAATGTTATTTCGAATACAAATACAATTTTTCCATGCTTCCTCATATGTCACACATTAATCCAATTCTACTTATGGTTATGTCTATCAACCGAATGTCTATGCAGTTCCCTGCAATTGGCAATTGCATATTCGTGTTTGCATTGAGTATGATTGACAGTTGCTAAAATGGAACGTACTATTGCATTGTAAACGATGATGCCAAAAAGAAATTATTGTACAGCAAAGCCCTTCGACAGGTTAGACTAATTCCAATTGCGTAGAAACAGAAATGACAAATGTGCTTATGCATGTGCGCTTATCAAACTGTCAACTGTCATTTTCATTTCGAATCCTTATTATTCATGCAGCAACGTTGACAATATTTGACATTGCTTCAACAGCAGCAGCAACTGCATACTTGTGGCAAAATAATAACACTTTTTACAATAATTGGTAATTGATTTTACTTACGTTCAAAATGTAATCGATGAACAATTGCCTAGTACCAGGATATGTCAAGAAATTGCTTCAATTAGTTAACACAATTAAGGCTACTCGTTAAAAGTAATTTTAATATACAAATAATTTTTAAAAATGGGTGACCGACATTAGAATTATTATTTTGTAAAATTCATACCCAGAATGTCAACAATAGGTCAGGTGATATGCATTTACCGTTTTGTAAAATCTTTTCTGATTTTTTTTTTGTATTTTTTAATAATGTATATTTGCAAAATTGCCACCAGAATGTCACATGACAAATTGCATTAGATTAAAATTGGAAAATGAAATATATACCCAGGGACAATTCTAGATGGTAAGTAAAGTGTGCCACCTTAATTGAGATCATATCTGTGCTGAATGCAAACGAAAAATAACGGAAATAGGACAAATAAAATTAGAATTTAAAAAAAAAATTGTATTAAACTAAATTTTTTAATTTTAAAATTATACAAATTAAAGTCGAAGATATTAAAAAAATTCAAAGGAAAATAATTTTATTTTTCTGAATAAATTTTTCCATTTGCTATAGTTCAGTGAGTAGAACATCTCACTTACAATCGGGCAGTGTCGAGTTCAACTCCAGGGCGTGGAGAAAAAAAACAGTTTGGCCCGATTGTTTTTCTTCTTGTCAAGCAATGGCAAACTTACGAGAGTATAATTTTCCGTGAAGAAACTTCATTTGTCGCTTTGAATCGGCATGAAACTACAACTCACTGAAACGATTTCGTTCTTGTGAATTATAGAAACGAAGTCGTCTTTGAGAGTAGTTGCGGTCAGAAGTTCGGCCAAGATCCCTCGAGGGTCGTTTTGGCAAATATTTATTTATTTTTTGTATATTTTGTAGTGATTTCCAACTATTTGGTAATCAAATCGGAAGTGAAAACAACTCGTTGGCATTTGACACAAAATTGAACTTGGCTCAGTTCGGGAAAATGCCAAATTGCATTTGGAAAAGTGAGCCAATGTTAACACATTTGTTTTTATTTTCTAATTTAATTTTCTCCAAAGAATGTCATCAAAGGCGGTCATTTGCTGTCACAGTGGATTGCTAACAAACACCCCTCGCCCCGCACCCTCTCCGCGCCATTGTCACTTAAACTAGAAATGGTTTTACTGCAGACCTCAGTACTGACAACAGTGTTGCATACTCACTACCATTTTGCATTTGAACTTGCTGTGTAAAATGGCCAGAGCGACCGGAAATGCTTAACAAAGTTGCATAAAAACGCGAGCCTTTTGCCGTCGTGCCAGCAAGAAATCTCGTGTCAAATAATAATTTTTGCAATGCAGTGAGAATTGAGGTGAAGTGGTGTGTTCTATGAGTGTGTGTGTGTGTGTGTGTGTGTGTGTGTGTGTGTTTGTGAGATGGGTCAGTTTTGTATACGTTGTAAGTATGGGTTAGGACAACCTTCACCTCTGCATTGGCTGAATAGTGAAAATATTTGTTCACTTCACATGAAGTTGGTTGGAGTTTCATTTAGTGAGCAAAAAGTCATGTGTGCATTGAAATGGGGCTACCATTTTGGTATGACATAATTTCCGACAAGACAATTAAAAATTAAAAATGGACTTATTTTTAGGCATTACATTCGATACACTAAAGTACTAAATGGTTTTTTAAAGAACAAAATCAAAAGTTTTTTTTAAAGTTTTGTAAGTGAGTATTTTAGGGAATATTGTCGTTAATAGGGGATTGTAAAATTTCTTAAAATTGTTCAGTATTTATTTTTTTTACTTTATAATTTTATGTATTGTATTTTTCTTCCAATTTATCTGCTTATGCATTCTTTATTTGTTTATCGATTGTCGACCCAATTGCGAATCTTTTCTTAACCGAACTGAACTGTCGTTGTTCTGAAGTTGGGTTTTTTTTTCTTAGTTTTTGACACACTACTTAATAAACTTGTGTATACTTGTCAGTTGTCGATTGCATGTGCGCTTCATTTCAAAGAATTCCAATGTGCCCGACACTGGTATGGGGAAACCCACTCCATGAACTGGGAGTGTCTGTGCGCTACAAATATACTCATAATTGCATGTTGGTGCCGCCTATATCTTCTTTATTTTGTTTTTGTTTTTCTTTTTTTTTTGTGTAAGTGATATGAATATGTTGTTGTTTGTACAAGTACTATTTGGAAATAGGGGCAAATACTTTTCAATTCTGTTGCTGACTCTGACAAATTAAGGCTATGCAAGTGTATGGCGAAAAAAAATGTTTAATGAACATGCAACAATTTCGGAACCAAAAACAACACAACAAAAATTCGATTTTAGGCTCAGCTCGCAGTGGCAGTATTCTTAATAAGAAATAAATTAAGAATTTTTAAAAGATTTTAAGTTTGAGATAAGAAAAATGTTTCGACAATATAAAGAAATTTTGGATTGAGCGAGTGCTTAGAGAGCCTTAACGAAGCAGACGATATTTATTTGGTGTCGCAACACTTCGTGGCCATGCAGTTAGCATCCCAAGACAAGAGTATAAAAACCCATACTTGATGAATCTTTTTGCTACATAGGCAGTTTAAGCTCGGTAACAGGGTGGTTGACTGTAGACTTCCAAAACGGCAAAGTTAGCATTCAGCATGTTGTACGCGGTTCGGAAATTGTCGCCCAACCCACAGCGAACCAATCTCCAAATTTTCAACTCAAACGTTAAGGCCTCATTGGCTACGAAACATGTAACGCAGCCGCACAAGACTTACAGGCTTTGCAAGTCTTCATAAATCGGCTTGAGATCAGAAGAAGAAAGTAGAGCTAGGCCGGTCGCATTCTAAGCGGCTTCGGCTACCTTGGGTATAGGGATGCCATGGAATAGCTGGAGATGATTTTTCGGAAACCGAAGCCCGACCTATGTACCTTAACTGCAGCGAAGTCGTGAGATTGGGACAGAAGCGATCCGAATGGCGAAAATTTATTGTGGTCCTTTGACCCTCTTTGGGACCATAGGAATTTATATGAATATATACACAAGTTGAATTGTCAAAACTTCCGTCTATCCTCATATATTGTAAATCTACTACAGTACCAGTACCTTTCCCAATAGAAATTTTCATTTTCCATTAAATTTCCAATAGCTTCAGTCAGTCATTTGAATGAAATCACCACCACAATGTCAACACACTGTGGTGAATCGCAAAGCCCCCCCCCCCCTGGAACAGTGTAAAGTACACCACCCCAACAAAATAAATCCTGGAGTTTAAGTGAAAAAAAATGTCATTGAACTTTTGAAAGTGTCCCCAAAATGCCAAAGAAAATTCACTGCGTTTGCCCCGAAGCGTCTTCTTCGACTAAGGCATTCCCCACAATGCCACCAATGGACGGCCTCACAAAGCACTTTTTCTTCAACGTTTCACTACTTCATAGCAACACTGATTGACGTTATTATTCCGCCTTACAACTTCCGTCTAAATACGACTAGGACATGCATAAATTATAAGAAGAAGAAATCGTAGCACTTTTCCGTATACTAGAAGAAAATTGATGGGAAAATTGTGTTTTACCATTTTACGTTTTATACGCAAAGGGAATTTGGGTCGCCAGAGAGGTCAATGACTGACTCTCTTGGTGCCATACAACTTTTATAGGTAAAGGTAAATGAACAAAAAAAAAACAAAAGCAAATAGAGTAAATAATTTAATATCACTAATTAATCTAGTGGAAAAATTTAATATTTTTTTTATAAATTTTAAATGACTTTAATAAAGGAAAATTTACCGTTTGTTTGTGGTCAACACACCTAACGAAGCCTAACTTAATTAATGGCCAACTTTTTAGTGTGTGGACGGGACTCATTCTATTGTGTTGGCTTATATTGTGGGGAACGTTTTTTTTTTTTTGGAACAGCCAGACAGGCTCTAGTGAAATATGAAATACTTTTACTACTTACTACTTGCTGTGGCTACTAATTTCAGTTGCTGCAATTTTGTGTGCCACATTCACTTAAAAACCAACGCGCCTAACCCGTTTTCATTTCGATTTATATACAGATTACGTCATTGGCTGAGTGCGACTTCGATTATGGAGTATGTTGTTGTGGTAATATGGCCACAATTTTCCACCTTCTGAAAGAGTTTTTCTTTCTTTTACAATTGTGTGAATTGTGCGGCATGGCATACGCAACGCTTTGAAGAGTTATGCGTTTTGATTGAAACTAGTTCAGGCCAAAGTTGTCCAAGTAAGTCACATTTTTTGGCATGGTAAATTATATTTTATTTTACTTAAAGCAATTTCTTGAAATGAATTAATTTTTCTAAACCAAATATTGTAAAATTCAATATAGAAATTAAGTTGATTACATTTCTGATAAGAGGGTGTAGCCAGTGGCTCATATTCATAGTCAAAATAATGTTCCCACTTAACTTAAAGTTTCAACTTCATTTGACAGATAATACTCGGATTTGCACTATGACCCTAGAGGGATCTTGGCCGAACTTCTCACAGAGACAACTTCGTTTGTGTGAGTTGTTGATTGGTCCCTAAAGTGTAGTGGCGGTTCCAAACGGCAAGTGAAGTATCATCACGGCAAATTATACTAACGTAAGTTTGCCATTGCTTGACGAGACGTGGTACCGTGTGGCAAAAACACTTTTTTTCGACCTAAGCTGTAAGTTAAATGTCGGTTACACTCGTGCATAAAAAAGAAGTAACCAATTGTATTTTTTTCAAACTGAAGTAAATATTAATTTCTCTATTTTGCTAGCAAAAATCACGCTAATGTAATTTCAAGCAACAGCTGTTATATTTATTTAATTTTATATACAGTTATTTTACACACTGAATTGAACTTTACACTCATCAAAGTGGCATTTAAGCACATTTGCATTTGAAGCTTAGAAAAAGCTAAACACAAAAAAAAAACCGACACTTGCCCAAATCGCACATGCAATTCTAATTTATTAGAATTTGCATGATTTTTTCCTGGCTCCGTTTGACATTTCTAACTTGTACATCGCCACCGGAAATTCGCAACGAAAAAAAAAATAGCAAAACAAAATAAAGCAACACAAGGAAAAAACACAGTAGAGCATTTTCATTAGAAAGGCGTTGGAATTAGGATTCTCTTTAATAGTGTGAAATGTTAAGGTTTTAATTCACAGTTAAGTGGGCGGGTTAGGTTAGGTGAATGTCTAAAATGGCCTAAAGAAGAATGTGAAAACATTGCTGATTTTCTGATAGCCTCTTGGTGTTTTATGCAAAATTAAGAAGAAAAAAAAAAGCAAATAAAAAGGAAAGAAAAAAAAATGCATAACAGGAACAAAAAAAAAGCGAAATGAAATTTAAAAGGTTATAATGACCTTAAAGTACTCTAAAAGGGTGTTGAATTTCAATGATTTATACAATTTTGCATATGTGTGAAACATAAAAAAACACAATGTATTTGTGTTAAGAAAAAAAAAAATTTTAAAGTAATTTTTTCCCCAGTTTCTGGACAACATTGAAAATAGCTTAAATGTAGCTTTAGCTTCAACCAGTTGGCATTTATGTACATTGATTTGATGTTTGCCTTTGTTTGCACACAAACGTTTTTTAATGAGGTCCTTAAATTTCAGTCACAAGGTGGCAATCAATCAAATGTAGTTTGGAATGTGAGTGTGAACTTGAGTAGGAATAGAAATGGCAACCCTAAATTAGCCACTCATGTAGCTGATTGCATAAATATATAGTTTAATTTCCTTTATGGCTTAAGGAAAAAAAAAAAAAAAAAAAAAAAGAAGAAGGAAGAAGGAAGAAGGAAGAAGGAAAAGAAAAACTTCACTGTTTGCCAATCCTAATTGTTAGCCTTTTGATAGCTTTGGCAGTGGTGTGGATTTATGAGAATAGCTTCAGAAATATTGATTAACGGAACGGAACTAGTAGGTTGTGTTTAGTTAAGCTGCGTGACGCACGCTATTAGACACTTCCTTTTCGTGAGCCTGTGTTGTTAGTACTTTTTTCTTTCTTTGTTGAGTATATTAATTTGAAAATTAACAATTGCGGAGTTTTGGACGTCATAAAAGTGTTTTGTTGTTGTTGCAATGTATTTAAGAAAATAAGAGTAGAAAAGTGTTTAAAATTTTTCAAATAATATTTAAATACTTTACCACACATGCGTTGTATGTAATGAAGAAAAAATATTAATTTTTATTAGCTTTCACATAAGTGAGCAACATAAATGCTCTACAATCGTTCAGTCATTTGTCATTTTTCTACGAACATTGAAATGAACAAATAATTAACCTTTTGGCGATTGTCAACCTTATGTGCATTAATCACTTGTTGTTGTTGTTGTTAATTTTTTTATTATTTAATTTTTAATACACAACTCAGAATACATACGTATACAATGGGCTGGTCTTTAGTCATGCTTTGCCAGTTTTTTTTGTTATTTTTTTTAACAGAAGCGCGAACAAATTTGCATTTGCATTCCAAACAACACATACAAAAGAAAAAAAAACACAAAAGGTCTCCACAAAACATAAAAATAAATTTGATTCAATTTGATTTAGCTGCAAGCTGTGTATAGTGTTGCAAATACTTTATCTTATCTTCGAAATGAAAAACGAAAGTTAATTTCATTAGGCAAACAATGAGAGCATGCGAACAGATGGTATAATGACTCAATTTCGCCTGATTCGTATAGTTAGTCGTTGTATAAATAAAAAATTGTGCATTTTTTTCATAATAAACACTTAATATTAAATGAATTTGATACTTTGGGTGTTAGACTGCTGACTAATCCGTTAGGGGAGAAGGCTTGTGCATACATGATTTCCATTGAATGTGCGAATAAATGCAAATGAATGGCGTCGAAAGTCGTGCAGAAATGTTGCCAGGGTCCGAAGCTGCACCAATTAAGTATTCCAATAAACTTTTGCGAAATATTTAAGACATTTGTGTGGTGCTAATGAAACTGACATCACCCGTTGTTGGGTTGGAACTTATTCTTTATAAATTCTAAGTGATCTTGCTGCAATGTAGAAACTTTTAAGGAGTTTGATCAGCAAATATGTCATTGTGGTAATTCCTAAATTTAAATATGAGGTCCTAAATTCTACAGTGGACAGAGCAGTCATTTATTCGGTGGCAAAACATTGAAGCCCTAAGCTCAAGCAACAACAATTGAAAATCTTCCATCACTTCCTTGTATGACTTCAGCTGACTTTCAGATCTTTTTTTTTAGGGACATAATCCACTATGGAAGTGAACTGGTAAAATACATTTTGTATAATAAAAATGTAATGTAATGGACTTAGGCCAGTGAACTTGTTTCTATCAGCGCGAACAAAAAAATTAAATTCCTTGAATTGATTCTATGTTTGAAGACATTCCAGAGAACTTAGAGTTACTATTAATTGAAAATAATAATATAGACTGTTGAGAGTAGATAGGTGTTAAGTAAATTTTTTTGTAAATTTCAAGAATGGAAATTTTTATATTTTGTATTCAAGGGTAACGCGCAATAGAAGGCGTGGCAGTATTTAATCTTGATCATCAATACCTCCTGAGTCCAGCTAGCGATGTTCGTATGTCTGCTGTCATTTCGCATAATTTATTCTTTTTGCATACATTTATATGCTATTGAAAATGGGAAACATCGGATAAAAACCACGCCTACTTCCCATACAAAATGGCCGCCAAATTTCATTATTTTCGTTTATCTTGAAAAATACTGAACCGATTTGCACGACGCTTTTTGTATTTGGTTGGAAATTATGTAGGGAACGGAGTGAAAATGTGGGAACGAAATGGAAATAGGAAATGGCACAGAAACGAAATGGAAAAGGAGCAACATTTTGAAATTAATCGGAAAGAAAATGGAATTCCAAATAATCGATTAAATATCGATAACTTAGTGTACTAGCGTACTCGTATGTGCAGGGTATTTTAGCTTCCGTGGGATCAAACTTCTCTTAGTAGTTTTATTTTGTTCGAAAATTATTAAAGGCTTGGACTGTCCAATGAAAAGTCACTTAATGTATTTAAGCATATAATCATCGGTAGGGATATAAAGTATTTCCAAAATAAAATAAAAAATTTGTTATTTTACGATATGCGTGAAATATGTTGACATATAAAAACAAACATTAAAAACCATCTAGTGCATGAAACACCACAAAAAAATACCTCAAAATATATGATATTATGAACACACAAAATGTCAACACAGAAACCGTGCGACACAAAATACCCAACAATATTTGGCTTTTTGGTTGGATATTTTTCATACTTTAATTTTTGTTATTTTTGTTATTTGTGTGCAAAAATAAAACTCCAACTAAATGTGGATGATGATGTTGTTTCGTGTTTACCAGTCCAGTTGTCGTACGAAAAAAAAACCGCACGATATAAAATCGATTAACACGTTCAAAAAAGCGGAAATAAACCTTGATGGAAAGTTAAACCGATGTACGAATGTAAATGGGTATGTCGCTAGGTAGAACTTGTGCTTATACGTAAGCTGAATTACAATTCTGTACAATTCTCTACCCGCAGTACATAGCGCTGATTGCTTCAACAGACAGGCAATGGCTATGAAATATTAAAATTTAATATTTTCTGTTGAAATGTTAAATTTATTATAATTTCAGAAATGAAAAATACTTTTTAATGATTGACTAAAATATTTTTATTCTATTGATTAAAAATTTGAAAAAATCACTGAAACTAACACAACACCGGAAGGACATTTTTTATTTCAAAACAAACACAAACTACTCATCCTTGCTCATCCACGTTATTGAGCTGCGGCCAACTGAATCCCCAGCACTAGACCCCCAGCCAACAATTGCCATTAACATACACGCCCGATTCGTGATTTATGCGAATTGAAACACATCAATTAATATAATATGTAAATGTCGTTAACGAAACTTCTATAGAAAACCATTTCTACGCAAGTGGTTTTAGAACACAGCAAAACCAAATGACATTGGACGCAGTTGCGAGACGAGAGATTGACCAAAGCTCATGCCCGCACATAGACGCAAAATTGTATAGAAACGGATAGTTAGCGCGAAAAAAATCAAATATGGTCAACGCAAAACGCTATAAACCAAAGACGTTTTAACAAAAAAAATTCTAAAAAGTATATAAGTGAATATGTTAAAATGGCTACAATGGAAGCATTATGCGTTCAACATATCAATTAGGCAAATCAGAGGCAAACAGAAGCGGGCAACAAACAAAGCGAAGTGAAGCCAGAACAACAATTGCTCTAAACGCTTAAGCGTATAATTTGTACGACTGATAGAACAACAACAAAACGCCACAACTACAACATCACTTGAAATGAGATTTTGTAAAATAAAACTATACTCACGAATACAAGAAATCGCTTGTAAATCGTGTTTTCAGGAAATTCATTCATTCATTCCCATAAGCACGTTGTGATGACCAAAAAACAAAAAACCAAAAAATAGTGAAACAACAAGCCACGTTACTTGAAAAGTATGGCAACCCTATTGTAGATTTGGAGGAGGTTTATTGTTTGGCACTTTGTTGGCGTCCGCCAAAATGTCGCGTCGCTGCCTACTTGGTCAATTGAAGTGGGTAATTTGAATTAAATATTTAAACTTGTGCCAGACATAAGTTACAGGCGGAGTTTTACATTTCATAGGCTAGAGGTGGTTGGAGAGAATATTTTAGTTGGAAAAAGGAGTGTAAAAAGGAAATTTTTGTTGTGAAAAAGCACCACACGGTTCATAGTGAAAACCCTTGACATTATACAAATCTTTACTTTTTTTTCTCAGTAAATTTTCTACTACCACACCCTTACACTTTATCAGTATAGTGCATAAACATGATATTAATTTGTATAGATCGCTAATCGTATAGCCAACAACGATTCTCCATTCTATTCCACAGAGAATGTAGAACGTGACAGCCTTGCGACGCTAAATACGACTAAGTTATCAATTGTGTTGCAAAAAAAAAAAATTAGAAAATTTCCAAAACAACACAAAAATTCCACACAAAAGCGCAGGCGCGCACACAATTACACACACACTCACAGCCATTATTAGCCATGGCTAAGATGCACATCATTAGATAAGGTGTGACAGTCACGTGCCCTGCTCTAGACCAGTAACGAAACACAAACGAAAACGTCTCTCAAATGCAGAGAAATTCTAAGGAAATCATAATTAAGTACTTACAGACAAATTTATTTGTGAGTAAGTACTCGGTGAAATTCCATTGCAACACATGTGCATCGGGCAAATATTTCAATGTCAATAGCATGGACGCACGACTTTAAAATACACGTTACTCTACACATGAGAATAGTCAAATGAGATTAATCAAAAGCTGATTTCGTTAAGGCTAAGGTTGCCAGCCAGCAATTGGACAATGCAAAAAAAAACAAAAAATCATCGAAAAAAAGTGTTTTTTAAAATTGCATTAAATTGCAGCATTACATGCAATTGCCATGTTGAATACCTAATTTCGTGTGTACTTTTTTTTTTTTGCAAATAATTCGTGATCTTTGTGCTAATTTAGTTAATAAAGCACGCATGCAAAAGCACCCTTTCAGTCGCTGTGCCTACTGATGACACGTTTTCCTATGCAAATTCCCCACCGTTCGGAATCGGAAGTGAAAAGCGTAGTTTTGGTTTTATGCCAATTTCATTTCAAACGCGTTTTAAATCGCTTTAGTCACTCGTATTTATCTTAAAGACATTTAATGCTGAATGCCTTTGAGTGTTGTGCCATTTAAACGATTTCGTAGTGAAATGCTGATGGTGGATGATTCATGGTGTAAGGCTTTGTGTGCTTGCCCCTTTGTGACTTTGTGACTACCGACCGGGAATTTCATTTCATTGTCTCTGGTCTGTATGGTATGCATTTGTGAATGTGTGTGTGTACAATTTAATTTGTATCTTTCTGCTTTTTGTTTAGTTATTTAATTTTTTTTATTATTGAACATTTAATTGTTATTTTGCTCTCTCAGTTCGCATGTTGTAAACTATTCGTATGAAATTGTGCTGCACTACATTTATCTAATGGAAAGTTTTTTAAATTTATTTAATTTGTTTTTATATTTTTTTGTAAAATGTAATATTTATAAGTTGTTGTTTTTTTAGTTTATTTATCGGAAGAAATTAAAAAGTCTAATTCACTTGATTGTCAATCGATAATGAATAATGCAGATTCGCGGTATTTTGTAATAGTTAAGTTAATTGTTTAATTTGATTTCAACTTTGCACTTTCGTATGGTTTTATTTTGGAATAAAAAATTCGAATAAATAAAGCAATTAACTGTAATTGAACCAAAAAAAAAAACAAAACATTTAAAAAATTCCAATTATTTCTGAGTCTTTTTCTTCAATTTGATGCAATTGTAACCTATACTTATAAAAAATTAAATAAATAAAACTTATCACTCATAAGAAAATTCAATTATCTTTCCAAAATGTGGCATACCATTTTTGTAACTCTTTTATTTATGGAGTTATACCTTTGAGAAGTGAGGGGACCAAGGATTATATATAAAATTTATAATTGTTTTTATATATAAGGGAGCCTGCCCAGCTGTTGGACATAAAAACTACCCTCCAAAAATGTCTTTCCACCTCTTGGACACCTGAAACACACCACTGTCAAAGTTCGAAATTGAAGGTTTTAAGTCCAGATTTTGGGGGTATATTTGAAATACTTTATACAATTTTTTATTAAATTTGACTAGACCTCAAAAATGTGTTCTGGGATTTTTTGTATGTTTCGCTGAGGAGAATTGGGAAGTGTATTTTGGGAGGAGGTTTTTTAAATTCTCTTATCCACGAGGCTAAGAATAATAGATGAGTAAACCTCAATCCTTCACCAAAAAATTATCTTACAATGAGATGAAACTTTGAAGCTACGAACATTTTAGATCTGACCATGAAACACATGAGAACTGTCACTGTCCAACAGCTGGACATACTTATGATATATACAATTTCTTAAAAAATATTTCAACTCACCTCAGCTTGTGTGGTCGTCTGCACTACTGGCGATGTACTGGTTATTGTGAATGCGGCTAACAGAGTGGCTAAACCTAAGAACACTGAACTTTGGCAGGAGAACATTTTGCTGAAGACCGTCGACGACGACGACGACGATGACGACGCTAGATGGGCTGAGTTGTTTGTTGAATTAATTCGTCGTTTTGTTGTTGGTGGTAGATTTCTTAAGTCAAACATTATTTATATAAATTTGTTGTTTTATTTGTTTATTTTTTATGATTAGGTAAATATTTTATAAGTGAATTGAACTAATTTAGATTAGGCTTTTATGTGGTCTAGAGTAGAATTCTTGCGCTGGGTAACGACTTTTTGTAGATGAATCTGGAAGAATTGAAGAAAGAAAGAAAGATTTAATGGAAAATTCTTAAATAAATAAACTTTTTGTATAAATTAAGACTTTTGAGAGAAAATAAAATTAGTATGCTTAATTAGAACTTAATTTCCACTTAAGTCATATTCAATGGAATAATGAGGCTTCAAATATATTCTCTCAGCCTACCAAAAACATGCCAAATTTTTAAAGAATACACAAGGTATCCCCCCTTTCACTATTAAAGACTTCATTTCACTGCGTTTCCTGTAGTATTCAATGCTTGAATCTCAATCCTTTTCATTTAATTAAGTACTATTTCAATAGCTCTTCTTTTTCATTTCCGCTGAAGCAAATTTTGCGTGCAACTAGCTCTTCAGAAATGCATTTCAACTACGCTTAAAGAGCAACAACTCGCCGCTCTATTCAGGTTCAAAGCATGCTCTACTTTAAATTAATACCTTTGCCTGCGAAAGCGTGCATTTTTTGTACCTGTTTTGTTGCTTTGTTGTTGTTTTTTTTTCTTTCTACACAGAGTAATAAATAAAGCTGAAATAAGGTAGGAAAACCTACCCTTAATTACAATAAGAAATGAAACACCCATAGTGCTGCATTACAGCCAACGATATTACAATAGCTGGAAATAAGCACAAAGTGTGTATGTAAAAATAGTACAATAGTAGTAGTAGTTTATACTAAATAGTTAGTAGTAGAGTACGCCCTG
Source organism: Heteromyza rotundicornis (assembly GCA_951394025.1). Taxonomy (NCBI): domain Eukaryota; kingdom Metazoa; phylum Arthropoda; class Insecta; order Diptera; family Heleomyzidae; genus Heteromyza; species Heteromyza rotundicornis. The sequence continues at coordinate 14,414,587 of OX596011.1, read as the reverse complement.
GCTCATATGTTCTATATAAGTATTTGTAAATGCCAACAGGTTGAAAGTATATTGTTGTAAAATCCGAGACGGCTTGCCACAAAATGCTAAAATGGGACATGGCGTAAAGAATGGTCAGCGTAAAACCGGAAGTCCGTGCAATATGTCGGCATGACCCAAGCGAAATTGCTTCATATTCTAAGCTTTCAGTTGGAAAATTCCATTTGAGGGAGTGAAATGAAAAATGCAATTACGAAAAAAAACGCGCTTGTCTGCGGAAACACTCTAGTCTGTTATTAGCCTTTGGAAGTATCATATTTTTATGAAGTTTTTTTTTGTTTATAAATTTAGACTTTAATTGCTATGTAAATTTAGACAACTTCAAAAGAGCGTGGCAAAAGGCAAATGTCAGGCTATTTCCAAATCGAACATTTATATTTAACAATAACAACAAGCTAAGAATAAAAAAAATTGGAAAGCATTTATGGAATTCTGGTCATGCCTCAGGTGACTTTAAACACTCAGTTGACATTTGACAAAATTTACGTTGGACTCAAACTGACTCGAGACGAAATGTGGTAGAATTTGAGTAAAATTTATGGAGTCACTAAGAGCCTCACTGCTCACTTCTAAGAATACCTGAACATTCTTTTACCCGTTCTGTTCTGTTATGTTTTTCTTTTGCTAAGTATTCTGCCAATACTATTATCAGCAACTGAGTTTATATTTGGCAGTAAGTTCTGTTATCACTTAGCTGATTACCACATTCAACAAAAAAAAGAAGTACAATGGCTTAGACTACAAGAAATGTTTCGTTCGTGTGTGACATCAGCTATGAGGAATAGTTGGAAAAAATGGCACAGAGAGTTTGGAAAGGAATTATGTTTTTGTTGTTGTCGTAGCTGTTGTCAACAGTATCAGGGAGCGCCAAAATATTTGTTTTTCCACACACAAACACAAACACACACGTTGACTAATCAATGGGGATTTTCTACATTTTAAATATTGTTTGCCAAAAATTCAAGTTAATAAATTTTAGACTCAAAACATTTTTTGTTACTTTTATTTTTTTTTTTTTTTGTATTATTTGCTCTAATGTAACTTTTGAACTTGATTGTTTCATATTAATGGCAACAGTTTGGTGACATTTCCTATGATTGACTTAATGAGTGTGATTCTTATCGCTTGCCATTAACCAATGGAAATACATATAATGGTCATATTTTGTCGGTGTACGGTAAAGGTGGGGTAATTATTTCTGGAGTTGAAGGTCGTCATAGAGTTTAAGGTTAGCCTCTGTAACTCTATACCCCCTTATACCCCTTCAACCAACTATTACATGGCAGTTAGGTTCTTTTGTGATAAGTTCATACCTCATATAGGAGGTTAGTGGGTGTTCGGTGACAAGAGTGGGTTAATTGCTGCCATTGTTTTATCGATATGATGCCTTCGCAGTGGTTGTCAGGTTTTCGGCTCCTATTTTTAAAATAAACAAACTATTTTTTGCCTGATTTTTGCTATGGGAAGATTGTATTTGCACAACTTTTTATCGCATATGAATTGGGGTTGTGTGTTTGCAGTTTACACAAGTTGATAGCTGTGTTTTTCGTTTCGTTTTTCGTTTTTTTTTTGTCCGCTTTTGTGTGCAAAACTTTGCATTGAACAAATATGATTTGATATTTCTCTTCAGAAATGTTGTATTTTTTGGAAAAATCTCAATGGAGCGCTTTGAGTTGGGAAGAAGTTTTAATAAATGAAAATTTCGTTATGTGTAAATTCTGCTTTTAGGCAAATTCCATGAGACCATCTAACATATCCAAACAACTGATAGGGTCGAAAGCATGCCCCTTTGTTCAAAAATTAAATTAATCAAATAAAAAAATCATAAAATCCTATTGTTTGTCTGTCCTTACCTTCCAGGAACCACCTTGTCATAAATTCCATGCCTTGAGATAGTCGAGCCAGATTATTAATTTTCATAAAGGGGGCGTGGCAGGTATAGAAGACTCTCCTGAGGGACCCAGGAAGCTGTAATTCCCCTAATATATTCTGTGAGACAATGGCTACAATTTACTGAGCCAGATTTTAGAGTTTTCCAAAAGAGGGCGTGGCCGATCAAATTATGAGCGGGTCAATTGTAGTATGCTCTCTCGCAGTCACCAGTGGACCTGGGAAGCTATAATTTAAAATATATATTGTGCGCCAGCATGGCTATAGAGTCTTGATAAGGGTTTTTGATATCGACAGAGGGCGTGGCACTACATAATATGAGCGAGTCAGTTAAAGTTGGATCAAAAAGGGTTCAAAGCGAGACCAATGGGGGCCATGGGCGGTTGATAAGGCGGTCTATGGGAAGTCAAAGTGGGGTGCAATAAAAATTTACTAGTTTCTCTACAAAAACTTATTTCGTAAGCAAAAATTCAACAATTCCTAAGGAAATGATTAACACAATTTAATTGTCTTAAAATTTAAAGTGTACACACCGCAATTTTAACCCAACTTAAGTCAATTTAACTCAACTCATATCAAAAACTCAGCGTTTACGTTTTTGTTGTTTTTTTTTTTGCTTTTGCCTGCTATTATTATTTTATTATGACCAAGATGAGTTGAGCATTTTGTCAAGCGTTTTCGCTATAACCGTCAACACAAAAATTGTGACTCATGATAACTTCATACGAAATGCGAAATATTAAGGCAGAAATATTAAAAAAAGTTTTTGCTGAGCTAAGCAAAAAAAAAATCAAAAAAAAAAAAGAAAGAAACTTTAAATTAAAATTTTTGTGACTATCGATCTGTTGAATATTTATGTGAATTTTTTTTCAATTTATTTTAGATACGTTTTTGCTTTGGCCTGCGTATAAATATTTAACGACTTTGTTTTTCTGGGTCTTCAACACGGACAGGCAGGTATTCACCACAATCAATGGCAAGGAGTATACAAATAAGCAATTTGTAAGTTTTTAATTGTCATATAAGAACACAACAGCACACAAACGAACAGAACAGGTTACATTAATTGCCTTCAGATTGCACCGAATGATAGCCATTAAAGACCACTTTATTAGCCAGACATTTAGTAGAAGTCAGTGTAGGGCACATTGCCTCTCTGTTATTTAACTGGGAAATATAATTTCCGTAAAATTATTCCATTGAATATTGGCAAAAACAAAAGTTAAAAATCTTTGACACACTTAAGGAAACGTAGTGTACTTGAATTGACTGGCGTTTGAGAACTTTTGTTTACTTGCCTTATCAGCTGAAAGCGTACGATCATGAATTTAAACACCCTGCGCTATTGATAAGATATGAAGTTAGTACTAATAGGCGTTTTTTTGTCGTCAGACTGCTAAATATTTTACAAAAAAAATTCCACCACCAAATTTTATTTAAAACAAATTTCATACCCCTTTCCCTTCCCTCAAATTTTTTCTTTTTTTTTATATATTTTTTTGCTTTTGTTTTTGTTATGTTTGCTTAGAACTTGACCTTAGTGATATGTGTGCGTGACGCTTTCAAATGGCCAAATATTACCTTTTGGTATTGGGCAAGAGATAGCATAAAACATTTTATGGCCGCCTCGTAATATTCCCTATCGATATTCAATAAATGTTGATAAGTTTAATATTTTAGTTGGTTTAACAATGGGGCAAGTTCAATAAATTACATTATTTGATTAAATGTTGGGCTGTGGCAATTGGGAAATGTTTTCGCTGTTCTATTGACAAGTCAAGTTCAGTTGATTGGCCATAATTGATGAGGCTCACATTAAAAGGATTTTTTTGCTTGAAATTAGTGGAAATGGTTTGATGAGAAGTAGTTTTAGTAGGGGAATGTGACCTTCGTGGGTCACATTTATATTTTGGTATTTATTTGTGTTTCTAATTTTTTTTGCTTTAATGTAAAAAAAAATAACAAAAAAAAAAAAATTTTTTTTTTTTTTGTTAGTAAATATTTTTGTTGTTTATATTTCTACTTATTAAATTTTTTTTTTTAAACCTTAAAATTTTTTTTAAAAATAATTTAAAATATTTTAAATTATAAAAAAAAAAATTTTTCAATACATATTTATGACTTTTTGTGAATAAAATTTACTGTATAGAAATCTACATGACTTCTAAAAAAACCGAAGTATCTTCGAGCACTTAAAATAAAATTCCATTGGAATCTATTGTGAATGATTTTATTTAAAAAAACTTTTTTGATACCTTCAATTAGGCACTTTGGAAAAGTTGTACTTATATTAATTTATATTAATTACAATTTTTCTCTTTTAATTAGAGCCTAGAGGCAGACAAATCGAATCAGCAATTAGCAATTGCACCATCAGCCTTAAAAGTAAATCTCACTTTCGTAGAATGGAAGATGCTTACGATTTTATCAGGAAAAATTCCAGCTGCCCGAAGAACGTAGACTGCGTCTGTCAATGGACCACAGCAAGATCAACGAACTGATCTCCGTTGACTGGGATGAACACTTGCCGCAGTAAATGCTGAATGCACTTTATCTTTCCTTTTAATTAATCAAACGAAACGTACGAGAGGAAGCTTGTGCGTTGGCTTGCTATTTGTTTGTTTATATATATTTTTTTTTAATTACAATCCTTTCAGCTCGTTCAGTCCCATAAAACTTATTTAATTGAAAAGAATAACAATTCATAAATTTCCTATGCACTTAAACGCTTCGTCTTTTTCTTTTCGCATGCATGCAACTGAATGTGATCACAAGACAACTTATCAATTCACTTTGCACAAGTTTACTTGAAATTCGTATTTGTATTTAAATTGAAATGATCGTTTCTTATTATTTTAAAGAAATGGTACCGTAAGTACGTGGTAAATGTGCAAATTCAAAATTAACTGCGCAACAATTTTCGATCGATTTCGTTTTTGTGTTGTATTTTTATTTAATTGTTTTTAGCGAGTGAACACAACCGCGCAATGCTGCGAGCCAAATTGAACTGATCAACAGAGCGATCGTTGCCAGCGCAAATTACCAACTGATCGCTGAAAGCTTCGCACAATTGTATAAAAGCTCGAAGGCTTTTGTTTTGAGAAATTGTACTTTTTTGTTTGCATCAGCGATCGAATATTGAACGAACCGACGAACGCTTTAATGAGCGTTCGACAAGTAAAGTGAGATGGAATTTTGTTTTCGCTCAAACAAACCATTTAACAGCGGGTGGGAAGAGCGAAAAATCCGCAAGCTTTATTGCTTGATGTGTTTCTTGGCTGATCTGTGGGGGGTTGGTGGTTGATTGTAACTTGGCTCAAAAGCCACTTAACCTGTTGCCAACACCGAACGGCCGCACTAGCCGCTATAACATGGGATCTTTTTGAATTGCCTCGAATTGCCAACGATCGATGATTAACTCGCCGTTTCTTGGAATCAGTTGGGTTTGTCATACTGGGGAGTATGGCTGGCCAGACACAACGAGACGTTGAGTGTTTTCTTCCTCTTCTTCTTATTTTTTTAATACATTTGCTGGAAATTTGTGCGCAAGTTTTACTGATCGACAAGGCTTTTACATGAATTTGCATTTCTTCGTCGGATTGCCACAAATTTCTTGTAAATCTTACAAAGTTGCACTAATTTAAAATAAAGATTTGTAAACTTTTTTTTTCAATATTAAATGCGATGACTCGCCTTTGTGGTTGCCTTACTTTCTTCTGGGTGTGTGCGGTTAGTTTCGTTAGCTTTTAATTGTTTTGCTTTGATTTTATGAATGAATGAATTTTGGGTTTTTTCGGACGGAACTTGATTTTGTTTTTTCTTTTATGAATGAATAAGTTTCTTGGTCGAAGAGGAAATATGAGTAAAATTGGAGCTGCTCCAAAATTTGTATTGAATTCTGTTTGTGTACATCTTTAACTGGCTTAGACTGGTTTGTTAAGTGGTTTTCAATTTACTCATGGCTACTAAACTGCATTAAAGTGTAATGAATTTTAAATTAATGTAAATACAAGCAGAGATTGGAATTTCGTTGGTCCTGGTTAATTAGCGCGTGTGGATTTCAACTTCAGCCCGGGGCCAAAAATTATCTTTATTCCTCACGGCACAATTTTTTGTCAAGCAATGTCAAACTTACGAGAGTATAATTTACCATGAAGATAATTCACTTGTTGCTTGGAACGGAATATTAGTGAAAAATGTTTCTGGGTATAGCAATTAATTTAAAGAATTGAATAAATGAGATTTGTTTTGCATAAAAATATGCACTTATGCCCTAATTATGTAACACGATGGCACATTCATCAACAATGGCATAATGCTCGTAATTTCAACAGATATTCTAAATATATAAAAGAGTGTATCCAAATTGATTGATTGGTGATAGACTGACTCATCTATATCTAGCTGCACCTACAGTTCTGAATTTGTTTTGCATACTTTTGGTACACCCCATGCCTAGGCGTCATTTAAGAAGCAATAAAGCGCTTCAATTTCTGCCACGCCCACCAAAAATAAAACTGTACATTCATAATGGTTTACTGAAATCGGATGACTACTCGCCCTTCGATAAGGGCACTATGATCCCTTTATGTTTCTATAGGGAATCGACATTTGGTAGAACTGGGCTTCTTTTGAAATTGAGTCATTTCACACAATAAGAAAATTAATTAAATATTCTGAGTATCTTTTTGCAAGCCACCCTAACAATTCTTCTTATTTAAACAAACAAATCAATTCATCTGTTTTTTTCTCTATAATATATGCATCAATTGCATTGTTTCATGTGATGATACAGTTTGGCACACGACCCAGTCACCGTTCATATTTGCTTAATTATGTGGGCTTGCCGCTCGAAACTCTGAACTATATTTATTGAAATATGTTTACAGTAAATAAAAAATAATGAAAACAAACACCAAGTGAACAATTTAAATAAAAAGCTGTTTCCACCATATTAGTGCTAATTGGTTAATATGTATCTTTTGTCTAGTAAGTTTTGTACATTCTCGGAATCACATTTGACTCATAATACCATGACTAGGCAAGAGCTTTGTGTGTTTTCGGAAATAGCTTCATGCTGCCAAGTAGCTGGAAGCAAAATATTTATATTAGAAATGAAAATGTAGTAAAATAAAATTCAACATTAACACGTTTACCTAATTGTTACTTGGTAATTTTATAACACACTTTGCAAATGTGTTTTTTGGAGAATTTGCATTTGAAATGGAATGGAATTTTTGGTTTTGCGTTCTTATTGAATGTTTAAGAAGTGAATACTCTTAAGAATTTCCATTCTGTATATAGTCAATGGGGGAACATTTTTCGTTTTAATTTTTCTCTATTTTTTTTTTGTAATAAACTTCCCTCTACTCTCACAGCTTTTGTCATTTTTAAAACACATGTATGCATGCTCAATTGCTAAGAATCAGTGGGGAATATGCTTGTTTTTTTCTGTTTAATAAGATTTCAAAGAAGCAGCTTGACACATCTCACACTCCAACCAGTGTGCATAGTAGCGTAGTATCTGTTGAATGCCACAGAATGCGTTCAAATGCCAACAAAGTCATTCCGGCCTCTTCTACTTTGCTGCTGATATCTTCAATATGTTGCAGATGTTTCGGCTTTTCGTGTGATATTTATAATGTGTCCCTGGAAGTAGGTATGTGTGTAATTATGTGCTTGTAATTGTAGGCTTGTGCTTGTGTGAGAATGAAATATTTATGAGCGGGTTTTTGCCATGCGGCAGCCCATGACTACGAAATATTCTTTATTTGGTATTTATAGACTTTTCGACTGAAGTTATTTGATTTAAGGTAAATTAAATGAACATGCCCGTGGGAATTATTGATTTGCAGGCAAGTAAGTACTACACTGTCATGTATATTTATTATTTAAATTAGTTCCATTATATTTGATATTTAAATTTGACCTAGAGAGTCTAACAATTTGCTTCCGATTTCAACTGAAAATGCCATTGAAAGTGAAATGAACTATTTGGTTCAACAAACTATTTAAATGTGTTGTTTTTTTAAATACATTTCAAATGGGCATGATCATAAATTATAAAAAAAAAAAGAATTTCATGTAAATAATTCCAACGGCAATGAACTTTCGCTGGTTGCCTCAAATAATGATAAATACCATAAAAATATGCATATAAAACGAAAATTGTACACCAGAATTGTAATCAAGTCGCGTATGATAGAACACACATAAATAATATGTCAATTTATAATTTTGTTTCCTAAACATGACTATGCCATGGTCTGGTTATCAATGAGGTGGAAAGAATGTTGTGTGTACACTGTGCAGAGTAAATTTTCCATAGCACAATTTTATGTAAATCGCAAAGAATGTGGAAACGAATTTTTCTCGGAATACACTTTTAATAAGTTTTTTTACTTGTATGGCATATGTGTGTAGGTTGTCGAGAAAAGACTTTTTTTCAGTCAAGCAACCAGGCGCGCTTTGGATTAACCATTGCTTCGAGGTGAGGGAGAATGTATTGAAGGAGAAAAAATACAATTTCATAAACATACAATCAAAGGAAATAAACTAGTCTGGGCAATTTTCAGTAGTCGTGGGCGTGGCAGTAGGAGGCAGCACTTCTCACAGTTGATTAATCAGTCAACCACCGAAAAAAACCGAAATTTCCAAATTCGGTCCAGCAGGACTGTAGCTATGCATTTTTCAGTAGGAATGGCAGTGGGCTGCTTGAAGAAAGACAATACATTTGATTGTTTTCTAGAATGTTTTTTGAGTAAAGCTGTATTATCTTTACTCGCACTTTTCCTATGGGGAAACCGACCCAACAAAGTCAGTGAGACCGATCCCCTCAGAATAGCAACCGACAAAGATTTTCGATTTTTACGATTTTTCAAAATTAAGAGATACCTATGAGTGTATAGGAAGAAAAAAAATCTGGTATGTAGCACATATATAAGTCAAAGTATAAGTCAAAGTTTACGCAAGCAAACGTCAAAAAAATATCATCCTCTGTACAACATTTGTACTCGTAGAGTTCAAGGTTTTTCCTACTTCCCAATGAGGTAAACAGTTGGTAAATAATTGAAATACCATGTCCTTGTAAAAATGAACGTATTGTCGTCTTTATATTGCCTGGATATTTTTACTTATCGGATTACACTATTCAACAAGTGGACAAGTACACTTTTCACCGGTCATGGAACCAGTCTTTTTTGAGTAAATGACTAAAATTGGATACATACATATGTCGCTCAGAAGAAATAAGTTAATGATATAATAAATGGGGGCGGATGAGTAACATTTATTTCCGAATATATTGGAGTTTATTATGTATGCCAAACCGTTCAGGATTTTCTTATCTTTGAAATCTATCTTCGATTATATTTGTTTGTTTATGATTGCAGAACTTCAAGTAATGTTTTTTTTTTCTTTACCAAAAATGGCACCATTTTACTTTTAATCATCCACTTTATACCCAAACACCCTGTACTTGTGTAAATAAATATTTTCAATATTTTTTACTATACATATTTTTACTCCCATTAGCGCAGTACTTAATTTATGTTTTGTCACTTGCCGAAAAGTTGAGGAAAAATAATTTGTATTCCGTTTAGACCAAAAAAAAAAGTTGAATGCAAAAATTGGTTTTTTAAAACTCTATCACGTCACGGTCAGCATTGTCAATCGGCATGACAAGCTTCATCGACAAATCATTGGCACTCAATTTGTTATTACAAAAAGAAAAAAAAAAAAAAAACTCATATGATTTAACTTCAAAGCTATACGCTTGATGAACGCACCTATGTAGGTGAGTATGTGTGTACGTCATTCTACTGACACTTTGATTTTTTTAAAAATGGAAATAAAAAAATAAATGATAATTGATAAAAAAAATATTTCAATAAAACAATAGAGAATGCAAGGCACTACTTTGGTCATCAGTGCCAATAAAATTGGCAAATTATAGGTAAGTATTTAAAAAATCAAACATTTAAAATGTATTTTTTTTAAGAATGTTTTTTAAAATATTTTTTTTGTTATTTAATGATTACTTTTGGAATTTTAGGAACGTGCATAGTTAACGAAAAACTTGTCTGTAACAACTTCGTCGTTGAATTAAATGTGATTAGGCATCAATTACTTGCTTATTTCGATTGGGTAATTGAAATTAAATATTTTGAAATTCAATCAATAGAAATACTTGTCAGAACAAGGCTTTTTTAAACATTTAATTTGATTACAAAAATTCCAATTTATAGAAAGAGTTTGTTTTAAAATCACCCATCAAACTTACTTCGTTGTCTGAGTAGTAAAACTCTGAAATTCCCTAAGTGCCGAAGGAAGCCTATGAACTTAGTGCATATTAATTTTGAAACGACTTATTACGAAGTGAAGTCCACGCTATTTACTTTTATTTTACTTGTGTTTTCCTTTCCTTTGAGCTTTATTTACCCGGTAATCTATGCAAACAGCAAGTACCTACGTAAATCCCAGAGATATATTTTGTACTTTCAATATTTAATTAAATAACTTACAAACGACTTTCTCACAACAATTAATCATCATAAACTTACCGTATCAGTTATTAGAAACAGGAAAATCAAAATTGAGCAAGGTAATGTCACCTGCAATCGTTCTCGTATGTGCTGTTTTTTTTTGTTTTAAAAATAGTCTATCAACAAATGAAATTGCTGGTAGACTGTAACAAATAAACGGTGTCTCTTGTGATACGAGTTGAGCAAAAATTATTACATTTTACAGACGTCAGTTGGCAGAATGGTTATAATTGAGATAAAACAATAAAAAGACGCACACACGCATACACACCTAAATTTACACGCGCTTATTCACTTTATCACTTGAATCGCAACTGATTTGATCAAAGTTAAAAAGTAGATAAGATTACACACACTTGACTTGAAATGAGTGAACAGAACTTGCAGATTGAAAAGTGCTTAGCAAACGAATTGCAAAATATTAAGGAATTTATGCTAGAGTCACAATGTTTCAGTTGTAGTTTTAAAAACGAAAGAGGCAGTGTTTCATAGTTGAGTATTTTTGCACTTGATTTGAATAAGTTTCATTTGCGTTTAGTAACGTCTCACAGTGGCTGCCTTCACCAACCGCCTTGTCTAATCGATTATTTGGAGCGGATTCAGTTGGTTTCAGTTTGAGCAAATATCACTTCCCGGAAAATAAGGACTCCTTCGCACTTTTGTTTTGGAATCACAAGTATTTCCACTCTACGTGAACTTTGACCACAAATCAGTATTTATTTTCGAAAGTATTTCTTTTTTCGTTTACTTTTTTTTCTATTTCGATTCCCTTCTAGCAAGTAGAATATCCTTTTATTTATACAACCAACAATTTTCAATTTCCACGTACTTTTGCCGTGTTCGTGGTTAGTTTGGTTTCGTTCCGAGGAATTTTTTCGTAGCGCGCAACCGTTTCAGTTCACGTTCCGTGTTCGACTCGTTGTTGGTGTTGGCGCTATTTTTGCTGTTAACTTGTCTTTATTTCGTTTGAGTTTCTTTGGGTTTTTATGTATTGTTGGTTGCTGTTGTTGCTTGTTGTTGGCAGCAGTAATGTTGTGGGGCGCACTCTGCGCTCGTTGAAGTCACGCGAATAACAAAACTTTGGCCGCTACCAAGTGGGCGCTTTATTTGTAGTTTTTCCTACCACATTCGCATACCGACGGCTCATTATCAGTATGTTAGTAAGTATGGCTAGGAGTTAGCATTTGGTATCGTCTAAGGGAACATGCTCGCCCGCATTCTGTTCGCTTTCAAACTCATGGTTTTTCATTAGCGTTAATGTTCTCCCGAATAGGATTGTGTGGGTGTTGGTGTGTGTGTGCGTGTGTTGGTGTAAGGAAGAATTAGACTCTATTCGAGCAACAGGGAATTAAACTAAGGAAGCTAAGGGTGAAATACATACAAATTGTGTCGGTGTTTTTGCTTTTCATTAAAAGGAAAAATTTACAAAAAATTAGAGTGCAAGGAACAAGTACAAAAATATCCGAACGAAGCACATGTGAGTGTGGCATTTTTTCGAAAATTTCCGTTTCTACTTCATTACCGTTCCATTTTGTTCTGGTCAATTTCAATTTTGTTCCTGATCTCTCTTCCATACCGTTCCTGTTCCCGTTCCAGTTCTAACTTTGTTTAATTTCCATTTCATTCTAGTTCCAGTTCCAGTTCCATTAATATTTATTTTACTTTTTGGGCGTTGCAAACGGTAAGACAAAAACAATGTACTCTTGGACGCTTCTGTGCAGGGGTAATAAAAGGTAAGAACATTTTCTTCAGTCGAGCAGAAGCCAAGTACAATACCCTGCTCCTATAAATGGAATTATTAAAAAATAGCCGATTTGCTTCCGATACATTTTTATACCACCACACACACTGTGGCAGGGTATACTAACTTTGTCACAACGTTTGTAACGCCCATAAGAAGGCGTGTCCGGTATGGAAAAGTATATATATTCTTGATCAGCATCACCTCCTGAGTCGATTTAGCGATGTTCGTCTGTCTGTCCGTCCGTCTGTCCGTCCGCGCGATAGCGGTCGCAGTTTTGGAGATATCGACTTGAAACTTTGGGTACATGTTTTTCTCATGAATACTGAGATCAAGTTCGAGAATCAGCCAAATCGGATAAAAACTGGGCGTGGCCCCATACACCGAAAAAAAAGGTAAACATTTTTCAAGTCTTTTTTATGGTTGTATTCGATTGGAAATGTTTGGAAACGTATTTTTGACATGGTCCGAGGTTCCGAAACCACATATATAAGAGTCTAAATGGGGTCTTGAGACCAATTTTTTTTTTTGTGGATTTGATTGGACCGGGCTCCAAAACCACCTATAATTGGTTCAAAATAATGTCTTGAGACCACATTTTTTATGTTCGAGGTACTTCTTTCTACTGTGTGGGGGTATTTCAGCTTCGGTATAGCCGAAGATAGTCCACTCTCTAGTTTTTTACAATTTTTGTACACACAGAAAAAAAACCCATTATAAATTTGAAAAGGATCGTAGGGTAAGCTGGGGTAGTTGTGACAATGGGGCAAAATTGACTGTGAGATTTTTGGTGTGTTCTGACCATAATTTGTGAAACTTTGAAATGAGGAAACTAGCAACGCTCTATTTTCCTAATCCTCACAAAGTTTGACAGTCGTAGCTGAAACCTCTGATGAGCTACACGTGTTTTTCGATTTTTGGGGAAGCTGATGTAATTTTCCGATATACGCACCTATATCAGAAGCTAGTGAAGAGGATTTCCGTCATCCTTCACAAAAAAGAGCTGTTGAAAATATCCTTGTCAAATGCTCCCCTTTAAAAGTCAAGAGTCCTTTTTAGAAAATATAAAAAAATATATATTTTTGGTTTCCAAAACGGAAGGAAAATTTAAGAATTTAAAGTCAAATAATCACTCTTTATAGGGCACCAACACTTTTTAGAATCGGTCCACATGTTTCGAAGTAATGGAACTTTTCAAAAAAGATGTCACAGCTACCCCAGTTTACCCTACTTTTTTCTACGTTAAAACAATATAATTAAAACCACTTTGAAATAAAATAGAAATACGTCAAAAAAGTCGTAATTTAAGAAATTTAGTAGACAATTTAAAGTTTTTTTTTGAATTTTAGTGCTTTTTTCTGGGTGTGCTGCAAACTGGTCTAAGCGACGTTTTTAGGTGGACAAAGCTAAAAAAGTAGGCAACGAATTTGATTGTGAAACTATTCTGACGCGCAGTGTATCTCAGTATTATACAGTACACTGAAAAAAATATACTCCAGTTAAGGAAAAATGATTTCATTCAAAGAAGATGAGTAAATTTTGACTTTAAAATGAGGCGGTGATTTCCGTTTTAGGGCACTTTTACTTAAAATCAAGAAAAAATTCCATAAGTTGAGGTAAAAACATGTCTTTTTTTCAATGACTAAATTTACTTTTTTTCCGTGTAGTTTTTAAAAAACATACCAAATGTAAAAAAAAAAAATTCGGCTTGACACAATATCGTTAATTAGTTAAAAGTTAATTAACGAAGCTAACATATTAATCAACTGTTAACAGCTATGTCTACTGCGAAGTTCCTTAACTTTTTCATAAACTTTCGTTACAACGTTAAATGCATGTACCTACGTGTTGAACACCATCTTCCCTACATTGTAAAACACAATATTCAGGTATTCTCGGTAACCAGTAATGCTCATTAAACCAAATGCACACCATTATCCTAGCTTTAAATTGCAATGCCCTACAATGCATTTAATTTCTTCATGTTATCTATCCCCTTAAAATCTTTTTCACATTAGTCACAAATCCACAATTCATACCAACTGCTCTATTGCACTCAAATCGGAATTCTAGGGCAATGGTTTTGACACAATTGTATTAAAAGTGCACTCCTGTGGTATTAAAAAAATTGTTTGTTTTGGTTTTTTAATAAAAAAAAAGTTTTTTTGATTAACTTTACCTGTCCAACCAATGTCAATACATACCAATATTAATGACTTTTTAAGTGCTGGACTTGTTTATTTACTTTATTGACGAAATTACTCTGCTATTGACAAATGAAACTGGACTTGGAAATACTGTCTAAGAATAAAAAAAAGCGCTAAGCAGTTGTAGAATTTGACGGATTTAATGTATATGTTCATTAGCTGATAGCTCAGTTGAGTACTTTTTCATTATTTGATGATTTACTCTTTGATTATTTTAAGTTTTAAGAAAATGCAATCTCAGCGGATAAATCCCTATGATCTATAATGCGTTCAAAAATTAACGAAACGAGGAATACAAAGAAAGCCACATAGTTTCACAAAATTTGTCTGTAATTGATCAGCCTCTACTCACAATATCAAGTCAAATCTGAGTAGTTATCAAATTAAACTAATTAATTGTGTGAAGGCAAACAAAACTAGGCGATGATTGCAACTGCCGATATCATGTGAGAATTTTCCAGTAAAAATTAATGAAAACCAATGAAATTATTACAAAAAATCGTTACAAAATCTTACTCATTCAATATTCACCGATGACATTCACCCCACATTGTGACTCACCTTTTCACTTCAACAGGCGTACGCGCAATTCTTGTAATATCATAAAATTCCAGGTTAGTATGCTTGACACTGTTAGCCAAAGACACTATGTACTAGTTAACAGACTGTAGTTGATTAACACCGAATCAATGCTTATGTGAGTGCCACTATATTAGAGAACACTCAACTTTCCACTCAATTTCCACACTCAAACAAATAAGTGGTAAAAAAAGCTTTGCTCGGAATACGCTCAAAACTTCCCAACGATGATTCACTTTCGCTGCTATTCTCCACCGGTGGACGAACCGAGAAAGCTTGCAGCTAAATTCACAAACTGCGAGTACAGGTACGAGTACTGTTACAAGCGGAAGCAAGACGCGCGCACAACTATACACTTTACCGCATAAATGAAGTCAATTAAACGGTTTTGCTGTTTCAGAATTTACCAAAACCGAATTGAAGTTGTAATTTTGCGTTCCTGGCGCAATGGTGTAAGCGCGATCGCGTCTAGACTGAACTTGAACGCAGGCTGTTTAGATACTTTTATAGCGGCAGGTGATGGTGCCTGGCGGCTGCTGGCTGTCTAATGCAATGACTCGGCTTTGTCATTTTAATGTCACACACCCCCCCACCATGCTCAAACACGCGCAATTTGTTTGTAGTCGCATTTTGCGTGAGTATCTTCCTCATTTAATGCATTTATGATGGCGATCACAAACTCATAGATACAAACCGCTAACAAAAGCAACAATTATTCAAATACTGACAATAACTGTTTTTTGTTGTTGTTTTGGGAACTTTTTTTTTGTATTCATTTGCGGTTTATATTTGTTGATGCGGTTTGCGAACGTGACCAGCCTCATCCGCAAGTGGCTGGTCGGTCAGTCTAGCAAAATGACAATTGACTACAATTGAGAATTGTTTGCACTTTGAGATTTTTAGTTCACAAATGTCACAATTTAGTTCAATTATTGAACGCTAGGTTATAGCTATTAACTTTGTTAGGGCTTAAATTTGCATATAAAATCACTTGTCATGCTGGACTCTGATACGCTTCTTGCTCATACGCTTATGTCTTCTTAGAAGTGAGTCAGTGTTTTTGGTTGCTGTTTCTGTTGTTTGTTAGTGTTGTTTGTTTACATTGCTACACTTTGTGTTGTTATCTTGTTTTTTAAGCATGTGAAGAAAAGAATTTATGTTATCGTGGATGCTTGGTTGCCCTACAACCCATTTGAATTTCCATTAAGTATTAGTCTGTTCATTGGTAGTGAAAAAAACTTATTCTCTGAGGTGCAGTAACATCTTAGTCTATAACTTTGACATTAATATAGCTAGGAAAATGCAATGCACCATTTTGGAAAGATAATTAAATGTTATAAAAATTATTCCCGCACAATTTATTGATTTCGCTTACCAAAACAGAGCTAATATTATATTAGAAAATAATTTTTTTTTACATTTTTTTTGCATTTTAACTGCTTTGCATACGCCTTTTTTAAAATCATAAAACCTGATCGAGACTCTCTAGTCATTCTTTCACTGGTGACTGCAGAAGAGGATAATGTAATTGACACGCCCATTTGTGTCAGTTCAATGTGTCCTTTTTGAAAAATACCGCTCCAGAATCTCTTGCCATGTCCTCACAGAATATGTACGTGAAATTAAAGCTATCAAAGTACTTTGGTGGCTTCAGGAAGGTGAGGACAGACATTCGGACAGACAAACAATGGGACTACATATAATGTGATGACGTTATGCTTTACAAAGTATTCTATAAAAAATTTGAAAGCATAAAATACCCCTCACCAACTAATAAGTGAAGATGCCTCTTGTAGCTCACATAAGTACATATCGTACTAATGCTCCACAGCTATCATTTTCGTTCACGTCATTTGATCGCAATGTCAAAGCTCTGCGAGGCGGCAGCGACCACATGAATAAGGATAAAACAATGCACGTGATAAGCCATAAAAAGTAACTGATTCATTGGACAGACCGTTGATGCGGGCGATGGTCATCAATGCTCCTTTTATATTTGATTTTATTGTTTGTTGCGTTGATTTATTCGCACGAACGTGTTGGAATTTTCCTTAATTTGAGCTTCAAAACAAAAAAAAAAGAAGAAAAGTAAACAAAAGGATTTCAATGAATCGCTGAAGATTCTAAAGAAATACGGAAGTTGTTTTTTTTTGTATAAAGCGGAAATGGTCGAGTAATGATGAAAGAAATCAAAGTCTTTTGAAGCGGAAATGACCGAGACAACAATCAATTGCAATTGAAGAAATTCACAATATTTTGAAGAAGGTTCCTGTATCTTCCTTGTAACAAATTTTTTATGAAACTATTCCAAAGCTACCGGTATATATATCAAATTAAATGCTCGCATAGCCGCTTTAGCTCAATATGATCATTCGCCTCAACAAGTTGACAATCCATCAATTAGCGAACTCGTCTCGTATCTATTTCATGTAATTCGAACTGAGACAATTAAAGCACATTAACTTTTAATTGGCAGCGATGACAATGAATTGCCTCAGCCCAATAGGAAAATAAGTACTAACTTTTCTTCAAAGAAGAAAATTGATTTAAAAAACAACAGAACCAATTGGAAAGTAACTAGAATGACGTGAGCAACCAGATGTCAAATAGATAACATTGACGTCCCAAATCCATTTTGTTATTAAATTAAATCAAGACACAATTCAAGTAGTATTTTTCCTACTGGGCTATATCACGTATAAAAACAACAACCAGCAATTAAGTGTCACAATGTATGTATGTAATTTCGAGCATGTGGAAAATTTCATTTTTCACATTTTCTTTAAAGCGTACGGAATTCTTGAGCACATTGCTATGCTGGATGACTGAGTCAAACCAAGTACAAATCTTAGTAGCGGTCAATTGGAATTTTAGTTTGCACTTTTGCCAAATGAACCGGTTACCTGAATATACCTAATCGAATTTTAAGGCTACTTTTATTTTGTCTACCGCAAACGACAATAGCTGCATTAATACTGAACCCAAGACTGGCGCCGCAAAGGTAAACCAAGTAATTGTGCTTTGACCATTGCGGCCCTTTTGGCTAAGAACAAAAGAATTTATATATGCGCTGCGAACACGAACGTGTTAAGGGTTGCATTTAATTTCAGTCATTAGGAAAAGGGTGGCATAATTTTTGGTTGGTATGCTTCAGGCAAATTTAATGATAATCCCTGTTAGTTGGAAATTTGGAGGAAAACTCACATATTGTTCTGGAAAAAATGTCAAAACTGAACATGACGTTTTTTCTAAAGGAATTAGAACTATTTACTTATATTTAGGTTAAATTAGACACCACAATGTATTCGTCAAGTAGTCAGAAGTCAACAACTTAATATTTGTATACCTCCTCACACTACACTGCAAAATGAAATGCGTTGTTCATACACACCGGAAATTCTGGCCTAACTACAACCAAAAACAATCAAGCTACATCGTATCTCTAGGACGTGAAGAATGCAGACTGACAGTAGGAGTTGTAACGGGACACTGTCTTATTGGCCATCACGACTTTAGGTTGGGTCTGGTGTCAAACAACTGGTGTCGGAACTGCAATGAACCGGAAGAAGAGGAGACACTGGAACACCAGCTATGTTTTTGTCCGGCTCTAGCTACAACCAGGTAGGTTAATTTTAAATTAAATTTTCCAAATAGGTACATAACGGATAAAGGCGTTCTAGTATTCATTCGAAAGGTATTGATGAGACCTTTCCAATGATACCAATATCGATACTATAGAATGTGTCTGTGAGTCACTGCACAAGAAATAGCTTTATACGCAGACTTCATATTGCTACTGTAGGTATTTACTATAATTTTATCAATAGTTACTGTGTATTCGATCTTAAAACACTCTCCGAGTATCCCTGAAGTACTAACATGAAGGGGTAGGAGGTGTCTTGAATCTGCACATATTTTTCAATACTAATAAAAAAAAAACCATTTTCTTTTCCTTAAAAATCAAAATTTTACCAACATTTCAAATGCTGAAATAATCTACATTCAATGCCCTATTAAATGATGATAAGCACTACATTTTACCTCCATCCAAATATGCATGAGATCAATTTTAAAAAACGCTTTACAAAATATTTTGAGGTTGACCGCTTAAAACACCATGAACGGTTCCACGTAGGCTAAGAGTGTCTATGTGGAAAATGTTTATCCTCTCATTCTGGAAAAAAATGTTATATAGTCCAATCGCCTAAATCTCCTATTTTAAAAGTTATAGATAGATATAGCTATAGACTATTTTTTAGTCAATTTTTAAGACAAAAGGCCAGCCGGCCTGGCTTTTTTCCACTACCGAAGTCCAGTTTTTTTTGCAGATGTTTTTTTCGAGCACCTTTCCGAAAATGCGCGGGGAGCGAACAAAAAAAAACACTTTTGCAATTTCCATATAGCTCATGGGTGATCTAGTGCACATATTTGTTCGCTTGTATCATCTTAATAGTCGGTTGTAGGTATTGAACGAATTTTCATCCTTGCGTTGGTTGTAGATTTCGATAATGCCTTTCAAAAGGATGGTCCAATTTTATTTAATCGAAACATGTTTTTATTCACACATGTAAAAGCAACCAATTCAACGAAATATGCAAACATCCAATAATAATAAAAGATTACCGAGTGACACGTCGATTACTTGTAATGTATTTATAATTTTTCGATATGATTTCGGGATAATGTTAAATGCGTAACGAAAAAAAAAAAAAAACAAAACCAACAAAATGACCATCGAGCAAACGATTGAATGACATTTTAATTTCCTTATCTATAATAATTCCATCGCTGACATACAAACACGATGTGTGCAACCATAACACGCTTACTATGTACTACTAACAATGGCCTCAGTGTAACCGATGTTGCTAGACAAATGCCAAATACGCTAATGTGTGAAAATAATAACAAATTAATTCACCGCATATATCTTAATAATTTATCGCATTAATTGGTAGACAATAATGCGAAATTTTGATTGATCATAGAGGTAATGGAGGGGTACTACAGGCACTGGTCATCAAAAAGACTGCACAGGGAAATGAAAGAAGCCAAAACTGAGTCAGAGGTTGGTGAAATATTTTCAGGGTTTGCTTGTAACTTTCTAGATAAAATTCTAAAAAAATACACATGTTTGCTTTCACATATGACACGCTCAGATACCCTACATATACCCTACATGGGATTTGTCAAAGACCTTTTGTAGGGTACAACAAAAAATCGAAAAGTCTGTCATTATTAACTTAACTTGCGATTCTTCAGCGGGTGAACACGTTTTGCGAACCGGCATAAATTAATAAGCTGAGACGGCAGAGTGTTAACAACAACAACGGAATGGAAGCATTTTGGCTTACACCAGCCAACGCCAATTGACTTAAACAGTAGGGGCTGTCAGAAAACTAACTGTCAGCTCAAAAACGGCAACGAAAATAAAACAAACACGAAACAACATTAACCGTGAAATGGACATTGTGATGCGTTTCCACATGAGCTTCATGCTAAACTGACAAGTCTGGTCGCCGGAGAGGGTCAACGCCTGATTTGCATTTGTTGTCAGCTTCACTTACGATTTGACATGACTTTTGGCTGAGGTTCAATAGTTTTTAAAGTAGTATTTTCAGTGACATGGCATTATGAAGTGTTTGAAGGACAACACTGAAATATTCTTAATATTTAAAGAACACACACACTCCTCCCAGCATGCATAATTGCCTTCAAACCAAATTTGCGGTCTTTTGCGGTTGCATTACGCATAATCTGCCAAATCACTTGTCACTGCAGACTCTTCATGAGTGTGTGTGATTGTACTTCCATGAAGTGTGAATCAGAGGCTATCAAAATATTAGGCACCCTTCCTCTGACCACCCACGCCTTGTGATAGAGCTTGGCACATTTTGAAGTTCCATTTGAATGGCAACGCTCGCTTTTTGTTTATTTAGCGTCGTGTGCCTAATGGATTATTTTGTATTTCGGCACACGTTCCGCTGTGGTGGCGATGGTGCAACAATTTCTGTTTTAATCATAACAACTTTTCCAAAAAACCATCATCGAACATAATTTCCGTTGTGCTTGTGTGTTTGTTTGTTTGTTTGTTTGTTCTGCCTTACGCAATGCTTTTCTGGGAAAGTTCTTGCAGTCATAATAAATTTGAAGCAAAAGAAGAAGAAATTTATTATTCAATATTCTGTGAATGCATTGAACAGATAATTTCGCCAGTGATGCATTATTTTGGAAGTTTCCCATGAGTCACGGGACATATACGAACATTGTACAGTTAATATGTGGATGTTTTGATAACTCAAGAAATGCCACGAATCGTTTATACCCAAGCACGTTCTAGTCAGTGGATACGGCCTACTACTCACGATCTTTGCCTTAGTCTGCCGGTACACCTTTTATGGATATGCACAAGGTCATGTTTTGTTGCTGTCATTGTCATTGTTAGCACTTGTATTTTTTTATATTTACGTTTAACTGCAATTCACTCGACCATAAAGTTGTGCCGCCCTTAACGATCATTTCGCTTTTTTGCAAATTTACGCACAATGCGGCAAAAAGTCAACAGCGAAACTGTTTATTTACACACTTCAGTTGAAATTAAATGTCTGGATGAAGAGCCCATCATCATCATCGTCATTGACTTGAGTGTGGCCATTGTTGTGGAGGTGTTGTTGCAGTTGATTCTTCAAATTATGAGGTTTTTTTTTGCTTATGAAGTCAATTAGCCTGACTTTGTAGACTTTTATTGTTATTGTTTGTACCAGCAGTTTAAATTTATTTCCTGTTTTTTAAATAGTTTTCCTATAATAACGTCCAGTAACTAGTTAGTCCTTGGTCGTTTAAGAACTTTTGTAAATTAAAATAAAATCTAAACACAGAGAAAACATTACATAATGACCTCTAATACTTTGCAGACCATTTACAAAGTAGGTACACCAAACCAAAAAAAAAATAAAAAAAAGTTCACCATAATTTACATTTTTTACTTACAATTTTCGGCTGATACTGGAGTATATCAAATTTGATATTGTTACATGGATTCAAGCTTTAACGTGAACGAATTGAAAAATATGTAGTAGTTATGGTATGAGAGAATGTAATTTTGATATGAAAATATGTAAATTAGATATGAGAAAACGTAGTTTTGATACGAGAAAACTGTTGAGTTATAACTGCAAATCTCTCTCATAACAGATTTGCAGTTATAACTCATAAGTTTTCGCATATCACAACTACATTCTCCCGTATCAACGACGTAATTTTCATTTGAAAATTTTTTTATTTAAGAAAGAGCCGAATTGATATGATGCCAATGTGATTTCGATCTTTTTGAAATCACAAATTGAACTTTAAAAGTAAGTAAAACACACAAAACTTCATAGTGTATATTAAATTGTATGGAATTACAGCGTATATTCAGATTTTAAATGTTTGCCCCAAAGTTAATTTGCAAAGCATTCTAAAGTGACCAATGCTGCTTAAAATCTCATGCTTCGCTTCATGAGGTCGGCTTCTGTCCAAGATTTGGCAACATCTAAAGTTAGGTTTTAGGTATTCATTCAATAATCAAATTAAATCATTCCAAGAATATGACCTGGAGAATATGTGCTTACCGAATTTAATGAAGCCAGCAGCTAATTCAATTTGTCCGGTTGTTCGACCAAATGCTGCTGTGTAACATTGTCGTCATGAATACAAAGAAACGTACTCTGCCATTGTTGTGGCTATGTGTTGTGCCATACAATTCGCCATCACCCTGTGTAATAAATGGTCAATTGGACCAAAACTCACTTGACCCATTTATGATTCCAATTGCGAAGTCTACGATTAAGCACTTTGTTTTATTTTGTATAGGCATGTTTCAGTTTGCTTGTTAGCTCTGTTGGAGAGGTGTGTCCAACAAATAAAATATTCTTTATAGAACGGCCACCAGCAAGGAACGTACACGTTTCAATAAACAGGATGGAAAAAAATGAATACCATTGCATTTTCAATCGTATAGCTTAGAGGAAAAACTATTGCAATGATAATTTTCTTATCAAATTTACATTTTTTGACATGAAATTATAATTTTTTTTTCAGTGTACGATTAAATGTATAGAGTTATTCTCATCCCTTCGAACTAAATAAATTTCGATGACAATTTAAATGAATTATGATCTCGAAAGCAATTTGTCAGTTTGGCATAAACAAGCAACGCATGTTTATTTAGTAGTTTTAATATTCTTAACGATGTCAATAATAATTATCACCTGTCAAAAGTTGACCATTCATATGGAAATATCCCGCCTAAGCACGCCTCTTGCAAATTCACCATGAAAGACATCTTGTTTTTTGTTCGGGACAACTGTCAAAATTCCGAGCCCGTGAATGTCTTCTTCGCGTTCACAATTATAAAATTCATCATTATTTTGGTCGTCTACAAAAAACCACATGAAAGGCAACGCAGCAGATTTTTGTGTGATAATGAATCATTTCGTTAATAAACGCGTTAGTTAAAAATCAAAACTCCACTAACAAAAGAAAAAGAAAAAAATTTAATTTTTGAAAATTTCGATCACGTTTGGCGGGCAATGTACACACACAAAGTTCTGTTAAAAAAAACATTCAACACGAAATGGCTTTTGGGCAAGTAAGAAGAAAAAAAGTGCCCACAGCAGGGAACAAAAAAAATAAACACGAAACTGCAGTTGGCCAAAATGAAAAAAATTGTGATTTGCATTGGACAAATAATAATAAAATATCGAAATTATAATTCAGCGCCATTTTTAGTACATTTTATACTTTTTATTGGTGATTTCTGTCGCAGTGGACAATTGCCTGTGTTGTTTACAGAAATGGGTACTTGACATTTGTGCAAAACAAAATGCAAATTCAAGCCAAAAGAATTTCGAAATTTCACTCAAGAATTTTTTGAAGTTCAAGGACCCTGCGCATCGGTAAACAATTGCCAATGTCTGCACCAAATAATGGGTGTGGCCGTTGCAATTGAAAATGCAATTTCTTTCGAGAGCAATTTCGCATTCAGGCAATGTTTGCGGGACTTATTTCGGTTGGAGATTTGCATTTTTAAGTAATGTTCATGTAACATTTGTTATGCAACTTTATGGGCAGAGTTCGTGTTGATTGTTTGCCTTTTCGAATCTTTTTCGTCATCATTCTGAAGATCTCTTGTCACTTGTCTGTCATAGCGAATGAATAGCCATCTTGTCTATAAAATATTTACACTCACAAGGACCTTGTCTTTGAACCACAAAAAGATTTTTAAAACAATGTCCCGTGCAACAACCTCATCACCAATTTGATCGTTTTCCCGCTTGACTTCATTGCGCAGTTGTGTGTACCCAAGTACAACCGCAAATGGTCTTGATGTGTGTGTCTTTCCGTCAGTTGGACTGAAGAGTCACTTACGGCCTGCCTGCCTACCTGCAACTTCAAAGCACAATAAGTACTGCAAAATGTTTTCACAATTATTTTCTGAATTTTTTCTCTCTTTCGAATTTAAATTCCAGTCACAATTCACTCAACCGCTGCACGTATTAATGACCCCGTGTGCAAATAATTCCAACTCACATCGAGTACATGTTGAGACAGCAATTATTGTTTTAGTCAAAACAGCCATAATTCTTGGGAAACATCTTAAGTGTGGTCTACGCAAGTTTTAACAGTAAAAAAATTCCATCAAAATAAGTGTAAATTGTAATCATCATTGTGAAAAGTAGCATGGAAAATATAAAGGGTGTAACAGTTGAGATAATCCAATAGCTAGAAATCGATTGGGTACGTAAAAGTATAATAAAAATGTTATGTGTATTTATGGTAAATTTCTCCATAAATTTAATTTAAAAAAATAGGCAATTTTTTTACTAAGTTACATTTTTGTTAACAGGTTTCCGTAAATAAGTTATAAGCCATGCACGATAAAAAAAACCACATAAGGGTTCATTAAAAAGGTAATTCCATTCCAATGGTATATAGCTTAAATTTACACAGACACAATTGTGTTTTAGAGTAGAATTTTCTGTATTTTAACACCAAAGTTTTACTTAAATGATTTTGGTTCTCCTATTGTCATCCTACTCCTTAACATAAATGAAAAACATGTCCTACAAAACATGTCCTATAAAAATTTGTTAAAATATCAAACAAACAAAGTTTTTCATAAAGTTTTTAGTTTATATGGTAAAAAAAAGTAAATGATTTATGCACAAACCATTTTTTAATAAAATAAAAAAAATAAAAAGGAAAAATTTTAAATTTGGTTTTTAATTGGACGATTTAGAAGTAAAACTTACTAAGTACATATGCGTCGATTCAAAATTAAAATGCACTCAGTATCAGAGAATACTTCCACTTGAAAAACCCTCATGCGGAAAATGTGTGTCGCACTGTGAAGAAATAATTTTGACAATTCGAAGCTTTAATTTCATGTTTAATTTTTGGGGAGCCCACTACTGCATTCAAGTCCGGCCTTACCGGCCATATAGTGAAATATTGAAATATTATTTTCAGACATAAAAAAATTACCTTAGTTCAGCCACATAATTTTCGTTGATTTATTTTTTGATGGACATTTGATGATTTTTTTGAGCTTACAGAATTTCTAATTTTAGAGGATTTTATAAAACAAAATAATTTTTTTATTTAAAAATTGCTTCTATCGGCATGAGTGATAGAGGCACAGTAGCTCAGAGGGTAAAGATTTGAGTTATGAAACATGTTATGGGACCTCAAAAAACCTAGAAAAGGTAAACAAATATCAAAAAAATATTTTAAAAATTAAGATTTGTCCATATTTGGGAGAACACATATTTTGGAACACTTTTTGGGCCTCATATTTTAATCATACACGCAAAGAAAAACTAGAGAGTGGACTATCTTCGGCTATACCGAAGCTTAAATACCCCCACACAGTAGGAAGAAGTACCTCGTACATAAAAAATGTGGTCTCAAGACCCTATTTTGAAACCACCGAAACCACCTATAATTAGGTGGTTTCGGAGCCCGGACCATGTCCAAAATCCATTTCTAAAAATTTCCAATCAAATCCACAAAAAAAAAAAATTGCTCTCAAGACCCTATTTAGACCCTTATATATGTGGCACCTCGGACCATGTCAAAAATACGTTTCTAAGCATTTCCAATCGAATACAACAATAAAAAAGACTTGAAAAATGTTAACCTTTTTTTTCGGTGTATGGGAGCCAGGCCCAGTTTTTATCCGATTTGGCTGATTCTCGAACTTGATCTCAGTATTTACGAGAAAAACATGTACTCAAAGTTTCAAGTCGATATCTCCAAAACTGCGACCGCTATCGTGCGGACGGACAGACGGACGGACGGACGGACGGACAGACGGACAGACAGACGGACATCGCTAAATTGATGTCCGTCTGAGATCATACCTTTTTGCTATAATAATATTATCATTGATGGTTGGGGTGACAAAGTAAATGATTCCAGAGATCATAATATGATACAGGCAATAATATAATATGATTGGCTATTCAATAATGATCTTGTTTGAATGATAAAGTTTACGTATTTTGAAGATGGTTTAATCATAATATGATCCCATTGATATATGATTCTAACAACCATGTTTTTTCTCTGCGTGTATTTAAGAGATTTTGGACTCTAATTAGTGTCTTATCTCATACATTTCATTGGGCCCCTACAGGAAGGGAAACACGCAATATACGGCTCCTATTAGAGTATTTTTTTTGAGCAAACTGAGAGTCAAATTGTTTGCTGGGCATTTAGTCTTAATAATAAAACTTATGACATGCTAATCAGCATATTTATACCCCCACACTCACTGTGGCAGGGTATACTCACTTTGTCACAACGTTTGTAACGCCCATAAGGAGGCGTGTCCGGTATGGAAAAGTATATATATTCTTGATCAGTATCACCTCCTGAGTCGATTTAGCGATGTCCGTCTGTCTGTCCGTCTGTCCGTCTGTCCGTCTGTCCGTCTGTCCGTCTGTCCGTCTGTCCGTCCGCACGATAGCGGTCGCATGGGTACATGTTTTTCTCGTGAATACTGAGATCAAGTTCGAGAATCAGCCAAATCGGACAAAAACTGGGCGTGGCTCCCATACACCGAAAAAAAAGGTAAAAATTTTTTATTGTTGTATTCGATTGGAAATGTTTAGAAACGTATTTTTGACATGGTCCGAGGTTCCGAAGCCACATATATAAGGGTCTAAATGGGGTCTTGAGACCAATTTTTTTTTTTTGGTGGATTTAATTGGAAATTTTTAGAAATGGATTTTGGACATGGTCCGAGGTTCCGAAGCCACATATATAAGGGTCTAAATGGGGTCTTGAGACCAATTTTTTTTTTCGGTGGATTTGATTGGAAATGTTTAGAAATGGATTTTGGACATGGTCCGGGCTCCAAAACCACCTATAATTGGCTCAAAATAGGGTCTTGAGACCACATTTTTATATGTTCGAGGTACTTCTTCCTACTGTGTGGGGGTATTTCAGCTTCGGTATAGCCGAAGATAGTCCACTCTCTAGTTTTTTATTAGCATTTTTTGTTATAAATCCCTCGCGTGTACTATCTTTGGCACTTGGACTCATTGGATTTTCATTTCATTTCATAGAATATGAGTCCCCAATTCATATATAGTTGAATTCAACCCTAAGTCTTAATCACCAGCTAAGTAATTTGCGGTTTATTGCTAATCATTGCTTGTATTCACACATGTGTCAGTGCATATACTCGTGCGCGTGCCAGCAGCAGTTGGTCGTCAACATGACAATGGAATTGATTGAAATGTCAAAATATGCAACCGCCTGCAATCAATTTCAATTCTATGACAATGAAAGCCACATGCTTCGGCAATAAACAATCAAAGCAGTGTACATGATGGGAGAGGATTTTAGTTGGTTTAGTCGGTAAGATTTTAATCTCAAAGATATGTTTCTGAGAAATTTAAGTAATCCCCACAATCCCCTATACCTCCGCAAGTGTTCATTGAACTTGAACTTGATTATTAACCATAACAATGCAAATAAAAGGTGGTGGTACCTGCAGTTACTTACAGGAACCCATTCGTCATGCAATACGAACATGATTAATTTCCATTTTTTTGAGTTGCTTTAATAATTTCCATAAAAATAAAGAAAAATTGCATTTACACAAAAGGCAAACTGACTGGGAGCGAGATCACGTCGAACTGAAACGTTTCAAGAAATTAAAATAAATATTCTTTCTTTATCTTCGTAGTGAATTGATTCGTTTTTGTTGGTTTTTTTTTTTTCATCGGATTTTTTTATTTTTCGTTTTCATATTTCGATTACAGCTATTTCCGCGATTTTAACAATTAAATTAATATATGCACACATACAAACAAACAAACAAACACACACACACACACATCGATTGACATCATATTGAAATCCTTTATTTTGTAATTAATTAATGCGATTGCTTTTATACGCTTTTTCGTATGTACGAGAGATGCAAAATGTGCGCGATACAATGAGGAATTGCGTTGCCAATTCCGGTGCGATTGTACTGGATTTGAGAGGAATTCAAAAATAAGTTCCTCCACTCAAATGTGAAAACAAAAAGAACATTTTGTTGAACCATTTGCCTTTGGCGAGTAATGAATTGATTGCGGCCGTTGTTGTTTTATTGTATTGCTCATATTGTTGTTATCCTTTTGTAATCGTTGTTTTGTTGTTGTTGTTGTTGTTGTTTTAATATCCAAGGAAATTGAAACCGCAGAGCAGCTTGTCCGGCCGCCGTATGCGTAAAATGCCAAATTGAAAGACGGACATATCATCGGCCAGATTCATGTCGAGCGCCATGAGTTTCTCCGCAGCCAAGGGATGCCAGGCGCCAAACGTGCACGCCGAATTCATCTGCGTGTGTGTAAAGTGAGAATTTATTGCACCACAAAATGAGAAAAATTAATTTTGTGTAAAATTTGCGGTAAATTGAATGGAATTGAATGGATTTCGCTCCAATGAGAATGAAGTGGGTCAAGTGGGTACGAAATGCTTTTGGGTTTTGCGGCCAATGTAGTGCGTACAAACATACCTCTTTGCTATAGTAATGGCAGCGTCCATTTAGTCGTGTAGATGGAATGTACTCAATGAAGTCCACGTAGGGGCAGTGCGGCAGCAATAGGGCAAGTCCTGCATATGAAAGAACAAAAAGAAAGTGAAAAAAAAATGTAAATTGTCGAAATCGTTTGCGAGGCGGAAAATGTAATTAGCCTATCGTGTTAGTGCACTGCATTTTTTTTTGTGCCAAACAATTGTAAGTTAATTGTGTGGAAATTTAATTGGTCGAAGCCGTGAGAAGCGTTTAAATTATTTTAAAGGAGATATTGCTTGCTCAATGTCACTTAATTTTCCATTTCATTGAGTAAAGCAGTGTTTTAGTTGGACTTTGAGTTGGATTCATTTAATGATTGATTAGCTTATTAAATTGCAAATGTTATCGAATTAGGAAACGGGAATGAGCTTCCGATAACATTGAAAGATATTGCAATTAATCATAATAGTTCATCAGTAATCAATTACCCACACCACCCATCTGAATCTAAATATCACATAGGCAACCCATGCTACGACGATGCCATAAGGAGTCTATACTTGTGGATTATCCACCGTGAAAGCACTATTGTCACTAATAAACTTAATTGCACGTCGCTGGCCATGGTCAAAGAGCTCAAGATACATTTAGCTCATTCCCTGCAATAAGGACACAACTCAAAATTCGGGTTTTGTGGAGTTGTGAATGCCACTACGTTCCTCAGATATTGGATAGGAATCTGACATGCTGCCAAAAGACAGAATTCATATCTTTAATTTTTGATGTATTTTTATGTTTTTTAAAAACATTCCAAATTTCAAATCGTGAATTCCCAATAACACTATGCGACAAAATTTGGAAAAATGTTTGTTTGGCTTTTTTTTCGATGAATTCTAATACAATGCATTAAAACTATTACAAGGTATCAAAACTTTCTCAAAAATCGTAAGTTAAACCGCTACAAATGTTTTCTTTCGAATTTATTAGTATTATATCAGCAATAACAGTTGGAGGTTAAATAAAAATATGGGGAAAAAACTATTTTTAGTTCATTTAAATGCCTCTCAAAAATCATTTTCGTTGGTAGGCAATTAAATGGTTACCTATTTTCATTTTTCATTTTTCCGTTTTCCACTGTTATCTTCGATGAATGCTGGAAAAAGTTTGTTTGAATGTCATTTCTTCTTGATTCTTAGAAATCACATTCCAACTAACATATCCCTACCATACTTTGCCCGAAATACCAAGTTAATCCATCTCAAATGCATTTTTATTTTATGCAATGTTTTTAATATTGTACTTTGCGACAAAAAAATATTTGAGTGTTTTTTTTTTGTATTTTCGGATTGTACTAGTCAAAATTAGTGTTACACTAAAAGGTCTTGTCAAAGTTACCAGCATATCAAATTTTTCAAACACAAAAAATTATATGGCAATACAGACAGTTACGAAAATTGAGATAGCGACGCGGTTAACAACCGATTCTCGTAGCTCCTTTGTGGATTCATGTGAATGCCTCTCTATCAAAAAAGTAGAGTGGTTCATACAAAAAGCAAATTTAAAACACTGCAAAGTTGACAACAACGGCATTTTTTAAAGACAAAAACCGTGAAAAAAAGTATGATAGGCCACGAATTTTGACAAACCCTTTTAGTATATCACTAATTATGACTAGTAGAATCCGAATATGCAAAAAATTCGACTCAAATATTTTGTCGCATAGTGTAATATAATCTTTTGAGTTATGGCTTTATTGCAGGGAATGAGCGACACATCAAATATATGATAATTTTCCATTGGTTTGACATGCCCAAAACATCCAAAGCGGCCGACTCTACCATTTGAAAATGAGGGATAGGAATATCCGACATACACTTGTCAGTGTTGGTAGCGTTCAAATCGACCCGGTTATCTCAACCCCACTCGGAGATTACAGTCACAATTTGCCTTTTGCTCTCAAGCGTTTGTTGTACGAGTATGAATGACAAAGGCAAAAATGTGGTCAACAAACAAGCAAATGGGATTTGCTGTCAGTGACAGAAGGCCATTGATAAAAAGCAGGAAGAAGGTGGGAGATAAGACCGAACCCTGCGGTACACTAGCATTTATGGAGTTTTCATTCGATGGTGCCACGAATGGAACGACCGCTTAGAAAACTTGGGTGAAATTACTACCGATACTAGACGCAATTGATTTTGCCACGAGGATTCTATGCCACAGCCAGCTAAATGCTTTGAAAATATTAAGAGCGTAAACCTTACTTTTACCGAAAAGGTAAACACATTGGTGCCCTTTCCCGGTGAGAAGTATTTACACCAGGCTCGTTAATTCGTTAGTAGTTATTCGATAAGTGTGTTTCTAAATTTATCGTACTAATGATCATTAAAGTTGTAGGCTGACTGGTTCGAACTAACGGAGTATACATTTCTATTTACCAATAAATCCCGAACTCGGTGGATTCCGGCGTATCGGACGATGTCCTGCAAACATTTGCAAACTCTGCCACAGGCGCCAAATCGAATGCGGATCGATGAGGAAAGCACGCGATTTCGGATAACGTCGCCGATAGATTTCATAATTCGTGAATAAATCATAATCGGCCGTGGTGAGCCAATCGCCCAGCGAACCGTTGAACTTGCCCGAATCCCAGGCGGCAATGGTGACATTCTGAAAGATGGGGGCATGTGTGAAATCGAACTCGGGCTTGGTGACGACCTGCAAGGAAATTGCAAATAAATTGTACAAAACCAAATGACAACTAAACAACACAAATACACACGCCACAGTGGCGGAACCTACTTGCGAATTCACAACGCGAATTGTTGTTTTGCTGCCCACATCCACCTCGTATCCTCGCGTTGGCGCATGATTAAATCTCATTACAATGTCATGACTGTCTAAATTGTGGAGAATTAGAGTAAATCGGTTATAAATTACAGAGCATGTGTCGGCATCGAGTGTTCTGTGTGGATGTTGTTGTTGTTGTGGTGATGATGTTGTGTTTTATGTGCTGTGCTGTTGTTGTTCATAAAGTTTACTGTTGTTTTTATGAAAACCAAATTGAGTAGGTATTCTGCGAGGCGTATGAATGCTTTTGATTTTACCCGAAACTATTTTGTTGTTGTTATTCTGAGTGCGAATGAGAGTCAATGAAGCCATAAGAAACGAATCTGTTTTGGTTGTTATTCGAGGAGGAAATCTCGTTAAGACAAAATGGGAATTGCTTAGTGGAATATTAATGGGCAATGACTTGGCAGTGTCAACAGCATCGCATGAACTTTGTGTGGGCTATGGTGCAACAATTTCCAGTCAAGTGTACATAAATGTAAGCGTGAACCACTTTCGCCTCTACTCACCAATGAATCTTCCCAGCTTGGAGCCCCCCATCGAACCGGCGCTGGAGACAATCGCACATGTCTTCACATTCTTCGTATTCTTCACATTGCGAAAGATCTTCTGCTTGGGGAACAATTTGCCAAATGCCAATTTATTAAATGGGGCATCCTTTCGCTTGAGCACACGTACTCCGGCCTCCATAACCAAGCATGCCGAGGGATAATACTGTTCCTCAAAGCTGTCGCCGAAGACCGGCTTAAAGTCCACATTGTAGAAGTTGGACTCGTTGACCGCATCGGAGAGCGACTTCTCGAATGTCTTCACTATACGC
The DNA here is from genome assembly GCA_951394025.1 of Heteromyza rotundicornis. NCBI lineage: Eukaryota > Metazoa > Arthropoda > Insecta > Diptera > Heleomyzidae > Heteromyza > Heteromyza rotundicornis. The sequence continues at coordinate 14,381,862 of OX596011.1, read as the reverse complement.
TGGCGGAAGGCAGTGGTCTTATTTCTACACAGCTCCTCGTACTTATCATGGCAGAGATATAGCTTCGGATTGAGAGTGAGTTTGGTGTTCTTTGATAGTTTCAAACGCGGATGTGGCGAAAGTTTCGACGAATTGACCGCTGGTTTCTCACGACTCTCCACCACATATTTCTCATTGGGATTCCAGCGAACATGGAAGACGCTGCGTTGTGGGCGTGGGTGGGGGAAATCTTAACAAAAAAAAAAACATCGAAACACAAAAATCATAAAAATCACAACAAACAAAAATAGACCACTTGTTGCAACTTGTTACTAAGTGTATCGTTGAGTTACGTACCATCATTCTCTCTTTCATTGAGTGCGCCTGAATTCACCACTCTCTGTATTGGTGAATTGTTGGGTTTGAGGCTTTGATGAGCTTTTCGCTGAGCGATTGCAACTAGTGATTCGATGTCGTCGTGGTTGTGTGTTGTCGCTGCAGCATTTTGCCAATTCACTGCTCTGAGATAGTTTTCGGCGCCAATTGTTTGAATTTGAATTATGACCAGATAGAACGACGTTATTGCGGCAATTGTTATCCTGTAACTTGACTCTCCATAAAAGTGGCGCATCGTAAACTTGATACAATTTAGTGAAATTGTCGAAGTGCTTTATTTTGTAATCAGTTTATTTTCACTGTTGTCATTTTAGGTGAAAATTACAAATATTTTTTTTTTACTTTAAATTTTAGTGCATAGAAACGATTTTAAGGGGGGTCGCTGGTACAAACATTTTATTTTAAAATATACGCAGTGGAAAAAACATCAATCACATTTTTGGAGTATCATATTGATAATTTAATGCACAAATGTGCTATGTCCCTTTTTGTGGAAATGCCTTTTTTTTGTATTATATAAACCAACGCTCTAGGGATACCCTATTCACATGCAAAACTTTTTGTTGATTCGAGATAGTTTAGTAGGAAGTTGGAATATTCATTCACTCTTAGGTGAATGTTTGGGAAAAACACACACATGGAGCGACTGAAGCACAAATTATCACGGTAATGCATGGTGCGTTGGAACACCATTGCACAACAAACGGATTAGCCTCTCTGGAGTATTTCTAGAGTAATTCTTGACTGATGAAATTTCAGAACAACATCTACCATTAAAATAACGGTAGATTGACGCCACACATCCCATGGAATTTTTCATTTTCCGAAACAATTCCATTGCATTGACTATTGAGCTTTAAAAACGTATTAAAAAGAATTGAAAAATTAGGAAATAAATATGTGTAAGTACATATCAATCAGAAAGCATTTCTTTCGTTTTCTAAAGTTTAGAAAAAAACTGGCACAGCACGATGCTGGGCTATGGATTTCTGAAATTGACCTTGAGCCGGATGGAAAATCTCTGCTATTGATTTAAAGCTCATTGCACCATCTTAATGGCAATTTCCATAATCTTTTCAGTATACTTAATTAAATTGCAGATTACACTGTCCGACAACAAATTTCCCTAAAAACACTTTTTAATTTCAACTTATCATGTTACTCATACGCAGTGTATGGCAGTATATTTTTTTAACAATCAAACTATTTCCATGAATTGTAAAACTAATATTATAAGTGGCACTCTTTTATGATACTAAGACTTCAGTTAAGAAAAACTTTTTGTTTTATTTTTGAGTATACAAAATATTGGCATGCACTGCGTATGAGTAATAAAATAGCATCACAGCGAAAAATCGACAGCGACAGATGGTTTATTCGATTCGATTTTTCATTCTGGGCTACACAACAGAATATGATTATGTGATGATATAGTGGATTAAGTCCATAAGTCGTATCAAAATGCAAATCTATGCACTTTTAATCGACTATGCAACTGAACGGCTCATAAGAGTATACAAGGCCAACTTGGAGTGCTACTTTCTGATAGTATTCCCCATGCGGAATGTAATTAGTACATTTCCAAAATTAACTACAATTGGAAAATACTCAAACCACTTCATTAGAAACTGCGTGCCTTCTAACTATAACTCAATCGTATTTGACCTTTGCAATTTATTAACATTGTTTAGATTGGTAACAATAACAGACAGAACTGCCAGCTGTCATTTAAACATATGACACATTTATTTGACTGTGTGACTGTTGACCGGGCACAAATCTTGTTTATTTAGTTTGAGTCAAACACAAATACTTAAGTTTATACACTCAAAGAACTGGTAATACTTGAATTTACCTAAACTCTATTTCTTTAAAATACTTGAAAGAGATGGGGTTCGCAAAAAATGTCACATGCAAATGCATTTGCTCAAAAAGTTTTGAACATTTGTAGAAAACATTTGCCAAACATATCAATTCTTTGAGTGTATGGACAATTGAGGAATGTCAATTCAAGCTCTTGTTTACATTCACCCTAGGCTATTGTGTTTCGCAAAAGCAACTGTCCCGCAATAGAGCATGTTTCCGAACGGCTGTCATTTGTGTGAACAAATTAGTTTTTTGCTCACTCCGCAGGATTTCTTTTGTCGTTTTAATTATTTTTATCCATTTTAAGTTATATATTGATACATTAAAGCACAATCAAGTTATATAAATTTTTTTGAAGATTAAAAATTATACGTTTTCCAATTTGTACACTGACAAAAAAATGGAAAACTGCATGGTTATATTTTGAAACGGGAATCGGTATGAAAAATTTGTTACTTTATTTAAACAACAGCAATACAATCCCGCCTACGGAAGAATGTCGGAAGCAGTGTTGATATTTTAGAGGCAACGGGTCAGTCGCAAATAGTCAACATAGTCTTCTCATGTCATTAACATTTCAAGTGCAAAACAAAAATGTTCAGTAATGAAACAACAACAATTTTCAATGCATCAATGAGCTGTTACGTTTTGTTTTCAAAATCAGACTATTCAATTTTGGCTGGAAATTGACAACTTTTGGGTACGTTTTCATAACATGTCATTTTGATTTTCTTCTCAGTGTACGTTTTGTATGGAAATTGAAATTTATTTGCCTATTTTTCAATTATTTTCATTACGATTCACACAAACCACTATAGCCTATGCGGTGGAGCTTCTTCGAAGCAATTCAAAAATATCAAAAACTCGATTTTCATAAAAATGGACATAGTATGATTGTGCTTTAATATACCGATATAATATTCGGATTCAGTAGACTATTTTATGTTTAAATTTGTTTCCCCAAAAGAAACATTTGCTTATGGAATAATATGAATGAGCGTGGATGGCATACGAGGCGTATGAGTGATTTTAATACAAAACTATATTATTTAAAAAGGAAATCAAGCGGCAAAATGTGCAGACACGCGTTCCCTTTTTTAGCTTAACTTTCAGAATTTATAGGTGTTTGCAAAGAAGACAAATTTGTATGGAAAAGTATTGTGTGACTCGTTTGACCGGAAAATTTTAAAACTAAGTAATTTGTAAATAGAAATTAAAATTACGTAGGCCACTCCTTAATCGTCAATTAATTGTTTATTTTTATTTGGAAAAAAAACACACACCGAACTTAAATATTTTTCCTGAATTTGACCTGATTTGCTTGAGTTTGCAACTGCTTCCACATCCAAATGTACATAATTCAGCAGTTACTAATTCATTCAAATTAGTGTTTTAGACGTAATTAGGTTTACGTATGAACTCGCAACGGAGTGCTTTTTACTCAAAGATTTACACTTGCACATTGGCAAATTCCCTATCTTTTTTTTTTTTTTTTTTTTTGTTCCCAACCAGCACTCTGACTGATATCTCAATAATTCAGCAGTTTTTGTGTTTTATTTTTTCCTTGTTTTCTTTTCACTGAACCTCTTGCACGGAAGCAAGCAAACACTAGTTAATTTCCGCACAAAGCGATGCGATTGAAGTCACCGGCGGCGGTTCACTTCAATGTAGGTACCGTGCCACGGCTGTGCAAATATTTGTTAAAACATACAAACACACACACACACACACACATAAACGCTTATAGAGCCATATAAACATTGAATCACTCATACACAGTTGCACACATTTCGGGCATGCACCACGCACAAAGCCCTACCAGCTAGCAAAACCGTCGCGTGCCTAAAATGTCCGTCCGCCGCTCGAAACGTTAATTCGCGCGCGCTCCATACAACTTTCCCTTTCGCCAGTCGATACGGTTCTGAGCCATGGTCCGCAAACTGAAAACTTCAACAATACTCGCATGTGAAATTTCGGTGGGCGGCAGCCAGGCTGTGGGTCGGTTGGCTGCAACCCCTTCAATTTCCACTTGGGGGCTGTTTGCGCTCACTTTCTCGTACAACTCGCACTGAGGTAGGTTCAGGTACGACATTGGCACTGAGTGTGTTGTGTGGTAAAAAGCTCTTCGATCGGGTCGCAATAGTTGGTGTTTTACACCCCCTTCTCCCCCCTACCGATTCCGGTTGCGTGTGTCGTCGTAGCCATCAACGTCGTCATCGTCATCATCATCAACTCGGGCATCGCCATTCATCGTTGGCATTGCTGCGGCTAATTAAGCTTTCGTTCGTCGTTCCATACAAAAGACGAAAGCCCGACATGAAAGTGAAAGTTGCATGTTGCTCGGTGAGGGTTGTGGCTGGCGTTGTTAGGTTACGGGGCTGCCATCGGGTGATTGAGTCTATTTGCAAAGGCTGAGAGTTTCTTACTTTGCCACATGCGAAAGTTGCGTGTGTTTGCATGTGAATAACCAACGATGTTGTTGTGGTGCTTGGTTCCTGCTGCTGGCACTTTTGAAGGGGCTTTCCAACTTGCTTGAAGTTACCGCCTAATGACTTTAATATGTTGTGAGTTAAGCTCATTTGCAGTTTTCTTAATTATTTGAGCTCTTTTTATGTCAGATTTAATTTGCACTTCTTGCGCTGCCTCTTCACATTACGTATGATTATGTATTTGCTGGTGTGTGTGTCTGTGTGTGTGTGCAGTTAGAGTGTCTATGTATGATAATTTGTCATTACGCTAATTAGTTGGTGGTTTCCTCTTCTCTCTTTTTTTTAGGCAAAACATGAACTAATTTTATTTATAAATTATTTGAACGGAAATTTGAAATATTCTAAAATTGTGTATTGGCAGTTGTGGCTTGATTGGAAGACTGAAGAAGAATGAATGCTCATATATATTTACCGCTGCTTATTAAGGCAATTTGAGATGGAGAAACCTGTACTTGTTTCCTCGTCAGTAAAATAATTTTTTGTTCTGTTTTGTGTATTGTCTTTCATTTACTCGACTTAGCCTTTTACTTTGCCAATGCCAGCTCGTGTCATCACGTCGCATCTTAAGTCGGTGACTTCCATTTCTTATTTTCATTTGTCTGCCATTTGTTTTCTATTTTGTTCATTAAAGTGAGTGGCTTTAATAATCGTATCAGTTACGTCCACCTTCATGGAAAATGTCTGTACTTATAAACAGAAAGCATAAAGCTTGCTTCATTGAATATTTAAATCTGCCATGAATGAATATTTGCGGGAAACACATTTCTATATGAAACCCTCAACTAACAATCCGCAACCAACAACTGCCTTCATTATTATAAAAAATAAATAAGAAAATCTTACGAAGAGTATCATCATGACCGAAAAAAAGCACCAACTGTCGTATTGACCCACTCAACCGAGTCGACAAATTCATACTCAACACTATCACTGCTGTACCGAATGAAAAGGAAGAAGGAAACCAAAGCACACTCACACTGAATATATGTTGTTCGTTGCGGTTGCTTCATCATAATTTATTCAGCAACCATATTTGTGTGCGGTAAAGTGTACAACATCAAAAATATGAGACAAGTAAGTACCAGGCAGGCGGCTGCATGTACTTTATGTTCTCTTGCCGTTCACTGGCAGCGAATTGAAATTCATAATTTTTTTTTATACTTTTTTCATTGCTTTCTGGCCGCTTGTGTCGAACTTGGCATTGGTTTCTTCGTACTCAAAGTTAAATACCATCACGTAAGTTGTTGAAGAACATGAATGCCCCAGAGGAGGTAATGGTGAAGGGTACACAACTATTTTTTGTTGGCCAACAAGAAATTAAATATTTCTTTACTTACCCTAGAATCTTTATAATGTCGCCTGGTTGGAGAAAATATCACAAACTTCACAATTGCAACAATTTCACAAACAATTAACCAAGACGTGAAGCCTCTTGGGAACTGGACAAGTTTCTGCTCAAGCGGTACGTTGTAAGACGTTATGTTTTCCGTACTGGGCAAAGTGCTAAAATAAATTAGAAGTTATAATAAATAATGGACCATGGAGAATTGGGAATAGTGTATTGAGAAAAGTTAAATGTGAAGTATAGATTGTATAGTAGGCATAGATAATAGAAAGTAGAGACAGCGGAATTAGGAAAGAAATATTTGAGCGGAGAGAGGAGTAGAGAATGTAACCTACACACGTTTTATTTAGGTTATATCGACGATGTACATTCGCCAAGGCAGTGCAAAATAGTTTCTTTAAAGTCGGAATCTTTTCAACTACCGCAAAGGTCACCTAAATTACTACCGCTCATAATTCGTAGTAATTTGGACCTTTTGATAGGAGAGGTAGATTAGAGTATATCGTCTGGTGTCGATATGTTATAGAGTTGTGTAGTTTGCGAAGTAAACAGTCCGATGGATGGTGCAAGTGAAGGAATCGCTTAAGTCGAAAAAGACAGTTTCAGGACATTCACCAGTTTGTAAGCATTTTTGCTAGTACAGCCATTCTGTCAAAAAGAAATGAAGTTGTAGAGAATTTCTATATCTACTGGATTGTTAATGAGTTTTGTCAACATGCGTCGAACATAACACAAGTTGTAAACCTTACCGTCTACCTTTTAGCTAAAAGCTTTTACCTCAAAAAGTAAGCTGTCTTGAAAGACGGCAGCAATTTCAAACCAATACTTCATTAACACGATCTTTTTTTTGGGTGATTCATGTCTGTTGGGATTCGGCCAGCTTCTGAGTGAATCATTTCAGTTGGGATTCGGCCAGCTTCTGAGTGCGTCCATGTGGTCTACAAAGTGTCATGGCGTTTCAACGCGTTATGTTTCAATGGTGAAAAAGTTTTGGGTGATTTATGTCATTTGAGATTACGACAACTCCAAGGTGCATCATTGGACCTTTTTTGGGTAAATCACGTCACTTGGGAGTTGGAATAACTTTAAGTGACGGTATTCACCCATAAAAGTTACAATAAAGTTCCAATGACGCACTCAGATGCTGGCCGGATCCCAACTGACATGATTCACCCGAAAAAAGTCCAATAACGCACTTGGAAGCTGGCCGAATCCCACCTGGCATGAATCTCCCAGAAATTTTCCTACACGGAGGGAAATGCTTGCTGAAATCATGCGTTTTAGGAATCAATTAAGTAAAAATTAGTCACGATATTGATCCATTAATTAGAAGTCAATAATCAAGAATTCTTAATCATAAGAACTGTTAAAAGTGAAAATCATAGTTTGTGATTTTTGTTTGCTTGATTTGTTTCACTTAAACATGAATTATGATTTTCCCTTTTGACATAATCAATGACAAGATGGAATAAACAAAAATCATAAATTATGATTAAAAATTCATAATTTTAGGCTTAAGTGAGAATAAATAAATCATTCGTAATTTGAGCACATATTTCCAATTAGATAAATTAAAATTTTTTTTATTTGCTAATTTTTTACTTAATTATTTATTTAATTTTACTTTTTTATTTGCCAACTTCCTTAGAATAATTTGTAATAACTTTTTCACAAATTCGAACCGACATCAATCTCTCCAGTCCGGACGCCTAACCGATTCGGCTACCCTGGCATTATTGTAAAAGCGTCTAAATGTATTGTATATTGCTCAGCAATTCATGACAATCAACCCAGTTACTCATAATTCATGATAACACGTGCAGTTTCATGACCTAGTTTATCATCAATTATTCTTCAAGAATTATAAAATAAATCACGAAATTCATAAACCCTTATCATAATGTATTCACAATCCATATGCATAGTTTAGTACGAATTTGCATAATTTGTGACTAATATTCACAATTAATGATTATAGATAGTAATTAAGTAACAATAATTTTATGAACTCCATAATCGTAAATCATGAGCCAACATTTCTCTCCGTGTACTTAGGAGTAAAACTTACAAAGCAAGCAGACAAACGTTCGCATTGAAAAATGCTTGGTGTTCTCACTGTCAAGCACACTATATTTTAGTGTACTTGTTACTATTGCACACTGCTTTTGTGAGTACACTGCAGTAATGTTTTTTGAGAATTTTGTCTTGTGCTCACTTACACTCGCTGTCTCAGGACAAGCGAGTGCATGTGTCGTGTCCCGTATGTTTTGAAAGCCTACGCAACACGACAGTTAATATTTAAAAATGAAATGAATGTCTTGAACAGCGTTTCAAGCACATTCATGCAGATGTCTAATACACGCACTGATAGATAGGCGTTGTCCATACACCACAGAACGCTTTTTTCGTTTTTACCCCCTCCCAACTTTATATAGAAAGGGGTACATATTGTGGTAAATACAGCACAACCCTGTTGAATCTCCATGGACGGCGAGTGGGAGAACCGGATTTTGATACTGCGACTTCAAACAACTGAATTATACATCGACTCAAATACCACCAAGTGGGTATTTCTATTAAATTAATAATAGCTATCCTATCTGATTAATAGAGACATTCTGTTAAAATTTTAAATTGGAAATGTTATTAGGTCAAATGAGTTTTTTCCAGGACTTTGAATTGGAGAGCAGAGAAATATTCCCTGAGCGCGTCCATTAGAAATAAAATTCAAAATATAATACTGAAAATTTTTGCTTCATAATTTAATGAAGCCCGGAGAGGAACTGGAGGCAGCATCTGAGCTGATATTTAAAGGCCAGTGTAAAAAATCGGCACGTAGTTTTCTGTCATAGCTGATCCTTCAATTCAACTAAACTCTTCACATTCCAATCGATTGGCAACGAAAATCCCATGTCGATGTATTAAAAACAAACAATTTTTTTTTTTATTTTTCTGAACAATAATTATTATTTATAATCATTTATTATTCATTATTATAATTCATCATCATAATCATAATAATAATTTTCTATACAAATACATTCAATAACAACAATTTATTTACTTCATCGTTTAATTATTTTACAAATACAATAATTATTTAATTATTTACTTTTTTCATTTTAGGTAATTTTATTCATTTACGTTTTGGTTTTTGGTATTTTTTTTTGTGGTTTTGTTTTTGTGTTTTTTGTTGTTAAATTTCATTACAATTTTATCTTAAGAAATAATTAATTCATCTTTTGTCCTTTTCTCATAGGGAATATTTAATTTGCTTATTTTTTTCTTTTTCTTTTTGTTTTTGTTTTCGTTTTCTTTTATATATATATATATATCTATATATATATTTGGCTTTATATTTATAACAATTACAGAAATCTTTTGGGGATTTTTTTTCTTTTAATTTACTTAATTTTGCTAAATTTTTGAATGGTTCCTCTTCTGATTTTTTGCATTGCATACGTGCTTTCTCCATGCTTGGGGTAATTTCCGTTTTATTTGTGTGTGTTTTTGGGTTCTGAATTTTTTGTTTTGAAATTTTGGTTTTTTCTTTTCTGGGATGGTTTTTTATATTTAAATTTAAAATTATTTTTCACGTTTCGTTTAGGTTTTTTTTGGGGTTTTTTTTTGAGGGGGGGGGGGGAGATTTTGACTATGTGACAGTTTAAATTTTGTAAAACGATGATTTATATTTATACGTAATGATATCAAATACAATTTCACATAAATAAGTATTCCTAAATCGCAATTTGCTTTCATGTTTTAAATTTAATTCACCTTCACCTGTTTGTCTGTTTGTTTTGTTTATAATCCTTCTCCGTGCTGTTGTTTTTAATTTAATAATTTTTAATTTAAATTTATGTAAAAAATAATTGTTACAATTACCATAACATTGCCGACAGCAGCGGTCAACTGCTGACGGAATTTACAAAATTATTGTATGTTTTGTGTGGAAATTTAATTTGTTTGAATTGTTCATCGCTTCGCAAAAAACGACACAAATTTAATATTCTCTTTGCTTTCATTTTTCTCCTTTTTTTTCTTTTTTTTAATTTTTGTCCCTTTGAATGTAATTTTTAATTTGCGGTAAAGTAATGCATTTTTATGTGTTCGTAATTAAACTAATTGGAAACAGCAAAATAATTTTTTACTTTTATTATGTTGGCATTTTGCTTCGGTTGCAACTCGGTTTCTTGAACTTTTTTTTTTGTTTTTGTTTTGTTTTGTTTTGGTTTTTTTTTCTTTTTTGCAACGCCTATCTCCTTTTTTCTTTATACTATATTCGTCTAGGTTACCGTTTTCCGTTTATACTTCTCAATCATTATTGTTTAAATTTAAATAAATTAACGTTAATTTATTATGTAGGCATCTATTCATGTTAACTATATTATATCAAAAGTTATACAAAAGTAATTTGTAACAATTTGCGCCACTCATGCGTCATCGTTCGGTTTGAAACGGTTCTGAAGTCGGAAGTAGGAATTATGAATTATAGTCAGGAAGTGTGGCGTCGATGGGAAAGAAAATCGAACTAGAACTGGCTTCGACACGGTCTTAAAATAGTACATACAATAGATGTCCTGGGTGCAACGAAACGAAATTATGAATGAAGTAAGCAAACAAAAAAAACAAAATAAATAAAAATTCTAGATTTTTTAAAAATATTTTAGTGAATTTTGAATATATCTGGCTGATTTTGTCAAATGTGTTTAGTGACAATTCCGAAATCCTACACTAATGCAAACTTTCTTGTTTGTTTTGAATTTTAAATTCTAAATACGAAGCATGGATTTCAGGAAAGCCATTTGGTAATGCGCTGAAGACCGGGGATACACTATCATTTCTCAAAACAGATTCTTACAATGTCACGTGCTCACTTGATTCTAAAAGAAATGGTGGGTACTGGCGCTGCGATAAAATTCGTTTTTGATGATGTTTGCTAAAAATGTCCAATAAATTTACTGAAGGCACAACTGATTTTTTCAAGATATACCTAAAATCTGCACCAGTTGGCATGACTGATCGAGTACATACATACCATGATCTCACGCAAGTAAATTAGAGAAAAGGCTAAATCAAAAAATTATTGCCTTACTGCATGTGGTTTATACAAATAGGTGTATTGACAGTGTTGGCGTAAATCATACTTGTGTGTTTCCTTGTATGGTACAAACCGCAGAGCTGAAATCTAGAGTAGATTTGGTTTTACTGTAGACTACTACATACACAAAGTAGCTCAAAATTATATTTATTTTTTTTTTTAAACTTTACAGGACTACAAAAACTACAATTTCAGTCAACAACAAAACTTTAAATTTAAAAATTATTTAAACCAGCCTTTGGCAAAGTACAGCTCCGTTCACAAAATTAGCAGCGTTTTTCGCTGATCCGAAAGAAAATACATGCGAATTTGAACGATTTGAGCGAACAGGTTGTTAAAAACTAAAATTGCTCTGCTATTATTGTGAACGCAACTGTAACAGAAGATAATTTAAAAACTTTCGAAATGTTAGCTGCAATTTGTTTGCCACATTTGGGACATATCCAAAATTTACCACAATATTTAAAAAAAATTTTCTGTATTAAATATTTTTTATTTAAAATTCTTTAGCACAAAAAGCAAACAATTGAGAAATAAAAAAGGAAATAATTTTTTAGAATGAAATAAGTATGCTTTAAATATAAAAAAACTTTTGAAATACTTTGACAAAAAAACATAAAATGTGTGTAAAACTATCATTGAATTGGGAACAAAATTTTTTTTTATATATATAGAATCGCTTACTGATATTTCCTTACAATGTTCAATGTTTCGTTTGAGTTGAAATTTATTTAATTCTTTTTTTGGTAGTCATTTTTTTTGTTTGAGTTTTACCTAGATTAAATTAATTTAGTTTATTTTGAAATTTATTTTTTGGCAATTAGTGATTATAAAATTCTCATTTCCCATTACTATATCAGATTTTAGGTATTTAAATTATTTTTTTTTTAGATTTTCTATGAAAATTTTTTCATTTTGACTTTTCAATACTTGGTGTTGATTTCTATACAAATGTTTCTAATAAAATTTATGCGATTTTAAAGTTTTCATTTTTTCTGCTGTCGTTTTATTATTTTAATTTTAACATTTCCTTTACACGCACTCGGTTTTCTTTTCAGAAGTTTTTTTTTTATATTTCATGATTTGTTTTATTAATTTAAAATTGTTTGCCTCTTTTGGTTTTTTTTTTACTTAACATTAATTATTTTCTCTGTACTTTCTCATTAAAGTAATTCGTCAGTTTCAAAATTATGTGTTTGTTAATAAGAAAAAAAAAAAAAAATAAAACCGAAAAAGTATGACAACTGAAATGTTACATAAATTGAAAAGGAAAAGGTTTTGAAACTGCCAGCAGTTTTTCCTAACCTTTTTTTTAGTTTAAAATTTGTTTATTTTGTTGATTTAATGTTGAGTAAATTATACTAATTATCAATAAAATAGAGTTTTATATTTCTTAAATGATTGTTGAGTCGAAGGAGAGCTATTGACAAAATCAAACTGTGGCTCTCTTCTTTAGGAAGAAAGAACTGTTTGTGAGCAGGTATAGTTGAAAAGACAGGTAAGTTGTGAAAAGTCCAAGCAACTTTCTCAAAAGATATGCACACTCAATGGAAACATAATTAAACCACATAAGTGGGGTTACTAAGGCGCTAAAACATGCGATAAAAAACTCTGTCACAACAAAATGGAACGTTAGCAAGTTATGGCAAAATAAAATGGGAACGACAGAAATGGAGGCGACTGCCTCTCGTGGTACCTCACAGGGTGGTATCATTTAACTTGTTCTGTTGAACTTGGTACTAAATGAAATACTAATGAAAATTGGGAGTATTGCATTACTAGCAATGGCTAAATTCCTTTCGACAATCTGGGTATCATTTCAGAAAGCAGAACTCGAGACTGAACGCTGTAGAGAGGGTTAGGAAAGCGTCAATTGCCTTTTATACCTGGAGTAGAGAATTTGTGTACATCCATGGATGCACGAAGTCATCTTTAGATCAATATTGACTGAATGATGTCTTGTGTTGTGGAAATCAGTCTGCAAAACCACCAATCTTAATGCAATTAGAAAAATACAGAGACTATCATGCAATCTCCAATTACTAAAAAGAATGCACAGAAAGATGAACCAAGATGGACATTGGTAGTGGTGAGGTTGCACTTGTCATAAATAAGGAATCATGGGTTTATCCGTCTGCTCGTCCCTAGCAATGTTTATGGTTTAGCTAAGGGAGGATATCCACCACGTTTGATGATCTGGCAGAATTACTTGAGAAACCCCTTAATGATATTCTCGCCTATGTTAGAACTTCGGGATGATTGGAAATCCAGTATCCAGTGGTTAGACGAGTATGGGAATATCCCAACTTGAACTAATAACGGGCATCACAAGGGATCAATATTGGCCTAAGTGTGGTGGCATGGTTTTTACTGCCTTCTACACAATTAGTTAGAAAATGCTGGCCGGTGGATAGTTAACCGACACACTTGTTTGGGTACCGGGACGTGAAGTAGACGACAGCCGTGAGAAGCAGGAAGAAAGAAACGAAAAAATGAAAATTTGGCAAACCACTAGACCGTCCAAAAAGACCGGAGGTAAGTAAAAAAAATGTGTCCCAGCACGAGAGGATAACCAGAGGATAACATATCGCATAACACTGAATTTTTAAAACAGATGAGACCATCAGAAAGTGGTAACCGCATGTTCTGTGACACCGTTTATGTGTGGTACATCAGTATAAGCTCGCAGTGCACATACTCAACTATAATTGCATTTCACTATTTGGAAGATAGCCAATGCTGGAAAATAACATTTAACATTGAACTTAAACGCGAAACAAATTGAGAAAGTCTAAAGTGGGTGAAACGAAACGATTCAATCCATCCATCCGCTGTGGGCTTGCGAAACTAAGCAATTTTGTTTGTTGCTCTGCTTGGTGGACATTATAGTATGTAGTAGTGTTTGTTGGTGGTAGTAGTAAGTAGTAGTAGTAGTAGTAGTAGTTCGTCGTGTTCGTAGTTAGTAGTTAGCTAATTTCATAATATGTCTATGCACCTAATTACATGTTTGTTTTTTGTTTTGTTTTGTTTTTCTTTTTAAATTATTTTTATTATTATTATTATTATTTTTTTTGCATCAGAGGATTTTACGATATTTGTTACAAAATTATTAGGTTTTCCTTTGTTTATAGTTCGTTACAATTACAAGAATCTTATAATACGTTTACTGTGCGCTTTATTTTTTTTTGGTTAAAACTAACTGAAGACGTCATTTTGGTTTTTTTTTTTTTGGTTGAATGTTATTTTTTTTTTTAATTTTTAATTTTTTATTTTTGGGGTTTTGGTTTTCTTTTCTTTTGTTGTTGGCATTTTGATTAAACTAAGTGGTTAAATCTCATTTGAAAGGTGGCTGATACGCGAATCATAATCAATTCGATTTTTGAACAAATTTAATTTGTTTGTTTTTTATTTTTTTTTTATTTTTTTTATTATTTTTTTTTTTGTGGGGGGAGGGGGGTTTTCTGTTATGAAATTGTCTAGATTTCTTTTAAATAATTTATGCTAAATTTTAACATGTTTTTGGGTTTTTTTATGTGTACTCTTTTTTATTTAATGTTTTTTGGTTTTGTTGAGCTAACCTATTATTTTTTTTTATAAGAACGGTAATGTTTTTAAATATAGTTTTTTTAAACGGATTGTTTTTTTGTTTTTTTATTATTAAGTTTATTTATTATTCTTTTTTGTAATATTTTTTTTCTTTACCTATAAAACTAATTTTGTGGCAGTTTTTTTTTTGTTTAATTTTTTATTAATTTTTTTCTAGTTGTAATAAAATATGCTATTTTTGGTTTAGTTTTTTTTTTGGTTTGTTTTGTTTGTTAATAAAGTTTTATCATTTTCATTAGAAAGAGGACAATTTTTTTGTGTGTTGTTGTATGTTGTTGAGATTTGTTACAGTGGTATTTTTTGCATTTTCGTAAATATAATACATTTCTCTAGATACGCCCGAAATTAATATGTTTTTTTTAGTGTGTGTTTTTTTAAAAATCAATTTTTATTTATTTTTTTTAATCAATTAACTAATTTATGTTTTTTTTGTTTCAATTTTCTTTTCTAATAGTAGATAAGTTTTTCTGTTTTGTTTTGACATTTTTTCCCTCCACATTCCCCGTTCATTTACAAAGCAGTTTCCCTTTTGTATAATAAAAAGAAATCTGTGCCCCCAACAAAAACAATTCTCAACATTTATTAAAATTCTTGTGACACCCGTCAGTAATATAATTGTATTATTATGTATTATTCAATATTTACCAGTTATTAAGTTTAAATTAGTTGCTAGTTGTATTTTTTGTTTTTTTTGTTTTTGTATTTTGTATTTACCCTACGAGCACTATGACGATGATGATGCCGCCGTACGCCTCCGCAGGCGTATCGGTGTCCGTATCCACCATCGGCGCCACCAATCGTTTATGTTGAAATTGTAGTAGTAAAAGAATCGATAATTTCTGTTACAACTATTATTAGAGTAGGTGTTAATGGTAATGTTACATGTTCTAAATTTACTACTATTTTTACTACGGTAGAATTTAATTTTTTTACTACTAAAATGTACTTTGCTAAATATTTGGTTTATAAATTTATTCATTTGTTGTTGCTGTTGGTTTTCATGTTGTTGTTGTTGTTGAACGGGCTTCTGGTTGTGTAAATTATTTTTACTACTAGTTCTACTACTATTGTGGCTGGCGTATCTTCTCCACCCACTACAACCACTACTGCTACTACTACTAGTACTACTGCTACTATTACTCTGGCTTAAAACAGTAGCAGACTGCCGAAAAGTAGTCACGCTCGGGCCTAGTTTAATATTTTCATTGCGAACGACTATCGTTCGCCTGTCCGCCAGACAATAGCACGGACACCGTTCCGTTGGTGGTATCGCCTTTTTGTAGCTTCTCCGGCGCTGTGCTTGCTGCTGTTGCTGTTGCATGTGCACGGCATTGTAGCTGCTCAGCAGGCACAGCATGGCACTGAACCACAGCAATAATTGCTGCGCACTGAACGCCGCTCGCAGTGTCTTCGGTCGCTGAGTGGCTGCCGACGATGCATAGTAGGGTATGGTGCAGCGTGTTGTCACCGATGGCACTGGCGGGCACGCCCCCGACGTGGCCTCCTCGGGCATGTCACTCGTGTCGTCGTCGTAGTAGTAGGCCCCATCGTAGTAGGCATAATAGGGCAGGCGCTCTACGGCGCTCGTTTCGTTCATCAGGGCTATGGCCACACTGGCGGTGCGTGCGTTCGCCACCAGTCGCGTGTCCAGTCGATGTTGATTAGTCGCTGTTAGCGTGATGTTGTGTACGCGTCGTGTGACATTCGCCGTGGCCGATGGTGGCGGCAGAGCTTCGCCTGACGCCTCATCACCGTCCGTCAGGGCAAACTCATGGCAATAGGTGCACAGGCCGTGACTGGCATCCGCACAGTAGTCGTAGCAGCATTCGCGTGGTCCATAGCTGGATCGGCGCAATTGTTCGCCCGTTTCGGGTATATTTTGATCTGGCAGAGATGGACAATTTGGATTAGTTTGGATCTCTTCGTGGCTTAGACGAGGACTCACCTAAACACAGAAATGTTGGCTCTCCAGCATATTGGGTTGGCAGCGCTGGTGCTCGATCTGCTGGCAGCAGGTAGGGACACTTTTGTTCCACGGTTTGGCACACATTCAGGCAGGGTCGTATTCTTCGTCGCTTGCGAAATTCGACTTTTCGTTTTGATCTGAAAAATGTGGGAATGATTTGAAATTGACTTGTTGGCTGGTGGTTGTGAGCGTGGACATGGATGGGAAATATTTACCTTTTAAGTAATTTTGATATCACTGGATCCGCGGCACATGGATCCTCACTATTGGCAGTCGATATGAAATTATTGGATTGTTGTTGTTGCTGTTGTTGTTGTTGTTGTTGTTGTTGTTGTTGTTGATGTTGCAATGCCAGATGCACTTGCTGCTGCGGCTGTTTCAGTTGTTCCTTTCGTATACACCTGCCATCGGCATCGCTTTTCCCCATCGATGATGACGATGATGATGATGATGATGATGTTGTGGCATAATTACTGTTGCCATTGCCATTGCTATTGTGACTTCCAATGACGTCATCGAACGTCCACGCCGGCGACTGTATTGAGTTGCGCTGCTGACTGCGGCGCTTGCTGCGCTTATTATTGCTGCCGTAATTATCGTTAATGGATTTATTCATTTCGATTGAATTAATATTTTTATTGCGAATATTAGCGGCCCCATTGGCTAAAGTGAAGTTCGATGTGGTTTTTGTTGCTGTTGTTGTGCTATTATGCTGGCTAGTACTAGTGTCGTTGATATTACTGCCATTGTTGCTAGGCGGCACAATAATATCGCTCTGTTCAGCAAAATATGGCACCAAAGTGCTGCACACCCAACGTCGATAAGCTTCCTGAAAGCGCAAACAGAAAATTGTACGGTAAATAAGCTTAATTAATATTAGGAACTGATGCAGAAAGTGTTAAATCAAAACTACTATTCAAGTGGCTCCATTGTCATGGCACTGTAACCTAATTAGTGCATAAGGGCAGTTGCTCATTGTAGCCTAGGAGCAATGGCATTTACATTTGCATTTGCATTCACTGTACGCTTTCAGCACATTGCTATTTTCATTATAAATTATTGCTTATAACACCCCAAAAATAACAAACGGCACTATAATAAACAGAATACCGTCCAATTGCGGATGAACTCAGAATATGCGCATCGTGTGAATACAGTTCGATTCAGTCGATGCAACGTGTTCAAAATAGCAATTTTGTCATATTCGGTTACCACCCTATTACATTGCAAATTGTAATATTATTGCAGCTGGATCGCACGGTTGTGTTTCCAGTTCGACGAAATATGTTTTCCTAAGATCTTCTGGAAATGCATTCTCTGGTGAATTTTAATTTTGAATCGCTGGTTAAATTCATCAAAAACCTATAGGAAATTTCAAAAAATGTTGTAAAGGACAGAACATTATTAAAATGAAAAATCATAGGAAAGTTTTGGAAGAATTAGTACATGACAAATAATACATGCGGTTACATTTTGCACTCAGTTTCGCCAGCAACTCACTTTAAGACACACACAAATACAGACTAACTTCTTGAGAACTTGTATGCAACTGACAGCTGTTCACATCTACATACTCGCACACTAACATACACCCCACCTTATGTCACAGATGCAGAATGCATGGATGAAATTCGAAAACTTGAATGCAAGGAAAAGATTAGTAAAAGTTTTTGGCCAAAATTCATCGCTTGACAACGACAGTGACAGCATTTCGAAAAAAAATATTCAAGATATTCTAAAGTTTCGAATCGAAATTTGCAAAGTGCTCTGATTACCTTCACCTTGTTTAGGGCAGCTGACTTTAAGGCAAAGTTGCTAGTTTCGCTCGGGGCTCAATTGAATTGAGCTTAGACTTACACAGGTGGATGCCATGGATGTAGTAAAACATAAATGTCTTTTGCACAACTTTCATGGACGTTTATCGAATCTTCTGGATATTAAAATAATCGCTTGAAGTTTATCTATTTGTTTCCGTAACCTGTAATGGTTGCTTCAGGAAAAGTTCGTATGCGTTCCTAATTGAACTGTAATTGACAGTTGTGACAGGAAATGTGGAAAGCAATTATCTTTTAAGTGTATTTTTAAATTTTGTATTTTAAAGGCTTTTATTTTTTTTTTAAACTTCGATAAATTCTTTAAAATCGATTTTGTAAAATTAAAAATTCAATTAATCGATTATTGTTAATCGAATATATTATTAATAAAATGTTTCATTTCTTAGAATTGTGATTTCTTATACAGCGCAAATATACCCCTCTGGTCTTATGGGTACACAGAAAAAAAAAGATGGGTTAATCTAACCGAAAAACGTTGTAAAAAAACAATTTTTTATTTTATATGGAAAACACAAACAACAATTACAATTTTTGTGGTTAATCTAATCGTCGAAAAATTGTTAAATGATTTTTAACTACAAAAACAGGTTAGCTAATCGAAAAAAATTGTAAAACTCAAATTTTAACCAAAAAATTTGTAAAGCAAACAAATCTAGTTGTTCCTTAAAAATTTTTGTTTGTTCGCCAACCAAAAAAATTGTAAAGACCCAATTGCGGTTCGCAACTCAGCTGAGTTTGGTTGCTTGCGATGTATGAGCACATGCTCATACATGCTCAGCGGCGTGCTTTCGTGTCTGTCATACTACAACAGCAACGATTTTTGTTTTGTCATTCGAGTATACGATCAGTGCGTTCAGTATGGTCAAAGGGTGAAGTGCATAAAAGGGTAAGTAAATGTAATATTATATTGAGAATGGTTTTTATTATATATTTTTACATTTATTTATTCTTTTGTTTTTACAGATTTTCGTTTATCTCTTTTTTCATTTTTAGCATTTTAGATTTCCATTTTGTAATATTAAATTTTCTTTCTATTTTTCTTTTTTTCTTTTTTACAGATTTTTATTTTTAAAATTTTATATTTTCAGACAATACATGCGACATTAATAGTTGTGTTTTGGTTGCAAACAAATAAATAAAAAAGCGTCAAGTTTCGACAAGATTGCAACCAAAACCCTACTAATGAATGCATTCATTGCTCATATGCAAACAATTTTTCATTGTACTCGAACAATTTTTCATTGTACGCGAACAATTTTTCATTGTACGCGAACAATTTTTCATTGTACGCGAACAATTTTTCATTGTACGCGAACAATTTTTCATTGTACGCGAACAATTTTTCATTGTACGCGAACAATTTTTCATTGTACGCGAACAATTTTTCATTGTACGCGAACAATTTTTCATTGTACGCGAACATTTTTTCATTGTACGCTAACAATTTTTCATTGTACGCGAACAATTTTTCATTGTACGCGAACAACTTTGAGTTGGTTCCATTTACCACGTTTTTTGGTTGCTGCATTTTTAACCGTCTTTTTTGGTTAGATTTACCTACTTTTTTTTTTGTGTGTATTATTGAATTAAATTTGATATTGCTCATACGCCACGATGGGTGGACATTGCATGATCTTCTGGTTTTATATTTGATCATAATTTTCGAATTAGCTGAGCTTAGTGCACTGCAAGAAGCGTAGCAAAATACTGCAAGTCATTGAAACTGCATTCATGTGTCTAAACGTGTCGCCTGAATGACTTTCTATGTGTGAAATCTTAATGCCACTCATACGCATGGGAGTACAAAAATAATCACTTCGTGTGTCTTAATTACTTGTTGCAACTTTTTCACTTTCATATTTCACACTTTGTCATTGCCCTCGTTGGTGCTGTACAGCGTTCTCGCGTTCTCGTTGTCTCATTTTCGCCAACGTGAATCCACCCGGGGTCTGCAACGGCAAGCCACCCCCATGCGAAATTGCAAGTTAAACATACTTTAACTTCTCAAGTGTATTCTGAATTAATAACTTCCCTCTGGCACAAAGCTTAATGCCACGATGCTCCGCTGCATTGCGCCCGAAGCCGCAATAAAGCACATTTGCCCCAGTGCGATGTTTCGTTCGTTTTGTAGCGCTGAGTTCGTTATCTTGGCGCCCTTAGACAGCGTAGAAAATTATTATTTAATTACAAGATGTATTTTTCATTAACAGGACACCTCGCAGTGTCTCCCGAGGACATGTCTGCTTGTTGTGTGTGCGGCGCCCTCGGTGTGCCAAATAAAAATGCGCTCCTTTTAAGGACACTCGAATGCACTCACTCACACTCGAAAATACACACACACACACACACACACACATATGGCAACGCCAATACCGTACAACGCTCGCAATTCATCCTCAGGGAAATGTTATGTGAGTGAGCGAGTGTTTGTGTTGCTGTGCAAAGTTATCAAGTGTTTTATGTTGTTCTTTTTTGTGTGTGATGCGATGTTATTGTAATGCTTTTGTTGTTGTTATTAATAACATGAAATAGTCTGCTCGCGATAGCCTGCATGAAATTGATATTAAATTAATAATAAATGCGGCTATTAGCGATAAGAACGCTCATATGGAGTAACGTAGCAAATACACCCATACACACACACACACACGCACGAGCGATAAATTTTATTATTACAAGCAGCGCAAGATACGATTTTACTGCTGGGACTTTTGGGGTGTGTGCATTGTTAATATATGTCCATACATAAATTACACGAACAAATGATAAACAATTACTTATACAAAAAAAAAAACAAAGAAAAAACGACGTTTCGGAACGAGTTTTAGTAAAACATATTTTGAAATCCAATTTTAAGAATTTTCACATTTTTTTTAAGTACAAGGCTTTGCTCGAAATTTTTTTAGCTTTTATGTGTAAAAATCACCCATGGTTCCCCGTTGATCGCGTTATGACAAACGTGAGCCTGGCACCAATATAATCTTGTCCACTTTGCAGGATATTTAGGTCAATGTGACCCTTCAACCAATTTTCTTAATTTAATCTTTCATGGTTCCCCGTTATAACTAAAGTGAGCGTGGCATCAGCTTCAACCCTCCTAAGTAGATAACAGAAAGCCTTGGGTCAAATTTGGTTTAAATCGATTCTTAAGGAGGCGAGTCAAAGCATTTTTAAAATATTGGTTGTGGGAGATGCTGCACCACTTTCGGCCAACCCGTAGTTACTCGAGTTACTGAGTTACTAGTGTTCAAAAATTGCAGAAAAATGGCTTCAGCGGATTGTCAGGTAGACAGAAAAAAAGTTAAGTTAAGTAACATTTGGAAAAAAATATTTACTTTGAAAAAATCAATAGTAGTGGAGGGTGCCCACCTACTGGCACCCATCAGTTCTGACGTTCTTGACGATGATAACGGCAATGTGTTTAGTGTCAAAGTGTCATCTCATTAACCGGTAACTTTTCATAAATCTTTGTATGCACGTGTTGTTTGCACGTGTTGCTGTAGTCGAGCGGTCGTCAAAAAGTAAAAAAATACAAAAAAATCGGGGCTGATCTAAAATTGTTCATCTTTGTTAAGTGAATTTTCAAGTGTTTTGCATCGATAAGGTTCACTTGCAAAAACTGTGGTTCTGGGTATGAGGGGGAAGCTGAAGACAGCGAAACATAATTTTTTTCACTTATTTCCATTTATTTTGCTAATACAATCTTACGATTAATTCTTTTCAGTTCAAATGGTCAGAGTGAACCACTGAAAAATTAAACAGCACATAAAAATTAATAAGCCAGTGTTTATGCTTTTTTACAGCGAATAGTAAATGGGTGCCAGTAGCTGGGAAGGTCGATTTTGGAGACTTTTGCTAGATCGACTGCCAAAATCGTAAATAAATTTCTAAGTTCCGTTGAAAATTCTTGTTAGCTATTCAACTCGGCTTTCAAACGAAACCGAGATTTACGCAAAATTATGTTTCAAACGAAAGCTATGGTGCCAGTAGGTGGGCACCCTCCCCTACCTAATTAAAAAAATTTAACTTTTAAAAAATATTGTCAGAACTAGTAAATTTCCTTTGGACGAATATTTCTTGGACCCCCTTATTGATTCCCCTTGGACACCTTTTAGACCCAACTTTACCTGTCACACCCTTACTATGAATTGCCACGCCCCCTTTCAAAATCAAAAAACCCTATAATTGACACGGTCATATTTTAAACATCCAAGTACCCTTTTGTGCTTAACTCTGATATGTCAGTTCCAACAACGAATGGCCACTGTATTCCCCAGTAGAGTGTTCTTGTAGCTACTGGTGAATGTATACGAAACAAATTTATGTCATGAAGCAATTTTTCTCAAACTTAAGTTTCGATATTTATTTCTTTGTTATCTGACGTAACTGTTCAAAAAGACTATTGTGTATTGTGTACAAGACGGAGCGGAATGTATACGCGGTAGCAAATCCAATCCACCACCATTAGCCCGGCAACCAACCACCAGTCGCTGTCAGTGATTTCAATTTCAATAAAAATGATTGTACTCTAATGGCATTCAGGCGATAACGAAAACTACAGACGAAATGATTGCGAAATTTAAATAATGTATTAAACGCGCTTGGGGAATATTGAATTTTTAAGCAGTGTGCTTCTCAAGTGTGCATGTGTGTAAGTGTCTGCTTCGATGTGTGGGCGAGTAAGACTAAGCTGACAAAATACATATGCGTGGGGGTGGCTCATATGTCCTCGTGTAAGTAACTGACAAAGACAAAACAGTATCAGTTTGTAGATAAATACACTTTACGGCGCAAAATTGTGGGAAGTGGAAAGGAAGGCTTATTGAACTTTGATTTTATCAACAAAAAAAAATATGTGCTTAAATTTAAATGGAAGATTTTAAAACTTGGCTAATCGGATGACGGAAAAAAAATTACAAAACAGAAAACAAAAATCTGATATATCAGCCACAAATTCTATTAAACACAAAAAAAACACAACATTTTTTTTCGCTTTCATGCAAATTGTTTCACACATACAGAGCCAACGAATTTCTGTGAAATATTTTGCAATCTCTTCGGTTTCAGCATTTTTAAGCAAATTACCCCACCAACGAAATCCACTAGCCGAGAGATACGTGAAACCCTTTTATGCAATGTGCGACAAAATATTTCGCTTTTATCTTTGCTTGTCGCAAAAAAAAAAATAACAAAAAAACCCGAAATAAAATGCTCAAACACACAGATGAAAAATCCTTGCCAAAGTACAAATAAAGGAAAGAAATTTCTCGAATGGAAACGAAAAAAAAAATCACATTTGATTTGTCAAAGTAAAAAAAAAAAGTAACGAAAGAAAGATAGAAAAAAAAGAATAAAACTGAAACTGTAACTGAATGTTACACGCACACACGAGACGAAAGGACACACATGTTTGGGGGAGTAAACGCCAAGAGTAAAACCTCATTTGAGCGAAAAACATTTGCTAATGGGATAAGAAGATATTTTGATGGCTTACAGAGCAATACACCCGCATGTCGATGCAAGCACACAACCAAATGGACGCAGTTCCACACAATTTCTTTTTTTTTGGCAATGCTGCAAAAAGGACACGCGTGTGTCAAATGCAATGCTTGCCAGCTGGCATCCACAAACACACACACACACACTGGCAGTAACTGAGGAATGTCCGATTGTTTCATATGCGAAATCACATTTATCTACGCTCGACTCACTGTCGAGCGGCAAAATCCTCCTGAAATCGCCTTAATTTGCATGGCAAGCATAAAAGTCACTTGATCACTCGGCATCAGCCCTTTCCGTGTATGTGTGTGTGTGTGTGTAGATTCCTTTGGTCTTACTCTGGAACATTTTACCTCTGTGCTGATGTGTTGCTTGTGTGCATTTCATCCATTTGCGGCCATATTTCAGCTCAATTAGGGTCTTTTACATGCACGCGTTGCGCGCATTTTAATTAGGTACACGCTTAAATGCACTATTTGGCGCATTATGGTGTTATGTTGTATCTTTGTGAAAGGATTTACTTTGTATATTTTGCATTGGCGGTAGTTTACGTTTTTCCAAAGTAATCCTCTCATTAATTTGCATTCACCACTTATAAATGCTCAAAGCTAGTTTATTTTCAAGCACTTGAATGTCACATATTCTCAATTGGTTTGCCAAGTACATGTGGGATGTTCTGCTTCAACCTCTTTCATATGCAACACATACGCCACACACAACACGCGACGAAATGAATGTCAACGAACGAACGTACACATGTGTGTTGAAGTGAAATTGAAAACACAATGGCTACAGCTTGTGTCAATTATCCGACAACTGGCTCAGATTAAATACACATAACTGTGTGTGTGTATAAGAAATAGTTGAGAATTCTTACGATACAATTGTGAATATTCTGAATATTGTGAATATTAAAATTATAAATTCTTAATCCTAACTTAATTGAATGAAGAACAGCATTTTAGAATAAATATAAATATTTATGCGAAAAAATGAAAGTACCTAAATTACTTTACGCGCACAATGGACCTTACTGCACACCCGTGATTAGACTCGTTCGATCAACAAAATTATTTATTGTCATATTCACACATTGCCATTCACTATGGGAGCAATAAAACACACACTCACATACTATCGCACTCATACAAACCCAATCAATGATATCGAATCCATCATTACGACTAGCAAAATTGTAGCGATTTAGCAACTCAATCAATTGAAAATTCCACTCCTTCTGCTCGTGCATCCTTGGGTGAGTATGAAGGGAGCAATGTCCGCCGCGAATTCCCAAACAAAGAAGGAGCAAAAGGACAACCAGTGCAGTGAACTGAATTGAACTGAATTGCAGCGCAGCGGCCGTCGTCGCAGTGACTGACAGCAGTAACAGAAACTTTGTTGAAGTTCTGGAAAATTCATCAAAATGACAAACTTGAATCCGATACAAGACACATAAAGTGTGCGAGATGAACAGAGCGAAGTGGAGTACAGTATTGATGCCACTTACAACTTCATTGGAGAAGGAGTGTGGGGGTATATGCGACTAGGTAAAACGTGGATTGTTAGCTTAAATTTGCTGAAAGTATATTTTGTTCAAAATTTCTTAATTTCTGTTTGTTTTTACGTACTAAATGTGTGCAGCACAAATTTAAATTCAACAGAGTATACAGTTAAATTAGGATTCCTTGTTCCATTACAGGTAATTTGTAATGCAAAGAATTGACGCCTATTCCAATTTGGTCTGTCGCTTTTACTCCAATTTCATAGCAGGTGGAGTTTTAGCGATAGAATGAATTGGAATATAGCTGCTGGTCATATTATTTCCAGTAGTTATGGCTTAAGGACAGTTCGAAAGTGGTAGGAAAATATGTATGGCTAAGAAATGAAAAACCATGCAACCAGAGACCCAAAGCCAACGAGATAAAACCTTCCAGTGAAGTGTGTCGCCAAGCTTTAAAGTGGAACCCACCTCACCGCAGGAAGCTGGGAAGACCCACAGCAACGCGGCAAGGGACGTTGGAAAAGGAGTTTCAAGAATTTGGAAAGACATGCAGCAAAGTAAAGGATATTGAAAATATACGCATACGTTATAAGCGTTCATTTTTTTCATTATGTTCTCCTAGCTCTTTGACCAGAGTAAGTAAGTCATCGTAAAAAAATACATACACTAAAAAATTTAGGCGAATTTAACAAAAACGACGGTTAAGCACGCCTACCTTTTTTTCTGTGTATGATGAGAAGCTCAGGACATCTGATACTCTCGCTAAATAGGAAATCTATCCGTGAGGTTACAGCATTGCAAACAAAGCACAGCAGGTTCCACACTTATTAACCCACTAGCATTCACCTTTGGCGTTGCCCATGTAAAAAAATACAGAAATTCATAACAGAGAAGGGAAAAATTCCCCACCTGCACATATAGCTCGAAATTCCCCGCAAAATGGGTAATTCCCAACAATCTAACATCCCTGATCATTGTGAATAAAGAGAGAGAGAGCACAAAAACTCCATATAAAAAACTTAACTCTCCATTCTCAGCTACCTAAGCGAAGAAAAGAGTGTAAAGCAAAATGGAAAAACCCGTAAGCACAAACTTTGTCAATGCAATCTAACGGAAATCTGTAAGCATAGGATACAATTTTGAAATATAACTTAATACCGAAAATTAAGATATTTACCTTTCAAAAATACAAAAAAAAAGGATCCTAATCGCTACCTTGGCGCAAATTGGATGTTTTAAAAAAAAATTATGAAAATCGGTTGGCTAGTTTTTGCTCCTACCCATTACAAAGAAATTTACGTTTTTATTTTATAAATTTTATAAATAGTAGGGATAAGGATGGGCATTTTTAGTTCTGAGTAACCGAAGAAATAGCCGAGCATATACATAGTATTTCACTGATTATTCGATTATTAGATTAATCGAGATATTCCAATGAACATTTCATCCTCCCTTTCGTCACTGGAAACTCGTGGTTTTCATTAATTTTTCCACCAATTTTTCTGAAAGTGCACCAGAGCTAGAACACTTGGTCGTAGTCTAGCGTGTATTAAAAATGATTTATGCATTCCCGTCACTTAAAATAATAATTTATGTCGTTCATATAAAAACTAAAAAATGTAAGTAAAAAGGCCAATGACAGCAGCAACAATCACACAAACGACAAGCGAAAGAGAAATTTGCCAACTCAGCGGCTATACGAAATTACTACAGCGAAACCAATAACCACGAGTAGTCAATATTTTGCCGAAGGGTGTGTGCTCTACGGGCTGTTGACCGGCAAATGAGTAAAGAAAAATCTTCGGCCGTCTCCAGAGCAACGCTGTACATTGCAGCGTAATTTATTATCGATGGAAGCATAAATTTATGAATTTAAATATTTTTGACAGTTCGGTATTTTATTGCTTCTCATAAATTCGTGTGTCAACGAACTTGCAAATTGCTATTTTGAATATTATTTAAAAAGATTGTTTTATTTGTGGTTTGCAGAAGAAGGCGCACACAAATCGAAATAAATTGCTGCTACTTCCACTTCATTAAATCGGTTAACCTAATAAAAATAAATAACTTCTTTTCCTGGCTGTACTTCCTGTACCGTACCGTACTGACCGACGGATGCTCTCACGAACGAACCAACTCCATACCAACTCCGTTTGCTTTCCGCGCCAATTGTAGCCGTGGCGACCCTGCGGCCCCTCATCATAATGTCATGTTTGCCGTTGTCCGAGTTAATAACACAGATGGGACAAGTGCCCACCACATCACTTAAAAGATGAATGGCCAATATTCGTTGTACGCATACATACACACCCCGAAAAATACCCGTCACCCCCGAAGGCGCCACAACTCCCCATTCAAGCCCGCAGCCCGAAAGTGCCAATGGAATTTATCTTAAAGGCCACTACATACTAGGGGTCGTCAGGGTTCGCCGTTTTTCGTTTAAATAATTCTGGGCAAGCATTGCGGTGGACTGGGACGCAGTCGTTGTGACTACGCTTTGGTGAAGAGTTTGCTCTCAATTTCGTTGCCACTTTTTATGGCAATCATCAAAATAAAAACGAAAAGTGTTATGAGTGTGGAAAATAGTTTGTTCTTGTTCGGTTCTTTTTTTCGGGTTCAGTCGTTCGTTTTGTTTGTACTTTGTGTTCACATTGACTGGTCGTCTTATGCATGCGTCGTTGGTGGCGTTGATGTTGACGGCCAGTATTGGCCTTGTGCGGGCGTTTCCATTCTGGTTGGTGTTGGTGAGACAGCGGCGGCGGTCATATTGCTTTGGCCTTTTCTTTAGTCGAACTTTTATGCGTCTCCTTTTTTTTATTATTGTAGTTTTTTTTTTTTTTGTATTTTCTTTGTTGGTATTTTTGTTGTAGCAAATTTAATGAGTTGAATTGCCCAAACTCTGCTCATAGTTCGACAGTTTTCGGTCGACAAGAAATAAAATAAAAATGCAATCATATTTTTTATAGCCAAATATAATTCGAACGTTTACTTTATCTTCATTGCACGCTTGTGTTTTATTTGTTATCCATTTGTGTCCATCTCTGAAAAAAGACGTGCGAAGGCTTTTCGTACCGCACTTTCAGGTAATCGAGTATTCGCTCTAAGGTAAGTAAATTTCTATTGATGCATTTTTGTGGTTTAGTTGAGTGAAATCCAATTGAATTGTGGGCTTCAATGTGGAAATTTCAATTAAGTTTTCAATTTTAAATTGATTCCAGATGAAGGAAATGAACTTTTTCGTATACAGACACATGGAAAGGCCATTGCCGATTAGGTTGTGGCTTAAGAAGAACTTCACATCTCTGTTAACGATCTATTCTATTTATATGCATTACCAAAAATTTGTAATCAGCTTTTTAATTGCATAAAACTTGATTGAATCTAGAAGCAGTTAATTAATTTGAAATAAGTTTTGACATCTTATGATGTTTGTTACTAGCATTTTAGTCGTGGCATGTGTTGTATAAAATATTTTATCACTTTTTGCCAGGACGAAAGTAGTAGAAATTCGAATTTAGGGGAGTAAATTTAGGGAAAGCGGAGTAGATATGAGTTCCTGGATAGAGTAGTAGATTTGTACTCCTGCATCGTATGAAACGCACATCAAATTTTGAAAATAATATTCTTTGCAAAAGTAGTAGAAAATACCCTTGAGGGGTGTAGAAAAATTTTCTACCGGAATTTTAAAAATTAACTCTGATAGGAGTAGAATGAGATATGTATGTCCTTCGGTCTGTCCCACACTGTGACCAGTAGAAATCTACATGGAATAACTTCATATTCCTTCAAGCCTGTGCAGTCTAGTCCAAGAGCTGAAATTTGGAACACTGATAGAACTCCGGTGACAATGCATTCTATTAAATTTTGGGGTCCATCAGAGGCGTAGGGGCCGTGGGGGGACTCAAACTCCTGTTTTTTAAACATGGCATAACTTCCGATTCCTTCAAGCTACAATGATGAAATTTGGTAGGTGGGTTCTTATTGACAAAATGAAATTTTATACCCTTTGGGAGAGCGGGTGTGGGGGCAAAGGGGCAAAGGGCAAAGGGGAGCGGGATGGCGCCAATTTGAAGTTCTAACTTTCGTATTTTGTAAGTGACAAGGCTGAAATTTTTTACTTAGGTTCGCATTCGGGAAAAAGTGTAAAAAAGGGAAAATAAATTTCCTTTAAATTAATTTCAGCAATTTCGATTCAAAATTAAGGGTTTTTGGCGATTTCAAAATCTGCATTGATATTAGGAGGAAAGTAGCCAAAAACCCTTAATTTTAAATCGAAATTGCTGAAATTAATTTCAGGGAAATTTATTTTCTGCTTTTTAGTCGGTTAAAGGGTTATATTTTAAAAAAATTGTTTTTTACTCTTTTTTTATTACCCCTTTTCTAAATTTTGTCATTATTCCTTTCCTTTAGTACCTCGTGAATTTACTTTGGAATTTGTGGTGACTTAAAAATTCCACTTAAACTTTTCTATTTTGTGATTTAAAAGTAATTATTGGTCGTCATACGAAATCGAGTAGTACTAAGAGGGAAAGTGGGCTTGGCGAGGCTCAAAGACATCTTTAATTGTGGCTCCTGTTGTGCCATTGTAACCGTTCCTACCTCCCACTAATCTAATCCCCTTTCCGAAGAGTCAAGTCATCATTGTTGAAAACAGCAGAAAATTCTCTACATAAAAACTCACATTGGTTGTTTCTTCCCATAAATTCGATTTTGTGAACTGTTCACTTCAATTTGATGCCTTCCCAGAATGAATTAGTCTAGAAGTTATGCTAGTAAGATATATGCGAGGAATCGTTGACTCATACAGAGGATATTCAACGGAAACGTCTTGTGGAATGATTGAACAATAATTTGTATGTTCATAGAATATTTTCATTGCATTTGGCATGATGAGAGTTCCAAGGGAAAAGTTTTGGCCACACTTGGAATTAGTCAAAACGCTCATAGGAATATCTAAACATTAGAGTGACCTTATTCAGGAACTTAAGTTATTTAGTTATGTGTCCTCCGTTCGAGTTGGTAATCCACTGGCACTGACATAACATTTGAATAATTTGTAATATTAAATGGAATGGTAAAACGCGTATTTCAGCTGGGCAAAAAAAGAAAAAAGGGGTCAGTGCGACAAAACTTAAAAAGTTGCACAACAAAAGTTCCTTCCAGTGGGGATAAAATACCAGCAGTTTCTGTTTTCAATTCTCTTACAACAAGAAAGGAAAAAAAAGGAAAAAAGGAAATACAAGAGAAAAGTGGCCCGAAGAATGTTGCCAGCAGTAAGCAGAGAAGGAGAAACAACCAAACCGACATGTTCATATGCCGTAACTGTTTCACAGTGTTGTGTTTTCTCGTTCTTTTTATTTATCTTTTTTTTTCGTTTCGTTTGGTTTTGTTTTGTTGTGCTTTTTTTTGTTTTTCATTTTTTTTGTGAAAATGCTGTTAACAAGTCTTATGCACACCTTTGGGTGCATCAGCAACGACTACGGCTGCGGCTGGTGGTGCTGCTGCGACCACAACCACAACTATTCGTTGGAGATACAAACAAATCCAACGTTGGGGTTGGGGGCATAAGTGGCACGTGTTGTCGCCGTGGTCCTGCTCGCATCTGACGCTGCGCACTCGATGTCGACGCTGGCTGGGGTAATATATGTACATACATATATAAATATTTTTTTTTAGTGGTCCAAGGATGCAACTTTTTCGCAATGACTTTTTTTCTTCTACTTTTCGCAACTTTTTTTTCGTATGAGCTTCCCTTCAGTTGATTGCTTCGCTTCGCTTTGGTTTCTTTTTTGTTTTGTTGCTGAGTCACGTGGTCCAGTGGCTGGATGCTTCGAAACATAAAGCAAATCCAGCAGCAGCACCAGCACTTGGAATACGTGCACTTGCCAATGTTTGATAGCCGCAAACAAGAAAATGGCTAAGGAACTTTTTGCAATTCGAATGGGGCAAAGTGCACGATTGCACTTTAAAATCCAATATTGGATTGGCTTAAATATTTAATGGCCCAACAGATAATTTCTGTTAATAATTTTATGCTTTCCTAAATTAGCCCCTCTCCTACGGCGGTGATGGCCCAAATCCCTGGTTACCCTTTAAACTAATTTGCAACATGATATTATTTTTAGCAGGCACGTTTGTCATAGGTAGGCCCCATCCGGTGCCGTTTGCCCATACCCTGCAATAATTATGAATGAAGCGGTTTTTTATGTGAGGTGGCTTTGCTGCCGACAAAAGTTAAATACCTCGGAGGTGCCATTGTTGCGGCAGTGATTAAAACATTTCGCATAGTCAGGGCACATTTTTACGATTTGAGGCTTTAGTGTCGTCCTCAAGCAACACATATCCGCACACACACACACACACAAACACACACACACTTGCGCTGAAACATTTCCCCCTTGCAGTTGTGTGACATTTTGTTGCTTTGATGTCGTCTTGTTGTACTTGGCCTGGGTGCGGCGTGAAGGTGGAGAGGAGACCAACAAATTTGACACCTCAAAATTTATTCCGAATTTACAACCACAATGGGGCGCTCACATATCTGGCATATATGCGTGTTTGTGTTCGTGACATTTTACTGTTGGTCTGTATGTGTGTCTGTACGTATGTGTTGAGGTGTGGGTCTGTGTATGTTTGTTTAATGACGCCGTTGTCGTTAAGTCATTTACATTTTTGAGGTACATTGACGCAAAGCTCTCGTTTTTTTTTCTTTGTTTGTGTTTCTGTTTACCTGCAGCAGTGGATGAAGGTGGTTTCTGCATATGGGATTAGTGAGAAAATATTTACAAACTTGTTAATATATTAAATTTATAAGATTGTAAGTAGGAACATATTGTTAGGCGTTTGAGAAAGTATGTGCTTTTGCTGTGATTTTCGTTCAGTTCTGGGGATCTCAAAGGCGCTTGGTCCTACTTATTGCTTGAACCACTGATTGTTGTCCGGTGTTCCGGTGTATATAAAAGTCCATGCCAAATGCATTATCTGGTTTGAAACACTTAAACTTAAATTGTGTTAAGCAGTGTATAAAGCATGAATTATATTTCACTTAGCCAATGGTTTCACGGAAATGTTAGTGAATTTTGCCAACTTTTCTTTTTGTTATTTTTCTTTTTCAACTTTATCAATCCGTGTGGTTAGCACTCAGAGCTCACATATCACACACACCCACACACACACACACCATTACTGACATTTGATATCTAAGTTGACCAATTTGAGCACGTGAACCATTACCATTAAGTTTCAGAGCTTGTGTGGGTGCGAAGTAGATTAAAAAAAAAAAAAAGCAGTGCACAAAGTTAGTAAATTGTAAATTGTAGCTATACACACAAAAACCTTTAACTCTACATTTTGGCCAAGCTGAAATTTACATATTTGTAGTTTTTATTACACTTTCCAACCGCACACTCACACACACACACACACATGCACATGTCTCAACAATATAAAATAATCAAAAAGCACCGAAAGCGTTTATATTTTTTACAATTTTTATGAGCATTTAACAAAAATTGCATATTCTGATATGATAACGCCCTTCCCACACACAAACACACCACAACACAGCGCACAAGAACACAATGCACTATCCTCCAGCAATAATATGTAAACTGACAAATTGCTACAGACTAGACAACATTGTTCGGGCGTTCAGTTGGCGTGGCAACTTACAGCCACGTGCAGAGTATAAAATAACAGGACGCGCGACTTTATTAAAAATTCACTTGAGGCATTTTGTCATAAACATTTTGGTGGATTGCAAACAACCGAGAGAGAGAGAGAGAGGGAAGAGAGAGGGTATATATGATTAAGGTTTGTTATGTAATTGATTTTAAAAGGTTAAAAAACTGTGAAAAATGTTGTTAAAATAAAAAAAATTATCCGAAATAATTATTTTATACTAAATTGTAAATCTGGAATGCGCAATCATCTCGGTGAGTCATAGTAAAGACTGCTTCTAATTACCATTCCTTATTTATTCAATACCATTAAAAGCTATGATGGCTGAAGTACTGTTAAATATTTAATGAACAATTTGAGTTATGTTATATTAAAGTTTCTCTGCTGTTGCCCTCCGTGCAACACAGCACACGTTCACACAAATTTCGGTTTGTATTATTTGGTGTGTTCTTTAGCTTTTTAACCGAAAATGCCAAAAGTTAGCGCGTTTCGTGAATGTCAGTCGGACGTACATACGTAAGTGTCGGATAATGTTGCATATTTACTGGGATTTCTCATGATTTCTCGCACTCAAAAAGGTCAAAGGTTGAACATTTGCAACGAGTTTGCTACAGTTTTTTTTTTACGGGCCGCACATATTTGATATTTTGATCATTTTTGCCAGCACAACAGTTACATGTTCGTGACTTTTCACATTATGTTTGGCGGCATGGAGAAATTATTGATTCAAAGGAATAAGGATTTTAAGTTAATTGTTGGTTTTTTTCCGCATTCACTTGACAACTGGGCAAAGTGTATTAATCAGAAATGAGCCATCACGAAACTAAAATATGCGCCGAGAATTTCTATTCCATTGAAGCTGTTATATTTTGTAGATTGTTCTTAGTTCTTAGTTGGTAAGGCTGAAAATTAAAAAATTTTTTAAATTGACTATAAGACAGGACCAGGCGGGGTATAGCTTTAAAGCTCGTGATCTGGTACTCGCTATAGCCGCAAAGCGGACCATATATCTTACGGGGAATTTTCCTCTCGAAGGCGTGCTCATTGCTTTTCGAGATCACCCATCTTTTCAGCGAGAGTTTCACTCTGCGAGAAAAAGCTCTGTTTCGCAATTGGTTACCAATCACAATCACAATCACACACACACTTCGGAGAATGCTTCGCTGAATGATCATGGGTTTTTACCATTGATGCTAATATTATTGACTCAATATCATCGGCGTACATCAGCTGCGTTACACTTCTGTGGAATCTTTTTTTTTAGTAAAAAATTCAGATTTTTATTGAGCTTTTCATAATTTATGCATTAATTATGGGTTTTAGCTCATTTTTCCAAAAAATTAATTTTGGCATTCTATTTTATCCAAGCGACGCTATAAGTAAGTATTGGTATGACGCACAAGAGAATTACTTCTCCTTTGCATCACACGCCAACTCACTGAAGCAGCGAATGGTAAAATACAGCAAACTGAATTTTTACTTGTTGTTGTATAGCAACCTACTACTATGCCTGGTTGAAGAAATGAATTTCAAAATGAATGTTTTGGAAAAATGAGCTAAAACCCATAATTAATGCATAAATTATGAAAAGCTCAATAAAAATCTGAATTTTTTACTAAATAAACATATGGAGGGTACGCCAATCAAACCAAAAACAATTTTGTTTTTGTATTTTCTGGCAAGTGAATTGTTGTGTGTGTATCAGAGCACACACAATGTAAAAATTAATTTGCCGTGCAACTTGCTTGCTGGGACTTTGAGGAAATTCGTCAACCAGGCATAGTAGTAGGTTGCTATACAACAACAAGTAAAAATTCAGTTTGCTGTATTTTACCATTCGCTGCTTCAGTGAGTTGGCGTGTGATGCAAAGGAGAAGTAATTCTCTTGTGCGTCATACCAATACTTACTTATAGCGTCGCTTGGATAAAATAGAATGCCAAAATTAATTTTTTGGAAAAATGAGCTATAATTAATGCATAAATTATGAAAAGCTCAATAAAAATCGGAATTTTTTACTAAAAAAAAAGATTCCACATAGTAGTAGGTTGCTATACAACAACAAGTAAAAATTCAGTTTGCTGTATTTTACCATTCGCTGCTTCAGTGAGTTGGCGTGTGATGCAAAGGAGTAGTAATTCTCTTGTGCGTCATACCAATACTTACTTATAGCGTCGCTTGGATAAAATAGAATGCATAAAGAGTGCTGACGAGGATCCGTGGCTGGATCCGAAACAGCTGTACACTCTGCCAGACTGAGTTTTTGCTTAGTTGTTGTACTCCTTTTCCAAAATGAATTTTTTGGAAAAATGAGCTTCTGTGGAAAAAAGCACGACAGGGAATAACCTTGTCTGATATCTAGTTTGGTATCAAATGGCTTGGAGAGGTCCTTCCCAATTTTCACTGAGCTGCTGGTGGATATCATGGATATCATATTGGGACATAGCATCGTACAGATTCTTTTGAATGCGGTTTTATAATCGACGAAAATGTCATGAGGGTCGATTGTCATTTCTTGGGTTTTTTCAAGGAGTTGGCGCAATGTGAATACTTGGTTTAGTGGAATTGTCAGGTCTGAAACTACACTGATAGAGTCCAATTAGTTGGTTTTAGTCGTTCACATAGTCGTTCCATAGTTAGTGTGGTCAGTGGGATCACCGTCATGGCTGTGGCGCAGTTGGTTAAGGGGTTACCCTCTTCTGAGTCACGATTGGAAGTTATCGGGTTCACTGCCTACCTGGGGCAAGTTACAGAAGAACATTTTTTCTCCAAGACATATATTTAGTTAATGTATGTGGTAAGTGCAGGTTTAGCAAGGAAGACACCGAAACTTCAAATGTTATCTTAGGAGAGTGCACGGCACTCATGTAAAAAAGGAAGCAATATCTGGGCGAATACCAAATACCAGAACATACACGGAGGGAAATGCTTGCTGAAATCATGCCTTATAGGAATCAATTAAATAAAAATTAGTCACGATATTGATCCATTAAATAGAAGTCAATAATCAAGAATTCTTAATCATAAGAACTGTTACATGTGAAAATCATAGTTTGTGATTTGTGTTTGCTTGATTTGATCCACTTGAACATGAATTATTATTTTCCCTGAATTCGAACCGACATCAATCTCTCCAGTCCGGACGCCTAACCGATTCGGCTACCCTGGCATGATTGTAAAAGCGTCTAAATGTATTGTATATTGCTCAGCAATTCATGACAATCAACCCAGTTACTCATAATTCATGATAACACGTGCAGTTTCATGACCTAGTTAATCATCAATTAATAACTTAATAAAATAAGTCACGAAATTCATAAACCCTTATCATAATTTATTCACAATCCATATGCATAGTTTAGTACGAATTTGCATAATTTGTGACTAATATTCACAATTAATGATTATAGATAGTAATTAAGTAACAAGAATTTCATGAACTCCATAATCGTAAATCATGAGCCAACATTTCTCTCTGTGTATACTGAAGTCCCTAGAAGTATGAACGATACTACAATTTCTCACTGGGATAGGACTTAAAAAGTTGCTATAAGTCCTTGAAGGGGCACAATATTCCTCTAGGATGCAGTGCACATCCCGTTTAATAATAATAATAAAAATTCTTTGAAGTGAATTTACCTCTGCTTTCCTCTCTTTCATACATTGTTGAGTAGAACTTTTTTAAATATTTCAATTTTCACAAACAACTACTAACAAACGATTTTTATTCGGACATTAAAATTTATTAATGTTTGTACTTGTTTTTTTTTCCAAATTTGAGTTCAGTTTCTCGGACAATGTTGCAACGAATTGTAATTGAACTTTAGAGCCAAGTTGCACAGTGCATACACACACATCAGTACTAGAACACACAGAGAAGCACACTGGAGTAGGCAACAGCAAAAGTGGCAGTAAAAGCAAACAATTCCCAAAATGCCCGTTTCTGTTACTCGAACATCATAAAACATGCCAGTGGACTCGGTGGCAACGGTTGCTGCCTGGCAAGTGTCATCTGAGCACCAGGACCATTTCGGCTACGACCACACAGAAACAGAAGCTGAAATTGAGGCTGAAACGCAACCGAATGCTGTGCGAAAATCCACGAAAATTCGGTGGAAGTGTTTTGTTGTTGTTGGTGCGCATTCTGGTGCAACAATGATGGATGTGTTCATACTTTAATATGCAGCGGAAGTGCATGCATGCAAATGTGTCTGTCCGATATTCTCGCCATCCGTCTGAGTGTCGGTTTTGTGTGAACGCGAGCGAGGGTGTGTGTATCTGCATGCCCGTTAATTGCATCTTATAGCACTCGACAGGCGCATACATTTATTTATGTAATTGCATTTTTCTTCACAAATTATGCACGCTTGCGTGTGTGCGTCTGTTGTGAGTTTCGCTTACACAATATTGAAATTTGAATCCCCGAAGACATCTGCTAATCGTTGTGTGTGTGCGTGTGTGTGTGTGCTTAAATTGCTTGGTGGCGTTTGAAAATTGTTGCATTCCATAGGTTTATATCGGATTATGAGACAATTTACATGCAATTGATAGACTGGATTTAATCCGCTTAAAATACATATACAAGAAAATATATGTTTTTTGAAACTCAGTTGAAATCTAGCCATGGTAGTTGAGAGACAATCAAGTAAGAACACATTTTTGCATTGTCATATGTAAAAGTGTTGAATAATTTGCAAACAAAATAATCTCAAAATTAACAAAGACAAAATCATCAGCTAACATGACACAATCTGCTTCGCCTCGTTTCTTTGTGTTCTCCTTTCCTTCACACCGGATACTCAATTATGCGATTGTTTGTGTTTATTCTATTTTCAAAATAATTTCTGTCATTTTTCCTACTTCCTATTCACTGGCACTTTCCGTTTCCTTGGCTTCATTCAAATCGGAAACACACACACTCACACACACACACACACACTCACACATGTTGGCAGAGAAAGAGGCAAATGAAGAACGAGAAAAAAAATCAACATAACTAAAACATACAGCAACACTCAAGCTATGTCAATTAGTTGCAAAAAAAAAAAAAAGAAATAAATGAAATCGAGCAGAAATGTTATCACATTTTGTTTTTGTTACTCCTGTATTCTTTGTCACACACACACATGTGGACAAATTACACATTCAATTCCCATTTACTCATACGACACGTATGTCAAAATCATTTTTAGTGCGTTCCCCTTGCTCGGTCGTACTTGCTCGGTTGTTTCCATCCTACGCCTATCAAGTGGAGAACATGTGCAAACCTTGTGCACGGAAGACACGAGATTTTTTAAGAGTCATGCTTAGCCACACAACTGCTGCGTTGGTGACATGGTTCGGTGGATTGTAACATCAGCTCTTTTCACTCTTACAATGAACACTTTTTAGGTATCATAAAAATAAAGTAGTTGGTCTATAGGTTGGTATGCCATCTGCGAACTCATTAAAAAATTTAATTGATTACGTATATTTGGGGTGCAGTGTTATGCTACACCACGCCCATTGTATATTAAAAGAAGTGAGTACATTTAATGGGTCAATGCTGACTTATATAGGGTGACCCGCAAATAATTCCTTAATGGTTTTTTACTTTTTTTTCTAATTAAAAAAAATAAGATTTTCTATAAATATTGAAAACAAAAAAATGTTTGTAAAAACTTGGTTTTAATTTTAATTTTAATGACATTTTTATATTTAATAAGTATACATTTTTTGTATTTGCTTATTGTACCAGCACACAGGAATATTAAAAAATTCTACACAGAATTTGCTGATATTTTGAGATTTTATAAAAACTCATTTAGAATTTTCTCGTAATAATTTAAGTAGTGTAGCGGGGCGAGCATTTGCCATTTTTTTTTCTAAAATTTTAAAAACATTGACAAATTTTGTTTTTTTTTAGCATTTTTTTACAGTTTGAAGTTTACATTTATTAACTTTAATATTCAAACGTCTGAAACCAAATATATAATTGCATTCCACTACTTTTTCAAAGCCCAAAACGACGAAACTGCCCCACCCATGGGTTAGAATCGCCAAGGGGTTGGGGCACAATTGCCAAGACGTACAATTTTAAAATTCAAGCCCCTTTTCCGTAAATATAAACAATTTTTTTAAGTATTAAATATTAAAACCTTTTAAAAAATATCATAATTTTATTTTTAGAACTAAAAAAGTACCAAAATTTAAAAAATTAGATTTTCCTAAGTAATTAGAGCTTTTTTAAAATAATGTTTGATTGTTTTTTTTTTATTTCTTTAAATACACTGATGTATTTGTGTGAGCGATTAATCCCTAGATGCTCACACAAATTTTTTTTGCAGATTTTTACTTTTAAGAAATTTCATCAAGTCGAGCTTTTATTCCAAGGATTAATGTCAACGCATTACAAAATTACAAAATTGACTTCTACAAACAATTTTTCGCAGCACCCCAAAAAACAAATAAACATGTTTTGCGGGGATCACAATTGGAGTAGAAATGTCATGTACATTAAACCGCCTCACGTTGTATGGACGAAAAAAAGTTGCTCGGGTCACCCCCTGGAATTGTACTTTGGTCTATTTTATGGTGATTCTCAAAATATTTCGGCTCTAGTAACTGTAATCCGTGAGCTGGACAATTTACAAAAAACCTCTATAAATAATGTTTTTTACATGCACGTATTTCTTTATATTGCTTTGGGTCAAATAAACTTTATGAAATAATAGAAATCGACAAACTACACAAACCCACACAAGTCCCTTATTTTTGCGATTTTTTTTAGCATTTTGATTGAATTTTTTTATAGTTTTTTGCATTTTTGGTTCTGAAAAATAGTACAGAAAAACCCACAAAGTATTCTTCACAAATTTAAAAAAAAGGATGTTGCATATCCTCCCCCCTCAGCCCTATTCCCTTTTCAATACTGTCCTGCTTTAAAGAGTGTGTAACTATAAATAAGTAGTACTTTGAAGCATGAAAACTCCAGAGGAAACATTTCAACCGCTCAATGCGTGTGTGTGTGTTTTAGTGTATAAAGTGAATTTACAAGAATTTTATACCAGAGAGAATAACAAAAAAAAAATTATTATAAAAACCAACAATTCTAACGTAATGACTTCATATCATCAGACAGAATGCTGTTCGTGTTAGAAAGAAAAAAAAAGAAAAAGGACGTAGGGCAAACTGAACATTGCTAAGGGATATGAAGAAGCACACACACACAAGCCCAAGCACAAGCAGCATCGCTAACAGCTTTCAGTCGAACACCGTCTATTCGCGTCGTGGTAGTGATGATGTTGCCATTTTGAAATTATTAAATGAAGTGGGTTAACAAACTCATTCGCCTTGGCGAAGGTTGCCAGCAAATAAGCAAACAAGGAAAATATTTACTAATTAATATGACTCATGGAGGATGGAAGGAAACTTAAATTTTTCACACCAATGCATACGAAGGGGTAGACAATTTTCTTAAACTGTAAAACTGTAAGTTTACAGAAGTTCCCTCATATATTACTTTGCATGGAAAAATTCTTGGAAAATTTTAGAGGAAATATCGATGAAGTATCATTCGCTTAATTGAATCAGACTAATTGAAGGACATTTTCTCTCAAAGAAAATAAAAATTATTATTCAATTAAGCAGGAACATCTTTTAAATCTTTAATTTTCAAAATCATCTACCCGCAAAAACCTAACACAATTTACAAAATATTCGAATGTAAATACTGAATGGATTAAATAGAATTCACTTAAGATCTGCATGTGATTTTAAGTAATAGGATTTTGTAGGTGAGTTAGAGTCCGTTGGGTAAAAAAAACTTCAAAGAAGAGAAAGGCGAAGGTAAAATCAAATAGAAAAATTTGCCAAAGGAGACAAATACGTAGAAAAGCAATTCGCAATTGCAGAAAAATATGAAAATTTGCATACAGCAAACACAATCTCACACACATGCACATGCACGTGTATAGTAGACAGAGACAAATGCTCGTTTGTTAAGTGCGAGTATTTCATTTGTCAACTGCATTGACAAACAGTTGAGTTAACGGAGCATTCACACCCTACACACACACACACATACAAGCATCTAAAGCAGCAACCTCTGGACAGTGGAACGACAGTAGAACATAAAATCGAGATGGCCAACCGGACAAATAGGCAAATGGTCTCTTCCATTTGCAGCGGTTTCAGGAGTGAAATAACATCGCTGTTGTTCCTTTTGTTCCCGCTGTTGTTGTGTAATTTCTATTATCGCGTAGCTCACTTTGCTATTTCGTTTTTTGTTTTTATTATTTTATTTGTATTCTTGCAGATGAAAAAAAAACCCCACAAATGCCAACAAACAATTCCGTATCCGTGCTTCAACCGGAAACGAAGTTAATGGCTACGTTGCGCCATGCTGGTTTATGATTTAATGTAGAAAAGACAAATAAAAAGAAATAAAAAAAAAATACTGTAAAATTACAAAAAAAAAAATAACGAAAGCAGCGAGTAAAATAACCGAGAATGAAAGAAGAAAATAAACTAAACAAAATTATATGAAAAAGCTCTCAGCGTGTTTCTTGCGCATATTAAATTTTGTGGTTTTCTGCTTCGAAGAATTTAAATTCTGTTAACTCTTCGTGGAAATGGCCACGAACATTCAAGTGTTGTTAATAGGTTCATAGTGGCACAATTTAGCTGTGAAGGTATGTATTTTTTATATTTGTGTTTATATTTTAATTGTATTACTGTACTGTATAAAAAATGATTATGAAAATTATGTATTCAAGAATCTTTTGTAGAACAAAGGGAACAGTTCACAAATGAAGCCTTGGACATTTGAGCGAAGCATTCCAGCTCACAAAACTTTCAAACTGAGCATAATTGTAAATTTCAAGTGAAAATATGTCTAAAAATAGCATAGAGTATTCGGAAAGGCAAAACTAAACTTTACGTCGTGCAGACGAATGAATTTTACACCTTTAGGCTTTAGAGGTCCTTGCTCTCTCTCGATCATAATATGACATCCACCCTCTGAGCCACAAGGCGACTGACTTTCAGCATAAGTTAAACTTCACAACACTCTTGAAACCTAGAAATTAGCACAGCGAAACTTAGACAATGACAAAGGTGGTCTGGGTCAGAATGAATTGGGCAGACACTGATTGACCGGTCGGTAGTCCAGTGTTGCAACTTTCCAATTCCTGTGCTGTAGACGATCCTTGCAGCACAGACCAAAATTGCAGGGGCTAAGGTGGAAAGGGAATCAATTTTCTTCCAGCCTTTGATGTACACACGCAGAGAAAAAACATGGTTGACCCAATCATATTTTAAGGGGAACATATTATGATTGGCGAAATGATTGCACCAACCATCCACATGATTGGAAACTGAAAATGTACATGGTTGCAGCCAAAATGTACATGGTTGCAGCCAAAATGTACATGGTGGCAAAATAAAAATGTACATGGTTGCAGCCAAAATGTAGATGACGGTTACAATCATGTAAACCAATTTTTAGTTAACTTTTAATTTAATTTAAATATCTACTTTTTAATTATTTTAAATTATATTATTAATATTTCAATGTAATATTAGTTGATTGTTATATTAAAGAAATAAAAGTTCATATACATTTTTCTTTACTTACTTATGTTTGGCCGTGCCGAGATTTGAACCCGGGACACTTGGGTTGCTGACGAAGAGCGTTAGCACGTTTAGCTACTACTGCCATGCAATTATTATGTTCTAAATGCATACATATACTAATCATATGACATTTTCGTGAGTATTCATTCAGGCCAACCATTATATGATTGTCATTATCAAATATTGAATATCCAATCATGTTAATTATTGCCTGCATCATATTATGATTTCTGAAATCATTCGCTTTGTCACCCCAACCATAAATGATCGCTACAATCATAATATTATTTTAGCAAAAAATGTATGATCTCTGCGATCATGCTCCAACCATATTTTTTCTCTGCGTGCACGGGCTGTGTGCATCCAAAGTGGTTCCCACGGCAATTTGGTCGCAATACCGGAATCCCCTCGGTTATCCACTGGGTGATCAAGGATTACCAAATTCAGCCTTGTTGAGGCTGTTACAACAACAACAACGAAGCCCAGTGGTGGCACCTCGCCCAATCACGTATTGTAACAAATATAGCCTAATGCAGCCTATTTCGATAGCAAATTGAGAAACAAGTTTGAAAAACGATTTC
Source organism: Heteromyza rotundicornis (assembly GCA_951394025.1). Lineage (NCBI taxonomy): Eukaryota > Metazoa > Arthropoda > Insecta > Diptera > Heleomyzidae > Heteromyza > Heteromyza rotundicornis. Next base: position 14,338,405 of record OX596011.1, on the reverse strand, counting down.
AAAAAGGTTCACAACGAATATGTGGTATTTTCGCATATTTGGTTGTTTCCGAATAACATTTTGAAAGGGATAAAAGAGACACAAAATTAGTAAGAGAATCATCTTCGGTGTGAGCGGAGCTAAAATACCCTGCACTTGCAAATACAATAGGTACATTCTTAGAAAATTTTTTTTGGCAATTTTATCGAAAATTTTCTATTAGTTTGTCGGTTTTTTTCGTGTGTTTTTCGATAATTTTTCGATTTTTGATCGTTATTTTATCGATAATTTATCGATAATTTATCGATAATTATATTATATTATATATTCATAATATTCATTTTGGTCGTGTTTCTTATAGAGCCCGACCGATTAATCGGCTTCGGCATCGGCTTCGGCCGTTATCGGCCGAAAATGCACATTCGGATTCGGCTTCGGTTTTTCCGAAAAATGGCCGAAGTTTTGGCCAAAGATTTTAAATTTTTTTCCATATTTTTGCGACACCGAAAACCAAAACTAATTTTTTACGATACGATTTTCTAGCCCACATCACATCTAAACGGTCTTACTGATTTTCTTGAGTCTTTAATGTAAAATTGTGTAATTGATGGAATTTCCAATGGGACATAAGAGGCCCACAAAACAAAAAATATGATTAAAATTTAAATTAGTAATCATCGAATATTGAGTGAATCTCGCCTCAAATTGCGTGGCACGAGGTTAAAACTGTCACAAAATACATCCTTGGACATTTTCTGGGTGGATTACTGAATTTTAAATATAGATTTAGAAGCTACTACTTGCCCTGATGTCTATGTTAAAAGGAGTCCTGGTAAACTGTATGAAATTTCAAATAGAGGGGTAGGAGGCTCATGGAAGGATTCTACATTTTAGAAATGTAGCCCAAATTGCTGCGCCAACATATATGAAAAGGTGCTGAAATCCGGGACCGATTTTGGTAAAATTTTACATTTAAAGTTCAAAGCTTCACAGGTGGTTTTTACCATCAACTAGAACATCCTTTGCCCATCACCTGACGGATTTGGGGAGTCCTGAAAAAACAGCTACTTAGATGGATTTATTCTGTGAAGAATTCTCTACCATTTCTTCTAACTTCCTATTATTTTAAGCTTTACTCCAAATTTTTAAAAGTGATTTTAAAAAATCCAATTGTTCTTACACGGGATATATGGGATAATTTGAGGCTATTGTTAGTTTTGACCTAGGATTTGTTTGTGAATTCTTTTGGTTACTTTTATTATTTGTTTAAATACATTTTTAGTTCCTTAAAAAACTAAATGTGTATTTATATACTCGAATTTGAATGAAAATACACGAAAAAACAAGTTTTTAAAGGGTTTTTGTTTAAGTATCGGCTTCGGCTTCGGCTTCGGTATAGGCCTTCGGCGTCGGCCGAAGTAATAGGCTGCCAATTGACCTTCGGCATCGGCTTCGGCTTCGGCCTGAAAATGCTTATCGGTCGGGCTCTAGTTTCTTATACTATGTATCCCAATTTTTAGTGCAGGTCAAACATAAGCGAAAAAAAGGAATACCAAAATTTGGAGCTTAAAAGCTGCGGCAGTTATTGTGCGAAATGACATACAGATAGGCGGACGGACAGACCTGAATCTACTTAGAAAGGGATGCTGATCAAGAATATATATAGTTTTCCCACACCGGACACGCCTCTGTTAATACGCTGTATATTTAAAACTATACAAAAGTAAATTTCTCATTTGTGTATCCACTTCTGCTTACCACGCAAAAGGTAATATTCTACAGCTGAAAATGGAGCTGTGCTATGGTCTATCATTTGTTAACTCAGCAATACAAATACTTTAACATTTGCGGTGAAATTTGAAGAACTTTTTAAATACTCATGTCAGTGAAACTTCTGCGTTTTTGCAAAAATTGGCCAAAATTACATTCGTCCTTAAATAAGCGGTTGTGAAAGGTTGCTCTAGGCAAATTATGTAAATAGGTCAACTGTCGCTCCACAACTTGACATGATGAAGGTATGATTAATTGTGATTGGATCAGGGCGTATGAGTGATATGATAGTTCAATATGAATTAATAGTTACTTATACGCCCTGCTGTAATCGATGAAATTTAATTATTTAATAACTGAATTATAAGCACTGCTTTGCCCATGCCATATTAAATTAAATATGGTCCCTAGGTCAATTGCAATCAGATCCATCGTTTGAATTGTGATTGTAGTATACAAATGCACTTGATGCAACAAGATAACTTTTGGAGTGATTCCCTTCGGTATACTTGAGGTATAAAATGCAATGAAATGCTGAAGAACACAATTAACCTGCACCAATGACACGCACTCTTGATTGAACCTAGTGTTATGTATGAGAGTGGGCTGGATTTGGGACCAGATTCAATCACAAGTGGAATAGTCTACATAGACTACTTTTATCAACCACTGCTGCACTATGACTACGTTAGGAGTTATACCGATTGCAACAGGGCGTATGAGTAATATTTAATTAATATCGAAAAAAACTACTCATACGCCCTGGTGTGGATTATCATTCACCTTTCAACCTTTTAAGAAGTACTCAAAGCTTCTCTCTGTCAAAGCGAATTCAATATAACGAACCAAAAATAGTTGGTGGGAAAAAATACTGCACAGGCCAAAAGCGTTTAAACGACAAATAGGGCAGCGTAGGGTTCTGAAGTTTAAGTAATTAATCAATATGGAAAAAGAACGAATGAAAAACACAAGTATTTCCAAGTATTTGCATGAGGGAAACGCGAAGGAGTGGGAGTAAGGTAGTATAGGTAGAAAGTATACAAACAATACAAAACAAACACACGCACACACACACACACACACACACTGGTGTACAGAAGCAGACAACTAAACGCTTGTACGCACACACGGACAATATGAAATATGCTTTGCAAAACAAGTTTGTAATCCACAATCGACAGAGATAAATCGTTTTAGTGCGGTTCAAAGAACGTATTTAAATTTGTGTTAGTGTATACGTTTTAGTGCCTTCGCTTACATTCGTGTGTGTGTGTGTATGTGTGTGTGGGTGCGCTTAACGACAACCATGAAATGCGAATCGTCAGACCAAATATGAAAAACAACAAAGTGCTGAACTTCAGTGCAAACGAATGAACGAACGAACGAACGAACGAACGAACATCTTCAGTTCAGTTCCAGTCTGACGTCATGTCATCAACGTCTTTAGCTAAGCAGAAAAAATAAAGTAAAATAAAACAAAAACAAAAAGAAGAACGTAAAGAAAACATTCCGTCGCCATAAAATTGATTGTATTAAAAATGTGGCCAACACGCCGCACTGCAATTGGAATGGTATATCACTCACTGTGTGTGTATATCTCAGTGTGTGTGTGTGTGTATAATGGCTGTTTGCGGTGGCAGAGTTGGAGTGTTTTTGTTCTTGTTGTTGTTGTTGTTGTTGTTCATGGTGTCAGCGATGTCAGAGTTGTAGGCGGTCGGCCACTTCCACTCTGCCAAATTTCACCATTACATAATGACCGCCACGAGCTGTGTAAACTGATGCGTCTCCCATGGCGCGTTAATTGAAAGCACAAAAGAAGACTTTTCGTCTTCGCTTGCGTGATGTGAAGTGATTAGGAATGGGTTCAATTGGTGAATGGGTCCAAGGTGATGATGGATTCTGGGAAATTAACATAAGCATTTATTTGAATTGTTATGAAAAGTCGACACAGAGCAAGGGCGAGTGAGAGTGGGACAAAGTGAAATTGATCCTTTGACCGGTTCATTTGTTTGCTCAAGTTCAAGGTTACAACTTCCAAAGGTTTTCGATTGTATTGAGTTACCATGCATATGTGGAGTGTATTTTGTGTTCCTGTATAGATGGTGTGAGTTGCTATGGCAGTCGATGAAACCTTTTGGCTGAGTGATAATCATACTGAATTTAATTTAGTCAGTACCTATGCCAGATAGATGGGCATAGGTACTGACTCGTCATCTCTGACTAAGGCATTTTCATCGTATGTCCTGTTAGGAAAGCTAAAGAAAATGCAAGCTTGTTGTGCAGAGGCACGCTAAATGGCTAAATTGACAGTTCATTGCAGTAACAACAATAAAACTTCAGATTCTGGTAGATTTAGCTAAGGAGGTACTGACGCTTCTTTTGCAGAAAGAATGAGCAGAAGTCTGTAGTTTTACTCGTACATAATCCCATCCTTGGTTGTCAAGATACACTATTATTGACGTCCGACAGGGCCCAGCGATATAGAAGGTAACGAAAGGACAGATGAGTTGACAAAGCATAGAGTTCTATTAGAGACTTCACCTTCGTTGGTCTCTGTACCTAATCAGATGGACGAATATTTGCCGTAGCAAAACTACAGAAATGTTTTTGCCAAACTACAACAAACATCAATCCAAATAGGTAACTGAACACTGTCTTATTGGCCATCACGCTATTAGGATGGGTGTAGTGTCCAAAAACTGGTGTCGGAAGGGCAAATTAACGTGATGAGAAGGAAACACTGGTTTAGATTTTGCACCTGCAATGGCCAGCTGCAGTCTCCAAATACTAGGAGAGGCCTTCTTTAATTCGATAAGGGAATCACAAATCTCTCAGCTGAAACATTTTGCAATGCAGACCAAAACGTCCAGAGTTCACGTATGAAGGACTGCAAACTTTGTGTAATCATGGTGTGGTGATAACACTAAGGACCTATTTGGTCTATGTGAGCATATTCTAACCGTATAAAGTTCTCCTAAGGTACCATAATAATAGAAATTCCTTTTTACATCAGCAGTGAAAACTTGAACATTTCCCTGCAATCCCAGTTAGCAAATGGTCGTTTGTAACATTGTTGTCAATGAAGTCATTGAAGACATTTTGGCATTTGGTACGTACATGGAGCTGAGGAGTTGACATGTCCTCATACATTGCATGAGTGACAAGAGGCCTGTTGTGGTTGTCAATGATGAAAATCGACATTGTCGATTGTTTTTTTTTTGGGGGTTTTCGTTGACGAAAAGTGAAATGGCAATGGGTCCGTATTAATGAAAACTTAAATGGTTTTGCATGTATGCATATGACCATTTCAACGAAATAATTTCCACTTCAAAGGCAACTTCTTGCACTACAACTTTCTGAAGTTCAGTTCAAAAACTTCACATCAAAGACATGTAAGTCCTCTTTTCATATTTGGAGGGGTTCGCATTGCCATCGAACATCCGCCGTACATTGAATATATGACAATAACTCGCAGATACATGCGCCCACTTGGAAAGTGGCTACCATGCCTGCCAGAGTTGCCAACTGTGCACAGTGAAATGGGCCAAAGGAATAAAATGTCTACTTAATTTTCTAGTCAAATAAATCTCCACTCGAAAACTGTCAAATGACGTTCATTCAGCAACACTCGCCCACGCAAAAGTCGATAAATTATGGTAAATAGAGAAGGAACAAGGACAAAGGCACGCACAAATGAAAATGCTCGGTAGGTAGGTACAAGGAAGATTGGCATGTGAATGAGGAAGCCGTTGTTGAGTAGGCGGGGGCGAGGCACAAATTTGCAACGGTAGATTTTGGCAAAAGAAAAAAAAATTAAGAGAAAAGAAAAGAAAAGAGGATTGAAAGCAGTGAAAAAGGAAATAATAATAAAACACACACACACACGCATAGTGAGATAGATGTGTGTGTGTGTGTGTGTGTGCTTCTGAAGTGTATGTTATCAATCATTCATGAAATGCGTTACTTCCATGCGTGCTTCCAACCGCTTATGACAATTTCCTTTAACAGCACACAAAAAATAAATTATAATAAAAAAAAATGTCATGGAAAAAGTTCTAAAATTGAAATTCACACATTGACACATGCTCGAAACACTCCCACTTACACACACACACACACAGCCACGCAAATATGCACCTACACACATGCTTGTTATTATGAGCTTATAAAATTCAAATCAACGTAAAACATTCTGAATCGATTATGGTTTGGTCGAAACAAAACAAAAAAAAGACCCAAACAAAGGAACGAACCGAGTGTTGAAAAACTAGCGTCATTGCGAATAAAAAATGTTTGCTAGGCCTCCTCCACTACACCAACATACGCACAGTTTCAGCTATAACAACTAGAAAAACGCCACATGCATACGTAGTCATGTACATTGGTGTGTGTGTGTGTGTGTGTTTTGCTTGTGCGTTTGAATAGTGTTTGCGGTCGTAGAAGGTGTCGCGAGGGCGTATAAATAATTGATACAAGTTACCGCCCACACAGAGACTCGACTGACTTTGTTTGCTTGTGTGGATGTGTGTTTGTGTGTTGGTTGGTCGATAATTTTGTTTTAATTTTGCTCGTGCTTTGAGGTCAGGATAATTTAATTTTCGTTTATTTGACCATAAGCAAGCAAATGTAATTAGTTGAGCTTGTCAGTGGAGGCGTCTTCGCCTTCCACTTCCTAATGGTAAAGGAGGGGCGCAGACAAAGGCGTTTTATGTGTGTATGTATGACAAGTGTGTGGAGTTCTTCGACCACAGTCTCAGTGTGTTACTAATTAGAAACATTGCGGTTAAAGTTTGTGTCAAACCAACACAATTATTTATTTCGTCGTATTTCTCATTGTAAATTATTGAAGACATCAACGATATGCCGTGAAAGTTGGATCAACTGACATTCGTTATCAAGTCATTGTGAGTGGCTATCAGGTTTTTGGTTAATTACCCGACGAAATCATTTACAAAACTTAACAATATAGCAATTCTATAATTTTTTTTCACATTTATAATAATTTTTGGAGTTTTTATCAGGTGCAACTAAGTGAATTTTGGAAGAAAATTTTTTGGATCAAAATGGGAATACGTACTTTCTAAAACTTAGGCAAAAATATAAATTTTCAATAAGAAAGATAACAAGGTACTAAGGAACAAAGCATACAAAATAATTTCATGAATAAACTTTTTGTTTTATTATCATGTATCAGAGAAACTTTTGAGTTCAAACATTTTCAGTTCACATTGAATTACTTAATTCAATTAACGGAAAATTAAAGAACAACACAGAGGAATACCCGATGGCGTTCCTGGGTGAATTCAAAGGTGTCACCCCCCACACCCTCCTTGCGATTACTTCGGAAAATCGATGGTTTCTTTCAATGAATAGATCAGCTATCTACCTCTCCCATTGCAGAAATAGCAAATAGTTTTCCATTAGCTTAATTTTTTTAGAAACTTCTTCGACATGAGGCAAACTTAGACTCAAATCGTTAGATACCATTTCAGTGATTAGGAAATGTTTGCCAGCGTTTCCACAATGTTTCACTACTTAAATTTTAACATTTGTAACGCCTATGCCGAACAAATATTAAATTTCTGCAATTAAAAGTGCATTTAATATTGGGGTGGCCGTAGCTCAGTGAGTACAATATCTGGCTCAAGTTATACTTCAAAATGTAGCGTATAAATATATATTTTTTTAAATTGCTTAAATATGGTTTTAACCGTGTGACAAGTTAATGTAACAAATATATCGATGCCTTAAAGCACAACCATCCTATGTCCGTTTTCATGAAAATCGATTTTTTGGCATTTTTGGATTCCTGAGAAGAAGCTGCATCAGACAGGCTATAGTGGTTTGTGGGAATCGTACTGAAAGTAATTGAAAAATGAGGAAATAAAAATCCATTTCCATACAAAAGATACCAATTTGAAAACTTGTTTTTCATTTTCTAGAGTTTTGAAAAAGTGGACATAGGATGGTTGTGCCTTAAGGTATCGATATTCTCTCCGATTTGAAACAATTTTAATTTGACTTATCTGAACGAAATGATGTCATAATTATCACATAATATCATTCAGAGTCTTTTAAAAGATTATTTTTATAACCCTTATATTAACTTGATTTGGGTGGATATATGGGGCGAGCTTTTTCATACACTTCCACATAAGCTAGAGAGCTGAAATTGGTACACAAATAGAACTCGGTTGACAATGCATTCTATTACATTTTGGGGTCCATCAGAGGCGTAGGGGGTCGTGGGGGACTCAAACCCCTTTTTCTTAAACATGCCATAACTTCCGATTCCTTCAGGCTACAATGATGAAAGGTGGGTTCTTATTGACAAAATGAAATGTTGTACCCTTTGGAAAGGGGGGTGTGATGGAGCAAATTTAAAGTTCTAACTTTCGTACTTTTTAAGCTAGAGGGCTGAAATTTTTTTACTTAGGTTCGCATTCGGGAAAAAAAGAAAAAAAGAGGAAAAATATTAAAAAAAAAAGGAGAGGAAAATGAAAATAAATTTCTGATTTTATATTAGGATATTAGGAAGAAAGTAGACAAAAACCCTTAATTTTAAATCGAAATTGCGGAAATTAATTTAAAGGAAATTTATTTTCTGCTTTTTAGTCGGTTAAAGGGTTATATTTTAAAAAACTGTTTTTTTACTCTTTTTTATTAAAATATTTGGTATTTTTGTAAATTTTGTTTGGTACTTGTATTTTTGTCACGTGTTTACATACATTTCAGTTATTTTAATAATTAAATTCATTTGGGTAATTATGGTTTTAACTTACAAACACTAAATTAAGAAATTCTAGAAGCTTTTGTTCTTTTATATATCAACTTCGATATATAAATGCAAACCACAATTCTCTAAAAAAAATTAATTTGAATTATATTTCCAAACCTTTTTGATCTGAGAATGGAGAAGGTTCTATTGAAAATCACTCAGCGAACAGTGAAATTGCATGGCTATAAAAAAAAACTTCAAATTGCTCTCATTTTACCCAGAAAAAAAGATAGAATGAATAAAAATTACCCAAAAACGGCTGTTCCTTCAATGACATTTTCAGGCAATATCTTTTCACTAACCAACCCAAAAAAAATAACAAAACCCCTAATTGAAATGACAGATGAAGGCGAAATGAGATAGAACAAAACTTCAGAATTCACAATTCAGCAAATATCCAATGGAAAAGCAAGCATTCTGCTCAACGGGAAGGCTGATTGATGGAAAGGTACTGGAAGTTCTGGGAAGAAAGCTTTTTGGGGGAACTGAAATTATTCAAAAAGGATGTAAGAAGTTTTATTTATTTTTGAGAGAGAGAGAGAATGAAATAAAAATGAAAGGAATAAATTTTATGTGGAAAGTTGAAAGATTAGAGAGTATATGCGGACAGACAGCTTAAGTGAATTTCAAGTTAGTTTTATGTATAGAAAAATTAGGAAAACTGGAAAAATCTTAGAATTTTTTTAAATAAATACTTGAAATTGTATCTATTGCAAATTTCACATATTTCTTTCTTTATCTATTAAATTCACTGACAATAGTAGCTTTAAAGAAAAAAGTTTTCCGCCCTTACATAAACTTTGGATACTCTTTTCCATTATTGCCGTACTCTCCGCTGCCACTGCTGAAATTACATTCTCTCTATTCCATTCTGCAGAGCACGTTTGTTGTTATCACGTTTTCGAAATGGTTAGGCAATATTCTATGTCAGTTAAGCAGATTCCTACAACGGCCCGTAGCCAGCGATACAGAGTAATAGAGAATTTCTGCAAGCATTCGCTGAGAGTAACCTGCTCAGCGTATCACCTGATTTCGCAGCATAATAATTTCGAAGTAGAATTATGTGGGAGTGCGAATAGGCACAAGGGTGGCAGTCAGGACGAAATTCGTAGGCATCGTAGTAGTAGTACATTGTAGAAACTATGAAAAACTGCTTTGAGAGCAAACGAAATAACTGTGCGTGTACAGCGTAAACAAGAATGGCACAGCAAAGGCGAAAATGAAAATGAATGTGGGGAAAAAAAATGTAAAATGGTTTCGCTGGAAAAATGCTCACCACCAAATTAAAGTTGAAGGATTTCAAAATGAAACGAAGAAACAAAAATTTAATCGCAAATGGAAATGGGAATTGTTTTTTCCGTACGTTCGTTACTATTTCGGAATTTATGGTTACTCCTCCTTTCGTTGCAGTGTGAATTTCTTCGCACATTTAAGCGCGCGTCTCAATGAACACAGCACGCACTCGTACGCTTTTGCGCGAAAGCATCAAATGTATTGATTCGCCCTAAGTCTTTGGTAATTTCGGTGTAAGTAGGTTTCATTTCTATACAATTCGTGAAACTTTTTTGTTTTAGTTTTCCTTTTCCAATTTACACCATTCGCAGCTGTTAGCCTTGCAGGTTGTATTCTCTTTTATTAAATTCTTGTTTGCTCTAATTCCTACCTTTATCCCATTTGCTCTTTTTTTTTCTTCGTAATTTTTCAATTCCTTTTTTTCTTGCTTGGATGTGTGTGTGTGTGTGTTCTGTTGGTTCGTTTTGTTTGTTGATTCTTTTATTTTTATTGAAATGGCACTTTGCCCTCGCACTCACTCCGTGCCTCTATGGGCTCTGTGGTATATACCATTTAAAGTGCCGTTAATCAGTACAATTCACAGTTATGTCATATTTTTCTCCTTTTCTTTAATCCTTCAGCTTTTTCGCTCTCATTAGCATTCTTTTGTTTTTGGCTTTTACGAATTGATGTTGTTTTTGTATTTGTGGAGAATTCTAGTTTTTTTTGTTTTTTGTTTTTTTTATTTTAAAAGTTTTGTAATTGTAATGGGCACAGAGGTGTATGTGACATACATAAGCGAAACGATTATGGAGGCCGATGCAGATTTCAGTAGAAACCGAAAAAAGTGGAGGAAGTGGGGAAATTTGGATTTTAATATTTAAAAAAAATCAACCGACACTCCACCATCTGCCACGCCCACCACAACTGAAACTGTAAGCTCTGAATGGTTTACAATTACTAATGCTGACATTTGGCGAGGTGTATTCGAGCACTGCAATGACAAATTTAAAATGGCGAGTCCTACATGGCCGCCAAAATTCCTACATCTCATGTTATATTTACCAAATTTGGTATAGGGGGGTTTGTTGGGTTTCACTGGGGATGGGGGGAAGGGGTCACGGGGGTTTACGGGAATATACTTTCACTTCCACTACCGCAGGGTTTATGGCGGGACTCACGGGAAGGTTCAAGGGAGGATACTTTCACTAATGTTGGTCGAGGAGTTCATGGCCCAGTGGTCAAAAGAAGGTGTTTGCAGGCAGGCCAGTATGCCAATTTAGGAGTTCGTATGCCTTCCCTCCCCGCTGCCAACCTTTAGTTCTTTGTTATATGAAACGGGACAAATAAACAGGCCTACATCTGTCGCGTCCATGCGTATGCCTGCTGGCAGGCAATATTGCGTAGAAAATCCATTGACACCACCCTATCTCCCTTCTAGTGCAGGCATACCGACAAGCCTCCACTAGAAGCGAGGATGGAATGTGCAATTTCTTCCCATAGCAGGCGTGCAGGAATGTCTCTAGCGGAGAGGCCTTTCGAAATTGACTACCGGGGGAGTGTTAACGTGGGCTTCAGGGAGGGTACTTCCACTACCGCAAGTATATAGAGTAGCTTCACTCATTTTAGGAAACGCTTTAATATTTCAGTAGCTTGCGTGTATAGTCGGTCAAGTTCATACTTTTTCGAAAATTGGTTACTCCGCATAACGCCTTATGTCTCATTGCTCCACTGCAAAAGTTATTGAAAATGTAGAAATAATGATGAATTATGGCAAACTTTTCTTATGCATATTTAATTTGACATTTTAGCTTCGGTCTGACCGAATATAATTTTCCTATTAGTTTTTATTCCTTTTGCATTTTCTCTAAATTCTCTATTTTGAATTTTACTGGAATTTTATGACCACCCACGCAAACACACACACACAAACGCCAGCAAACCAAACTAAAGAAAAGACAAGCAATGTGCAGTGCACCATTCCCTTAGCCGAAATTAATTCTACCGCAAATTAACCGCAAAAGCTTTTACATTGACTTTTTCACAAAGATAATAGAGCTCTTCGGGCAAAAGTGTGGCGGGAAGAAACTGAAACATGCTCGTAGTACACCGAGTTTAGCTTCAATTATTAATGAGCCTCAATGAAATGTCGCGCAGTCATGATGGCGACCATTTTCAGCTAACAACTTTGGCTGCACCGCGACGTTGGGTTAAACTGTGAATAGAATAAGACCGAACCAGGAAAGGGAAAGGCTTTTGGCAGAAGACTGAGATGTAAAAAAAATCAATCTGAAAAATAAGAAGAGGGAAACTGGAGTTGGCTTCTCTGAAGGCAGGCAATTAATTAGATGAAAATTGGACTGCCATCAGCATGAGTGTGGTCCATTTTAAAAGGGATAATGACCCAAACTGATCATGAATGTCCTTCTTTTGGTTGAGGTGTGGTCGATTTTGTTGTGAAACAAGAAGTTGCGAACTTCAAGAACAAAGAACAAAAGAACATTAACCGCAAAAGATGAAAGTGCCATTGGCTAGCCAACACAAAATCTGCACATGAACAACAAAAAACCACACAGGATTACATTTGATATTTACTGTGAGTTCAAGCGAAATACACAATTCAACTGCTGTTTTTTCTTGAATATAATTTTGTTTTAATAATCATTGTGAAAAGTGAAGTTTAAACCAACTATGTACTATGAAAATAAAACCGCTAGTAATCTGAAACCTATCCGATAAACCATAAGAAACCATTTGCCTGCGGATCAGTGGCCATAGCAACACTTGACCCAGTTTCACGGTAATTTGTTTTGTTCATACGAATTGAAGCATTTTATTTGCCTCTCAGCATTTGCACTAAGTAATTCTAGCTATCCCAACTAAATATTTTATCCCTTCACACAAATAAATTCCAACGAATTCATTAGCAACACGATTTGTTTTCCTTCCTTTGCTGTAATGCTGCGGGTGTTTTTCACGAACTCGTTCTTTACATTGAAGATTTTTTTGAGTTTTAACTTGCATTTGTTGCCCTAATTAACGGAATAGCTTTTGCGCTACATTATTCTTCTGGATTGTTGATGTCTTGTCAAAATGACCGTAAACCTACTGCTGCTTTTCGTGCCTGTAATTCACTTGAATCTTAGCCGTCTATAATGAGTATGTGTGTGTGTTTATACATATGTGCATGTATATGATGTGGTGAATTTGCTCTTTGTGTTTACGAGCAATTTATGAACACGTCTATAAAGAGCAGTTTATTTACCAGAAAACACAATTCCCCTCAGATTTAATGCAAATTTAATTTATAGAAAATTTATGAGGTTCAGCGAATGTTATGAAGGATATATCAGAAGATAATAACTATAAAAGCTGCATGTGGCTTGATTCTGATAATATTTTTATATTTTATGTAGTTTTGTCATAAAATTGTATCATAAACATGATGGACCGTTGAAAAAGTTTTTATATGCCAGGGCACAACTGGAATTCCGATAATGTTCAGGTAAATGGAATATATTTTCAGATGATTGTGGAAATATTACACTGTGCCACAAAATACAACTTTTGGGTTCAGAAACGAGATTTTTTCAGTGGTATGGAAAGAGTGCATAGCAAATTTATTTATTAAAAAGGCATAAATGAAGTTAAAATTTTTCAAATCCTTTTTTCCAAATTTTTTTTTTCAATCTATTTTTTTTTTATGAAAAATTTAAAGATTTATTTTGAAAAAATCTATGGTTGATTTTATTTTGGTTTGCATTTTATAGTTTTTTTCTTCAGTATAAATAAAAAAAAAATTTTAATACCACCCCGAAATTATTTCTGGTTATGTCCCTGGTACATTTTCTTTATTAGCTCCTATATATATATATTTATATATTGTATTAAACATTGTCGGTCAACTAACCTATACCCTAAATCTACTGGGCCGTTTTGGCTCCGGTATCATAAATTTTGAAATTTCGACATCAGATGCAAAATCAGCAACCCCAAAAACCCCCATATACAGTCGAAGTTCTCTATAATGAATTCGCACTGAACCAGATTCCGCCCATTTTAAATACCAACTCCTTCAAGGGCAAAAAAATGATAAATCCAAAATTTGGGCCTGCAATAGCGATTAAAAGGACGTACAGACGGATAGAGCTAAATCAACTCAAGGGGCTGACGCTGATATAGAATATATATAGTTTTCCCATACCGAACACCCGTCCCTCTTGGTGTTACAAATATGAGACCAAAGTGAATATACCCATACCTCATGAGGTGCAGGGTATAAATTATATACTTTATTTTGGTAACCCAATGAAATTCCGAATTGATATTGGTTTTTAGTATGTACTCTATTTATTTTACTTGAAAAACCTCATCTCCAAGCAGTGCCTAATATTGATCACAAGTAAATGCTACAATTTAATGACGGAAGCTTTAAAATTTTCGCAGCAAAGTTGACATTTTTTTAACCAGTTCGTTACAGTATTGGCAACAGTAGATGGCATGGAATCCATTTTAAGCTCTGCGAAAAATCCTTTCTGTGCAATGATAGTTCAGAAAAATGTATTCCATTCGGTTTGCGGAAAAATCCATTGAGAATGGTTATTCCAAGGTTGAGTGAGTATTTTTTTGTGTGTACATTTGAGAGTTGTTTCCACTTACAATTTGTTAAATTTATTAAATGCGTATACCAATATTACACCACAGTTTCACCATTGCATAACCACTGTATGCAGAGCAAGGTTTCCAAAAAAAGTATGCATAAAGAGAAGAAAATCGTGTGTCACTCACCTTACAATCGTGGCACTGGTGTATTTGCGAATACACCTGCCTACAATCGAAGCGAAAAAGTATCTCCGCCACTTCGCAGGTGATACGCGTTGCCAGCGAATCCAAATCCATGATATCCGTAAGGACGCGCACACACTCAACGCCCCCACTGAGTGTGGCATTCAGTGCCACCGTATGCAAGGCACTGAACACATTCCGTTCGCAGCAGTGCTTCAGTCGCAGTGAGCGCAGGTGGGCCACCAAATCGCCAGGCGACTGGAGATTGCACAAATGCACGGGACTCGTTTCGTCGGTGTCGCCCAAGTAATCAAGGCACTGTTGTTGCTGTTCGTCGGTGTGATGTTTGTCCGGTCGGGTTTGCTTGCTGTTGTTGTTGTTGTTGTCGTGACTGTTGCTGTTGCCACTCTGATCCTGCCTCAGGAGATTGTATTTCAATTCGTAATTATTGTGATTCAAATGATTGAACGTATTCGCGTTGACATTGTTCGCGTTCATTTTGACAATATTGTTGTTATTTTGACTTTGTCGTTTGATGGCACTGACGCCATCTTGTTGCATTACTTCGGCATGCGTGGGCGCTTCGTCGGACGTAGTCGCGAGCGTCGTCGTTGTGGCTATTGTTGTTGTTGCTACTACTGCTGATTGATCCGCTGCTCCTTCGCTTGCCGTTCGGTGATTTTCGTATTCGTTTAGATCTCTCCGTACCTTTGTCATTATCTTATTATTGTAGTTGTTGTTGTTGTTGTTAATATTACTTGACTTAAGATTAATTGTGTTTGCATTAATTAAGTAATTCAGTTTATTATCGTTAGGTTTTATGTTAAAATTATTCATATTTTCCTTATTATTTAAACGTAATTGTTCGCACGATTTCGGACACGTTGGTGGGCCGGGGCCCTCATCTACCCATGCCACAGGCAGTGTACCAGCCGAGCACTGACCCTGGAAAGAGACAAGAAATAAACAAGAAATTAGAATGATTTAATACAAAATTTAAAAGTTTCATTGAAATTTAGAATTTTTTCAAAGTTCGAACAAAATTTCGAAAATAGAATTTTTGGAATTACTTTTTTGTGATCTTTGAATTTTTTAATTGATTTACTAAAAACTAATTCTACTTCTATACAAATTTCTACAAAATTTTTAGAATAAAAATAAATTTTTTTCGAAGTTCGAAGATTTTTAAAACATTTTTCGAAGATTACATTTTTATACCCCCACACTCACTGTGGCAGGGTATACTCACTTTGTCACAACGTTTGTAACGCCCATAAGGAGGCGTGTCCGGTATGGAAAAGTATATATATTCTTGATCAGTATCACCTCCTGAGTCGATTTCGCGATGTCCGTCTGTCCGTCTGTCCGTCCGCACGATAGCGGTCGCAGTTTTGGAGATATCGACTTGAAACTTTGGGTACATTTTTTTCTCGTGAATACTGAGATCAAGTTCGAGAATCAGCCAAATCGGACAAAAACTGGGCGTGGCTCCCATACACCGAAAAAAAAGGTAAAAATTTTGTATTGTTGTATTCGATTGGAAATGTTTAGAAACGTATTTTTGACATGGTCCGAGGTTCCGAAGCCACATATATAAGGGTCTAAATGGGGTCTTGAGACCAATTTTTTTTTTTTTGTGGATTTAATTGGAAATTTTTAGAAATGGATTTTGGACATGGTCCGGGCTCCAAAACCACCTATAATTGGCTCAAAATAGGGTCTTGAGACCACATTTTTTTATGTTCGAGGTACTTCTTCCTACTGTGTGGGGGTATTCCAACTTCGGTATAGCCGAAGATAGTCCACTCTCTAGTTTTATTTTGTGTTTGCTTTTGCTAATGCTAGTGATAACACCCACTGATCGGGTGTGCATTTCAAAGCCAAATGTTTTAGGAAGGTTAGAGCAAATCAGGGACTGTTGCCGAAATAAATATCGGTTCCGGTTCTCAGATTTTAAAAAATATGATTCCAGTTCCGGTTCCGGTTCCCAAACTTGCTAAAACGATTCTGGTGCAAAAAATTTAAACGGTTCCGGTTTCTATTCCGGAACTGAAACGGTTCTGGTTTCAATTCCAAAACTGACCGAAATTAAAAAAAAATTGCTATATTCCATGAAACAAGTTTCTGAAACCGTCTAAGAACTTGTAACTCTTTACCATAAAACCCATAATCGCTTTAAGCTTACATAAAATAATTGCTAAAGCTGGACAATAAGAAAATCCAACTAAATGTGCTGTAATATTTAGTTTCTGGGGACAAGGACAACTTCACAAACACTAAAAAAAAATATATACTTAAAAGCTGAAAAAGAACGAAATGGAATTATAAAAAAAATGCAAGAACACATTTTTTAAAGTCTTAACAATAAAAATAAATAAAAAAACAAATGAAAAGCAATAAGTGCAGTTATGGCCGAACCAATTCGCGCACACATGTACACACACAGAACTTAACAAAACGACGCAACGAGGAAACGAATAAACGAACCAACGCACATATTGGAAAACTTTTCACCGCACACACACACACACGCACACCTATCCACAAAAAGTTCGAGTTAAAATTGTAGGAAGGAAGGAAAAACACACACAACGCTGCTTCGTTATTAAAGTGACCGCACTTACATGCCTAGAGGGGAGTTTCCCTCAGCGCTCAGCTGTTCAAATGAAAACACATGCGCGAGCACATGTGTATTTGGTTGGGTACGTATAGATATAAAAGCGTTACACAATGCACAATGCACACATTTAAGCATACATATGTGCATGTAATAATACCAGTCACTTTAAACTGCACTGCATTTAGAGTAGCGATGAGATGATGAACCATAATGAAGAAAAAATTGCAAAATAAAGCAAAATAGCAAGCAACAATAACCACCAATATTTTACAACAAATGTGGTGAAATTTACAAGGATAATTTATGCACTAACACAAATCGTGCATCCTGGCGAACGGTGGACAGAAAGTATTAAAATATTTTCTGCAAAGCTTCACAGTTTTCTCGTTTCAATGACAGACCTACACCAACTTAACTTTTTGTATGTAAAATATTTATTCGTTTGGTATAAATTAAAATTTTCTTTGTATATAAGTACTTGAAATAAATTCTTTTCTATATCATAGTCAAACAGATGCCTACTGAATTTGTTTTTTATAATAAAATAAGACGTAGAAGAAATTTTATACATTTCACAAATGTCTCGAAAAAAAATATTCCATCCCTGTTGACTACGCAAAGGTTTTTTACCTTGTTGAGAATTGTAAATTGCCTTAAGTAAATGCACTCATATGAATATTTTTGCGTTTGTCCTTTATACCGTATGTACAGTGTATTTAACTTAAGTGTGAATGCAAGTTTTCACGGAAAGTTCATGTGTGTGTGTGTGTGTTGTGTTTCTGTACTTCGTGCGGTAGTTGCTTGTACTTAAGTTCATGATAATTTGATTGTCCGTAAAGTAAAAGTAGCACTGCTCGCACAAAAGAAGTCCATTTGGCAGAGCAGTAATCGAATGAAGCGTGATCATTATAAAGAGAAACCTAATAAGTAACAAAATAAAATTATTAAGGAATGAAATAGAGCAGTTTATGATTTGATGAGGCATTCAGAAGCCGTAGCAATTCAATATTCTCTAAAATGCAAGAAGTGATGAGAATTCGTAAAGAAACTTCAATCCTAAATTTCCAATTTTCAGAGAATTAAAAAAAAAGGCGTCACTTGTGCCTAAACAAGCATGGAAAGAGACAAATAATAACAACAAATCATTTACAGGCAGGCACAGCATATTGAAGCAAAAAAAAAAAACAAGTGCAGGAAGGAGAAAAGAAAAAGAAAAAAAAGGGACGAAACATGATTTCAACAATATAGAAAAAGGCTTTGAGATCAGACCATGTCAAGGAGGAAATAAAAAATATATATAAACAAATAACCAAAAAAAAAAAACACAATTTTGTATTTATTGGGAGCCATCTGCGAACCCCAACAACAAAAAACAACTACAACAATGGACCAAAATAAGAAATTACAGAATTAAAAATCTTCAGCACTTCAGTACAAAGAGGAAATAATACATAAATAAAACACATACATTTCGCAAAAAATAACAAAAAACAACCCCAAAAAAAAACCCTTTTCTTCTTCTTGACTGTGGGGCCAAGTGGAAGGATGGAGTTCGAAAGGCTTGTGACTGCGAGATTTGAAGCGCTGACCTTAACTGGTTCACAAGTACAAATGCAGATCGAACCACACTGAAGCAACATGAGCGATGAGTGTGGTAGGGAAAAAAGGGAGTTTTTTTTACTACATTCATTGCGGGCTGAGTTTTCTGTTGCCTTCGGTTGGTGGCAAATTAATTGTTACTCACATTTCAAAGTCAAATCATATAAATTTGATTGCATTTAACATGCTCCACTGTGTGAAATCGGCGATTGGGGCACGGGAAAAGGCTACTATTTGTTTAGAATATTGATTTCCACTCGAAGTTTTACAGGAAACAGGAAGAGATTTTTTATATTAATGAGGGAGGGTACTAGAAAATTTGTAAAATATATAAAATTAAAAATAAATTAAATTTTTTCTAAAGAAAATATAAAAAAACAAATAAAATAGTTAGAAAATATGTACATAATTGAACAACAAAAATAAAAACTAGTAAGAGAATATCTTTGGTCTGTCCGAAGCTAAAACACCCTGCACATACGAGCATGATACCGTTCTGGTTATTTTTCGGCTATTCTATCGATAGTTTTTCAATAATTTATCGATCATCATTCGATATTTGATCGATAATTTTCATTTCCAGGAACATTTGAAAATTTTGTTCCCGACTAAAAAACCGCTTCAGTATTTCTCAAGATAAACGAAAATAATACAAATTTGGCGGCCATTTCGTATGGGAGGTAGGCGTGGTTCTTGTCCGATACAGTCCATTTTCAATACCGTCCAGTCATTAGCGAAAATGAGAGTAATGGAGTGGATAGCTCAAAAGCTACGGCAGTTATCGTGCGAAATGACAGACAGACGGACAGACGGACATAGCTAAATCAACTCAGGAGGTGATGCTGATCAATAATATATATAGTTTTCCTTACCGGACACGCCTCCTTATGGGCCTTACAAAGGGTGTGACAAAAACAATATACCCTTGGACAGTACACTCAAAGAATTAATATGTTTGGAGAACGTTTGCTTCAAATGTACTACTTTTGAATACAAACTTAAACGAAAAAACAAACAAAAAACATTTGCTCCAAATTAAGTCAGTTTGCCGCAAATAATAAATAAATTTGCAGCAATTCAAAAACGTTTCCAATAAAAGTATTGCATTTTACTTTTATTGGAAACGTTTTTAAATTGCTGCAAATTAATAATTAATTTCTAATAAACGTTTAAACGAATTCCCTATAAGCTTTGATTTTATCGACCAGAACGAAAGTAGCTCAGTGGTACAGCGTGTATGTGCGTAACTTATAAACCTTACGTCCCGCGTTCGAATCCTGGCTGAGCTGAACATTTTTTTTTTTCGCTACTTAAACGTTGGTCGCAAACGAAACAACAAACGAAGTGTATTTGTCCAATATTTCGTTTCTTACGAACAAAAAAAAACTTTGAGTGTAATAAGCAGGGTATAAAAATATTTATTAGGGCGGGTCAACCAAAGCCTTGATTTTCTTATTTCTTAGATTGGACTTTTGCGCAAATTTTAAGCTATGAGTGGATAACATAAAATAAAAGTCATGGGCGGACTGCAAATTTTCAGAATCAACATATTACCAATTCATTACCCAAAACCACATATAAAATTTCAGCAAAATCGGTTAAACACTGTATGAATTATAGCATTTTAGAATTATATTGGACACGTCCACCTCGAACGCCCAAAGTTAATGAAATGGCATATAGCTTATGACGAGTTCAATGAAATTACCTACATTTTGACATGTGTTTCATTAAAATCGGTCAAGTATTTCTTGAGTTATAAGGGAACAAGCATACATACTCACGAACAGTTTTATATAAGTAAAGATATCTTTCAACTGTATTATTTTGAATATTTCGAGGCTCAAAACTATTTGTAGACCTATGAATTGTCACTTATGAATTCTTCTTTTTAAATTTGTTTCGTTTATAAAAGAACAGGTCAGTAATTACACCAGGCAACAGAACACACTAGGAACACACTCGTCCCAAATAGTGTACTGTGTGAAAAGCCATCTACGAACCAATGTTTAACAACAATGAAGCTGATATGATTTTATGGTTTTCCCCTAGAACACAAGCAGTGGTAACTTCCTGAGGGTACATCTTAATTGATTTTGTATACAGCTGATGACAACAATAGCCTTGCACCGGTGATGCTTTGTGGATGAACTGAGTTCTGATGTATACACATAAAGTTGGTTGCCTAATGTGTCACAAACTGAGGGGATTTCCAATATGTTTTCTATGAAGCAAATAATTAAGCTTTACAACTATACATAAACTGATTTTATATGAATAAGCTACAGTCGGTCAATTTTCCACTTTCATAATCTCTTCCGATTTTTTTAAATTTTTAACAAAACTAAAGTTGGTCGCACAGTACAATAATTTGTATTTCGTAGTTTCCTATACATACTCAATAATGGCCAATAAAGCGCCATATTTCATTAACGCCTTAGTCCCTCATTAGACCTAATTACCCCGCCATACCATAGAGTTGACAAAAGAAAGCAAATGCACCACTTTCTGTGGAGTTTCGTGTATACATGATTCGCATTTAAGAATCTATTAACCCTAATGATAAGGCACGGATTAAGTATACACACGCACACCGTAGATTATAAGGCGACGCACAATTGTCAGGGCGCTTAGGGCGGTGGGCGAAAAAACGCCTCACGAAAGACATAACATGACGACGGTGAGTGTTTATTACAAGCATGACATAGTTTATGCGCCAAGACGAATAGCGAGACGAACGTATGCGGTTGACGTCGTAACGCACCATATCGCAATGCCTACCCACTGCCCGCTAAATCTTCTGCTAAATGACTTCTTTTGTTTTCATCTACCACCAACCCCACGGCGCATTTGACCCAACTTTTGGCCCGAACCCCTGCAAATTCAACACTATTTTGCATACACTCATATGAGCGTACATGCATTTGTCTTGCAGCGCATAGCACTTGACATGTTGGATGGGCCTTATCCGCTCCTATAATGGCATGGGGCCGCAGGGAGTAATGCTGGTGGTGGAGGTGGTGCTGTTGTGGTATTTTGAGTGCATATTAAGATTGTTGTTTCCTTGATAAATTGTGAATCACACAGAAGTGAATCCATGGGCATGCGTTGCTGTGTGTGTGTGTGTGTGTGTGTGAGTGAGTGTATTTATGTACTTCGTTTTTTTTTCTCTTCTTTTATACATTTTCTCATATAATATTTTTGTTGCACGTTGTAAACGTGTGTATGCATTTAGATTTTGCATAAAAGCAAATAGTCGGGCAGTAGTAAGGGGTGGCTGGTGTGGTGTGTAATAGTATCGTGCCTCACTGTGAGATTTCACGCATGTTTGCTTCTTTCAGTTCAAATGCAGTTGTTGTTGTTGTTGTTGTTGTTGTCGTAGTTGTTTTGGTATTTTAAGTATTTCGTGGAATACTCACAATAAGTGATGAAGTCAAGTAGGTGAAGGTTGTCACATGAAAAGCGCTCGAGAAAATTTGAAATGAAAAGAGAACAAAAGAAAAAAACACTTTCAATGTTTAGAAAAGTAAACACAACTGGCAATTATGATGGTGTATCACATATTACTAAATAAAATATTGAATTATTAGTTCTGTTTTGCAATTAAATATGCACGAAGGGCAAATAAACTTAATGAACATACTGGCAATTTTTCAAATAAACTTTTCATTCACTAGAGTTGAATGTTTTGTCCAGAGTGAAGTAAAGCCCTACTAAGGACGTGACCCAGCGGCTTAAATTCAACTAGTCTTATAAGAGCAAACTATCAAAGAAAAAACGCAATTGTCGGTGGGCACGAATGGAAAAATTTGAATTCTTTATTGATATGAGATAAATGTTACTCATACGCCACCAGAACATTTTTTTGTTTGTTTGTTGTATTGAGACTCCTTTTCCAACTCTGAAAGCTGAAGAAGCTATCGGTTATAGTGAAAGAGTTCCTCAAGAAGGTACTCAAATTCAATAGATTCACTCTGCTAGGTTGATCAATAAGCAAAGTACTCAGATAATTCTTATTTTGAGCCACGCCGATGGTAGTAGAAGTTAGACTTAAGGATAGTAGATTTGATGAAATGGTAATAGATATTATTTCCTTAGTGGAATAGTAAAATTCTGGTACACTAAAAAACAAAAAGGTCCACTGAAATCAAAAGATAAAAATCGAAAAAAAGAGAGTAAGTTTCAGTCGTTCAAAGCAGAGTTATATATACCCTACACTGCGCCATATTGGATCCGCCAACTGTAATTTTAAAACACTAAATATGGCAACACAAAAGCCTTTTGCCGTTACTATTACTCACAAAATGGTACTATCGAAACTATCGAAAATCGCTCAGAACAACTGCAAAAAGAAACAAATAAATATATTTATGCTCTGTAATGCATTAAGAAAGGGAGGAGAAAGAAAAAAAACACAAGAAACGTTTAACAAACAATTAAAACAAACTTACAAATTTCCCGAACCAACACTCACAAAAGAACCAAAAAGTGTACTTGGCTTGAACACCAGCAGCAACACTTCAAAATTTGCACAACTTAACCTCGATTCGCATTTCATGGTTTCATTTAGATGCATCATCTTCTTCGCTGCCTGGCTCATATTTGTTGTCATATTTTAGAACGACGCCTGCAGTTTCAACAACAATAACAACAGCAAAAACAATGAATACGGCAACTAACACAAAAGCTGCAGTTCATCATCATCAAAAAAAAAATATATAAATAAGCAGTATAAAGAAAGCGCAACATGAATCCATTGTCGTGCAATGGTCTACATAAACAACAACAACAACAACAAAAAGTGTGAAATAGTGGCAGCTTTGGTGCAACATCAGTCAGTCAGCTCGTTAGTGAATGAGGCAGTCAGTCTTAGTCACCCAGCGTGTCGCAGCAGTCTCTAAGAATAAGCATAAATGTTTGTCACTTGACGTGGGCTCAGCCGAGCTGAGTTGAGCTGAAGTGTGCCAAATGCAAATGTCGCTTTGTTGTCAAAATCATAAACATGCCTGGTGGTGAATTTCTTACGAGTGTATACGACGACATCCTGACGGCTGCACTAAAAAGCCAACCGATTTAAATAAACGAATGAATGCAAGAATGGTGCGCAAATCGTTATTGCCTAAACAGTTGTTGGCACTCATTGCATAGAAATTTAATATTTCAAATTAATTACATATCACTACTTGTTAGACTAGATCGATGTTTCCAATGGAGGATCACATTTGATAGCATTCCAATTTAAGAGAACTTCAATAAAATTTCAATGCAACAGTGTTGGTCCAGTCATTCTAGCGTTCTAGCATAGCACATGCGATTTTTTTGCTAAACTCATTCAGGGTCGTGTCCTAATCTTATTTCCAAAATGTCGGGACTGTAGAGGTGGTTCAGCTGGTACAACACGAAACGCGCTTCCACGAATATTTCGAAAACGGTGCGTCGTACAAGAAATCTTATGGTATCATTTTGAAGAGAATTACTCCAATTACTTTTTAAGCTAAAAACGGTTTTCGTGAAGTGAAGAAAGCTTGTATTATATAACGGTCAAAGTTGTATAAATCTGATTTGTGTGCAATATCTTGTAAACGGTAGAGTGCACGTTGACAGGACTTATCTTGTAGATAATAAAATTCTCTACAATTTGTATTTAGAACATTTTCTTGTGGGATTATTGGTTTGAAAGTTAAAGCCCGAAAAACATGAAATTTTTACTATTTTTCAAGATTTTTTTTCACTTTTATGTAAATTGTCACATTATTATTTTGGTTATTTTATGTTTGTCGAGCTATAACTTTTACACCACCATAAAACGTCGTAGGCGAAAATTGTAGAGAATTTCATTAGCTACAAGATTACCAACGTGAATTCAACCGTTTACAAGCTATTACACAAAAACCAGAATGACCCGTTTTATAAGCTTGGGACACACCCTGAATGAGTTCAGCAAAAAAAATCGCGTACGATAACTTTTGTAATTTTTGTATGGAGAAAATGCAGAATGACGGGGTGTGACGACCACCCAAAACGAATAGTTATGCATTTTTATCACCTGTTTTTCTGATTCTAAACGCATTTCTAATAATTACATTTTTTTTTGTGCTGGACCCAACCCTGATTTTCCAAACTTGGGGGCTTTTCAGGCACGTCTAAAAATACATATTTTTTTCGAAAAATTTTACAGTTTAGTCTCATAAAGGAACCAATTAAAACTGGGAGACATGGGTACTATTTTTTTCCCCCCCCTCTAACAAAATTCGCTAGTCATCATCATGAGCATTCCCAAAAGTTAATTTTGGTCGAACAGTGTTATATACAGGGTGGCCAATAATAACTGTCGTAGTTTTCATGCCAAACTTTAATTAAAAAAAATGTAGTATGCCATAATTGGCGACATTCAATTCTGAATAGCGACGAACGTCAAAGTCCATTATATTTCATTCAACATCGCGATAGACGCAAAAAGCGACCAACCCTACAAACCTATTTGCATGGGAATTGATTTATTTAGAAGAATTTTTTTTTGATTTAATAAAAGACAACAGTGCGTATGAGTAACATTATTTCTTTGAGTAACATTTAAATGTTCCTCATATGCACAGTTAAGCACGTCAAATGTGGATTAAATTAACCAAAAAATGATATCTATGCACACTACTATGCCTACATGGTGTATTAAGTTAGGCACAAAGTATATTTTTTCTTGATCAACATCGAGAATGGAATCGAGCAAACG
This sequence comes from Heteromyza rotundicornis, assembly GCA_951394025.1. NCBI lineage: Eukaryota > Metazoa > Arthropoda > Insecta > Diptera > Heleomyzidae > Heteromyza > Heteromyza rotundicornis. The sequence goes on along the minus strand of OX596011.1, from coordinate 14,312,872 downwards.
AAAATATTCAAACAGAAAATTGAGGTGAGAAAAATTTTCTTTTGGCTGATTTGGTAGAAATTCCACAGCCACCTCTAAAGGGACCAAATTAGAGTCAAAATTTGAGTCAAAATTTGAAGTTTGTTTATAGCTTAAAAATGAATTCCTATTCATAAGTAATAATCGGATAATTACTGCCTAAGCGTGGAAACGTTTTCCCACATTGACTACGGGAACAATAAAACCAATCCCGAAGGCACAATTAATTCAGACTTATAAGGTCTTATGCTATATAATACAAACTCACTCACACAAACACTTGCATATGTGTACACTCAGAGGGCCACTCACTCACCGCAATCAACCCCAACCTATTAGCTCTTTTTGAATGAAGGCACAGATCAACATCAGAGATGCCATCATCTCCACCGGATGAACAAAAGAGTCAAATGCCTTTTGCCATCGCCACTCATAGAGAACAATTGTGAGGTTGTTTTGGTTGGTTGGCTGATACAATGCAGTACATACGTATGTATGTATGGCTGTGGTGTGTTAAAGTGAAAGTGATGCAGCAGATATTGGCTTTACTATGGGCGCTTGTTGAACTGTTCAGAGCCTGCTTTGAATGTGCCTCGGCGTGAGGGTATGTGTGTTAGTAATACGCATACAATGCACTTTTTTTTTGAGTAATTTTTCCGGTTAGGCTTCGTTTTTTTATTCCTACTTGTGTATCATTTCATGTCTTCGCTTTTCCGTTCGTTTGCACAACATTTAAATTTGTAAGTATGCCCAATGGCATGTTGGCACAATTATTTCTAGCTGGCAACAAGTTGCTCTGCACTAAAATGCAAATGCCATTTTTTTATTTAGTTTTTATGCTCCACATTTTACAGTGCCTGTAACCTGCCTGTGTGCACGCCATTGACATTTTGCATGGGTGTGATGTGGTAGCGGCGATCATTGTCGTCTTTGTCGTGTCAAAGTACTAAAATCATTTTGCTGCCAGGCAATACTGTGCATATACATGCACTCAGAAAGGAAAGAAAGTACAGCCCCTCGAGGTGAATCATTTAAGAGCGAACGTTTAGTGATGAATATTTTACGAGTATCAATCGAAGGCTTTTGCCATTAAATATTAGATAAGCTTCTTCGATATGGTGAAGTATTGCGAGTAGGCGACTTTTGAGTGGAGTGTTCACTGTCGAGTGTTGATTTGCGAGAGTACAGACTATTTTTTTTTCACACCTATTTTTTTCTATCGATAGCGTATTTAAATCTACGTCCAACGATTATAATGGTTGATATTTGACAAAATTAAAATTATTTTTAACTAGGTGCCAAGTGGACAGACGAACAAACTGGCGGACGGACGGAAAGACCGACAGACGATGTTGCATACTTTCAATCAGCGAATGACTCCGATCAAGAAAATATATACTTTTCCATACCGGCAACGGCTCTTTTCTATGCACTGCAAACAAATCTAGTAATCAATTAAGCTACACACAAAAAAAAGTCGGTGAATCTAACCGAAAAAGAGGGTTGAAAATGCTCCAACCGTCCAATGTTGTACGTTTAACCGATGAGAGATGGTAAATCTATTCCACAATTTTTTCACAGATAAGCTGTTCGGTAAATTTGTGAAAAATTCACATTTAACCAAAAATTGTGGTAAAAGAACTTACAACAACAACAACAACAACAACTTTTTCGATTATTTGAACTATTTTATGTTGAATTTTGAAGATTAATTTTAACAATTTTTTGTGGTTATTCCAACCTACCAACAACGACATTTTTTTCTGTGCTTAAGTTTTGAATTTGCTTAGTTGGATATTAGAGAATAATGCCATGGTGTTTTACCGTTATTCTATGCAACTATTTTTTTTCGCTGAGTAGCTCGTATATTAGTGTTTTGAAACGTTTGTGTGTCGGTTGCAATTCCGCGATAAGGCGATAAAATTGCAAAGTAAATATTAAAAAACCAATGGAAATCTCTTCCTATTGCAATGAAATTGTACGATTAGCGGTCAATCAAAGACTTCTAATTAAATATTTTTAATACAAATTTGTAATTAAAGTTCTTCGTCCAAATAGCTTGTACGTGAACGTATCATTTGATTATATTGCGGTTATTATTGTTTGAAGGAAATTCGAAATTGATTCTCTTGCCTGAATGTAATTCGTTTTAGGGATTAACTCATATTTCAATCAGGCCGTGGTTAGTGCTGTTCTTAAAGATAACGTAAAATTTACAAGAAAATTTTACAATGTAATTTATATTATTTATAGGCAAGGCGGTGGGGGCGGTTTGTGCAGTTACTGTTCGGGGCCACATTTTCGAATTCTAACACTTGTATCGCTTTTAACGTTAATCAGCTTTTGTTAAATTTACAACCTCAAATTAAAATTAATCGGTATTACCGTAAGAGGAACTTTTCATATCACCCTCACACACATCACTTTGTCGTTATTAAATGCTTACATTGGATTTTATGCTGCTCAAGTACAAGCTATTTTCCCCCATGACAACTAACAATGAATACATGCAAATGTTCGTGTGTATTTCGATGAACAATGAATGCTTTGCTGTCGTATCATTAGAGAAACACATTCGACAAATTTACAAACAGCAAGTTCCGCACAAATATTTGCTTAATTAATATCGATAAAATGTTTGCGCATTGAGTTGAAGGACAACAAATGCAAGTTGTGGAAAATCGAAAATAATTTACTATCAGCAGCAGCAACGACAACAACAACCACAATAACAACAATAACAACAAAAGTGACAAAAATTACAACAGCCGTGGAGTGATAAAACAGGCAAGCTGTCAAATTTCCATATGTCATATGCCAAACTAGTGGATGGGCAGCGGAACCAGAAACAAAAGGCACAAAAAAAAAAAAAAGAAATAATCAACTGAATTCTTGCGAACGAATTGATGGACAGTCTCCGTATGCGTATCACTTTTGTATCTACCGCACACCATCATCAGTACAGCCATCGATCCATTTATCAAAAAATATGCAAACAGAAATGATGTGACAGTTGTTTGGCAAAATGTCGCTATTCATAAATTTGAAGTATTTCACCTGTTGTTGTGCTGGCTGGCTGGCGAGTTGGTGGTGAGTTTTGTCAACTCATTTCGCATTAATTTGGGTGCGGTTATTCGTGCCGAATTCCGGTATGCCAGTAGGCTAACACCGAATGCGCGCGTGTGTATGTATTTATTGTATGATTCATTATGCCTCGATAAATGCAAAAAAAATATTGAAAAGAAAAAAGCAAACCACCGAATAATGCAAATAAGACAACAACAACAACAACAACCACAACCACACCCATACGAATGTGTATGAAATTCATTTAATTCTGAATTGGTGGACTCCAAAAAAGGAAAAAGTGAATGAAATAGTCATCCAACCTGTCCACCTGGAATGATTAAGTGTTTTAGGTTGGCTCAATTATTTATTTTCCCACTGACCATGAGTTGAACCCATAAGTTTAGCCCATTTACATGTTGGTTGTCAGAGCAAATAGATCAATTCATTTAGTGAAATTAATTACTCTGTTCGACAGGACAACGTTACTTTGAATAAAAAAAAAAAAGTTTTTAGCCTCCAAACTTAGGTTATGTTTGTGAATCGGTAAAATTGGACAAGAACTGAGGCGGGCTCTTATACAAAATGCCCAAAAACAGAAAAGGAAATTTAACAAAATCCTTTTGGAGGAACAATGGATAACAGAATGGAACTTTGCCTCAATAAAGGACCAATGCAGTAGGTAAAACCTCTCGACCATGCATGCTAACGAACAAATCATGGACCCTTTTCAAATGGGGAACTGCTACTGCACCACAATGTGAGTGCGGCCACTCAAAACATAGCACACCTGAGACTCAAGGAGGAGCTATAAAAATACAGAGAACTGTCACATTAGGTCACCATACAAAATTTTACCCGATTTACCCCAACTGTGACCCCACTGTATGTAACACTAGCGTGGCCCAAAATGAACTTTTTTCGGTGGAGATCCACAATCCCCTTAAAATAGTTTCAGTGAGAAAATATTCACCAAAATATGTGGGTCAACATTAACACGTTCCCCCCGAGACTCGAATTTTCCCATATAAATTGTTATGTGAAAAATTTGATTTTTTGAACATAATTTTTCAAATTGCGGAGTAAAGCTTAAAAAATTGTGAATCCAGTAGAAATGGTAGAGAACTCTTCAACGAAGAAATCCATGCAAAAAACCCTCCTAGTGGTATCATTGTGATTAATCTTAAACGTTTATTGGTTAACCAAATTTACCTGCCCATCATTATCTGACCAACATTGAAAAAATTCTCTTTAAGTACTTAATATTTATATTAAATTAAATTCTAGCAACTGATTACTACTCAGTTTGTATGCCTACTTTATGTCAAAAAGATTTACTCCCATCACCTCGAAGTATGACGTAAGTGTACCGAATTCCGGTCACTTTACTAATTTGCCGATATTTCCAATTTATCCATCGAAAATTAAATTACAAATAATTTCTTATGATAGACCATGCCTTTGCAGATTTGTTTTTCGATTTTACTACAAGAATTTTCGTTGTCAAGAAACGGTCGTTTTTAGTAAATTTCAGTGGGCAAAATGCTAATAAGTGGAAAAATTTAAAATCAATTTTTCAACTAGAGAGTGGACTATCTTCGACTATACCGAAGCTAAAATACCACACAGTAGGAAGAAGTTCCTCGAACATAAAAAAATGTGGTCTCCAGACCCTATTTTGAGCCAATTATAGGTGGTTTTGGAGCCCGGACCATGTCCAAAAACCGTTTCTGAAAAATTTCCAATCAAATCCACCAAAATAAAAAAAAATCGTCTCAAGACCCCATTTAGACCCATACATATGTGGCTTCAGAACCTCGGACCCATGTCAAAAATATGTTTCTAAACATTTCCAAACGAATACAACAATAAAAATGACTTGAAAAATTGTTACCTTTTTTTCGGTGTATGGGAGCCACGCCCAGTTTTTATCCGACTTCGCTGATTCTCGAATTGTATTCACGAGAAAAACATGTACCCAAAGTTTATGAGCGTTACAAACGTTGTGTCAAAATTAGTATACCCTGCCACAGTGAGTGTGGGGGTATAATAAGAAAAAAAAGGAAAATGTTGTGTACTTTTAGTTGTAAACATAAAATACAATAAATTATTTGAAAATCTGATTGGCCGGAATTAGGATCGCAGGTGGCCGGAATTGGGAGAATTTTTTTTGTTTCGCTCGCAAGAGTTAAAATTTTTTATTTTTTATTAGAAACCTCAAACATTTGGAAAAAACCCTTATCTATTACTTATATAAAAATCTTTGTGAGTTTGTAGGTTAGTAGGTTTGTATATTTGTTCCCTTATAACTCAAGAAATACTTGGAAAATTTGCAGTCCGGCCACTGCCACGCCTTAAAATTTGTAAAGCTCTGTAACTCGGGTCCAATTCAAGAGATTTCGGTGTAATTTTGGATTTAGTGCTGGGTGGTGAATGGGCAGAGGGTTGACTATGGAAATTTAAGATCCGCCCACTGCCACGCCTTAAATTTTTGAAAGCTTTGTAACTCGGGTCCTATTCAACAGATTTCGGTGTAATTTTGGTGCTGGGTGGTGAATCGGCAGAGGGTGGACTATTAAAATTAAAGGTCCGCCCACTGCCATTCCCTAAAATTTTTAAAGCTCTGTAACTCGGGTCCTATTCAAGGGATTTCGCTGAATGTGCAGAGGGATGACTTGCAAAATCTATTTTTATTCCAGTTGCTTAAAGAATACATATAACATTTATACTTTAACATGAAATTACAAAATTATTGCGAGCGAAGCTGTGGGTATAAGCTATTATTTAATAAAAGTTAATTACCAAGACTATGTGATCAAAATATTCGTTCCTGTCTTTGAAGGTTTTAAATAGATCTTCCAGAGCATTTAATTTGGCCTTGCGATCAGTGGCCGGAATAAGGTACACTTACGTTAATACAATTGCTAAAAGAACAATTGTTGCACTTACAAAAAAAAAAAAAAAATAGTGAAAACCAATACACAAACTTTTCTACAAGATTGCATGTTTCCGGTGGTAAAAGCAATTTCTAGTAGCAAAATGGCATTACAAACTTTTTTTTTCCCCGTAAATTTTCATTGTGATCATTTGTACGTGTGTGAGTGCGGATATATGTGTGATTACGGTCATATGGCTTGTCTACGCCAACAGTCAATTGTTGAAGTTTTTAGTGCTCTGCCGCAGCTGAGCTATTGTGCACTGCAACTTAATTCAATTGTGGCTCAGCAATTGGCGCGATGCACATGAATCGAGACAAAGGATTGCGGAATGCACGCGGCTTTTAATCTGGGGTGCCAGGTACAAAATGCAACACGTAACAAGACAATACGATAAAGCGGCGAGGTCAATTGGTTGAGTTAATTGACAAAGGTGTGAAGCTAAATGAATCGAGATTGAGGCCTACTTAGTGATGAAGCCCTTTGCAGAACTGTAAAAATGTCTGCACATAGATTAGAATTGACTTGCAACACAATTTCAATTTATTTGCCCAGCAATTGCAATAGCAACAAGCTCTAACGACTCCACTTTAACCGCAAAGCCAATACCGAATAGGACTGAATCAAACATCCGGTGGGGGCCCCCATCCCTCGCGGCTGCCTAATAACCCAGCCAGGTTATTAGAGCTTTTAGCGCTCAAATTGGCTAACCGCAAACCGCTGCCTGCCGCCACTTTCAGTTTGTTTCCGCTGCAAATGTACACACATTCGAAATTTGATTTGATGGCCCCTTTTACGATATGGAATCCTTCCAAAAGTTTTGCCCTCCATCTGTTCGGTTACAGGCAAATACTTGAATTTCAACTTAAATTTCAGTTTTTCCAATTTTTTTTTCATTTAATTTCATTTTGTTATTTTTTTCTACTTTTTAGTTGCAGTTTGGCAATGCAACTGTTGCCTTTGAGCTCTACTGATATTTTGGCATTCATTCAAAATGGGTTTTTTTCCCATATCGACCCATTTGTGGGTAAATGTATGCACGAAGACGTGCGAGCAGCCATCAACCATCAGAAGTCATCATCCATAATGTGCAGACAGAAAATTCGTGGGTGGTTTGGCTTGCATTCAGTACGAAAGTGTTCAGAGCAGGTTGTACGGTGTACGGTGTTTGTACGTGCAACTACTCTCTTATTCACCTTATCCTTTCAGCATGCAGCATGCCAGCGTAGCTTGATTGCGGTTTCGTAACTCCAAACGTCGCATCGCTTTGCACCGCTTTGTCGTGGTTTTCGGAGACTTTCGAATTGTGAGCGCTGATTTCATAATTACGCTATTAAGGAAATTATGCTTTAATTGGAGTCAAATGGGTGGTGGATGGGTGGTATGGGTGCGCCGGCTGGATGAACGTTTGACGGTAAGTCTGTATCGCATCTCGGATTGGCTGAAATTAAACTCTTTTTGAATGCTATTTGCAGCCGTGTGCGCTCGTTTTGAATTACAATTAAAGCGTTCAAGTGAATCCTTTAATTATAATTTTTAATGTTGATTTGAATATTCGGTGAGTAGCTACTTAACAGTGTTGGGTATAATTATTTGATTTGGTAAAGCACCGGCCAGACTAGGAAAATATTTTCCCAAATATATATAAGTACGTACGAGTGTACTTGATTTTAAGGCATTGGGCAGCAATTAGAATTGAACAATTAAATAATAATTGAAACCTCTGAAAGCATGGATATGCCCAGTTGTTGGACAGTGAAAGTTGTAATGCGTTCCCTGGTCAGAATCACAATTTTAAAAAAAATGTTTTTTTTTTATTTTCAATCAATATTGTTTTTTTTTCAGTGTCCAAACAATATTGCATTTGCTTTGAGCCCCCCCTTTCGTTCCATCCGCACAAAGTTTAAAATGCCTTTCACAATCGAATGGTAATTTACCGCAAATTCAAAAAAAAAAAACAACAAAATTTGCCAATTCAACAGAGTAACAACAACACTGAAAGCCAATAACAACAAACGGTAATGAATGCGCTTCAAAATGTACACACTTCACAGCTGATAGCTGCGCCATCTGTTGGAGCCATCGTTGCCGAAGAACATCGTCCAGTCATAGTCATGGCAGCAATTCAATGCGATATGATGCGTTCGTATTGCTTTGCGTGGGGCTGTGTGTGTGTGTATATGTGTACTAAGGGTGAGTATTAAGCATTTTGCTGGTCTTCACTTGGGTAGGGCGTTATAGGTGGCTTTTAATGCTAGAGGGATTGGGGGAGTACTACCAGCAGTGAGTCTTGTTTGTTCTCGTCTCATTCGTTTGTCTTTCTTGTTATTGCTGTTGTTGTTGTTTTTTGCTTTTGGTGAACATTTTTCGTACACTTTTCCAATGAAAATGATGTAATCACATTGCACTGGCTACAAATAATTGATTTTGTAGTATCCTTGACATAAATATTCGCTCGCTGGCAGTGAGTAGGTCCCGGCGGTTTGGATTTCGTTTGGTTTCACTTCTGCTTTGATAATTTTTTTTTATTTTTTTGGTAATATTAAAACTGTGAAGTGGGTTTAATGTAATGGGCATATCCATAACTTGTGTTTACAGTGTTGAACGTAATATTGTTGAATCTGTGCATACAGTGTATGTTGTGTATGACCACAAAGGCATATGAGAATTTTCAAATTGAAACAAAGACAAATTCAAAAATGGTAAAGCATCAAAACCGGAATCTTGCCACGTGACCAGCGGATTAAATCTACTACAAGTGAGAAACTATATTTTTTTAAAACTATTTTCCCATTTTTAAAACATTAGCTGCTTACACGTCAACTGCATTGTAGCTTTTTTTATTTTCTAAAATTTTCAATTTAACCTCTTCCGTCATAACATATTACCATACATTAAAAACTTTTTGCTATTTTATCAACAAAATTAACAAGCAGCTTTCGTTTAGCATACCTACTGCTCGGCATTGTAGTGTCCAATTAAAATACCAAACTGGCAACTCCACCGCCACCAATGTTGGGTCGAATTAAAAAGGTCCTGCCGCCACTTTTTTTTTGCGCTATGCTGCTTAAGCGGCTCGCTCTGGTTCGGATAAGTGGGTAGTACAGTATCAGTCAAATGCAGAGCACATTACATCACATACATATAAACATATGTATGTACCTACATCATATTTAAATATTCCAACTGTGAGAAAAGGTGCGCCAACACTAAATTAATGTGAATAATTTATTTGTTGACAAATGAGCGCTAACGATGCCTTCTTACCGCTCGCGTGTGTGCGTGTGTACTTTCGTATTCATCGTAACTTTTATCGGCTTATCCTTGTGATAAGAGCAAACTTATTTTCCACAGTAGGTACTCGTAATTGGGGCAGTGACACATAAGAGGAGTTTCGTTTTTGTTTTTTTTTTGTATTTTAAGTGAATTCGATTTTGTTAAGAGATTTTCTTATATTTTGTATACATATATGCGTGTACATTAAGCTGCCTCACATAGGAAAAGGTGGTTGGGGCCAATCCCTGAAAACGAACTTAGGCTTCTCTTATGACGATTCTCATACAATTTCAAAATAAGTCAGTTCACGAAAATAATGAAAAGCTCCAAAACATTTGCCCAAAACATAATAATAAGGGATGCAAATGCATATTTTACTGGAACGTTGGATGGACTTCGGACAAAAAAAAATGATTTAAAAAACTAGAGAGTGGACTATCTTCGGCTATACCGAAGCTGAAATACCCATACACAGTAGGAAGAAGTACCTCGAACATAAAATTATGTGGTCTCAAGACCCCATTTTGAGGTACCTATAAAAATTTTTAAAGCCCGGACCATGTCCAAAATCCGTTTATAAAAATTCCAATCAAATCGACCAAAAAAAAAACTGGTCTCAAGACCCTTATGTATGTGGTTTCAGAACCTCGGACCATGTCAAAAATACGTTTCTAAACATTTCCAATCGAATGCAGCAATAACTAGAGAGTGGACTATCTTCGGCTATACCGAAGTTGAAATACCCCCACACAGTAGGAAGAAGTACCTCGAACATATAAAAATTTGGTCTCAAGACCCTATTTTGAGCCAATTATAGGTGGTTTTGGAGCCCGGACCATGTCCAAAATCCATTTCTAAAAATTTCCAATTAAATCCACAAAAAAAAAAAAATTGGTCTTAAGACCCCATTTAGACCCTTATATATGTGGCTTCGGAACCTCGGACCATGTCAAAAATACGTTTCTAAACATTTCCAATCGAATACAACAATAAAAAATGTTTACCTTTTTTTTCGGTGTATGGGAGCCACGCCCAGTTTTTGTCCGATTTGGCTGATTCTCGAACTTGATCTCAGTATTCACGAGAAAAACATGTACTTAAAGTTTCAAGTCGATATCTCCAAAACTGCGACCGCTATCGTGCGGACGGACAGACGGACATCGCGAAATCGACTCAGGAGGTGATACTGATCAAGAATATATATACTTTTCCATACCGGACACGCCTCCTTATGGGCGTTACAAACGTTGTGACAAAGTGAGTATACCCTGCCACAGTGAGTGTGGGGGTATAAAAAAGACTTGAAAAATGTTGACCTTTTTTTTCGGTGTTTTTGTCCGATTTGGCTCAAAGTTTCAAGTCGATATCTCCAAAACTGCGACCGCTATCGTGAGGACGGACAGACAGACGGACATGGCTAAATTGACTCCGGCAGTGATGCTGATCAAGAATACATATACTTTTCCATACCGGACACGCCCCCTTATGGGCGTTACAAACGTTGTGTCAAAGTTAGTATACCCTGCCACAGTGAGTGTGGGGGTATAAAAAAAGAAACTGTGCAGTAGGGTATTATTATTATTATTGAACGGGATATGCACTGCGTCCAATGGTGAACTATTGTGTCCCGTCAAGGACTTATAGCTACTCTATAAGTCCTATCCCATTGAGAAATTGTAGTATCGGGCCTACTTCTAGGGATTTCAATATGTGTTCTGGTATTTGGTGGTCGCCCAGATATCTTTTCCGTTTTTGCATGAGTGCGGGGCACTCTCCTAAGATATGTTTTGAAGTTTCAGTGTCCTCCGTGTAAAACCTGCATTTGTCGTCCGATACTATTCTCAGTTTTGATAGGTGGTAGTTTAACCTACAATGTCCTGTCAAGATCCCTGTTATTATTCTGCAGTAGGGTAACAGGGTGTCAACAACTTTCGCAAACTTCCGGTCATTTTGAAAATGCATTCATCTAGTTTGTCAAGTTACTCCTGTCATGAGGACTGTCTGTAATGCTGTGGTAATTGCATTGCCGAACAGTTAATTGAACAGATGAAGCATAATATGTTTCAAGTAACAACATTTTGCCTGTCATGTGAAAACCATTACAGAAAATAGTTAATACAGGCAACTACAGTTACCACATACTACGTTTCAACGACTAGCTGCAATTTACATAACAGGAAAATGGCGATTATTCGCAAATAGTGACAATTAGTGAGTTTCATAAGTAGTTATAAGTTATAAGTAGTCAGAAGGGCATCAGCCTTGGGTTGCATAACAACACGAAAATTCCGCTTAGAAGCGTTATATTTCGGAATATGTGTTCGGATGAATTTGCAGCAAAGGTGATGTGCATCATAATCACCTAATTGATGGCATGAGCAGCGTTAAACCAATTTTACCAACTAAAGCCTATTTAATTAGGGGTTTGCATCTTAGGTGCTTCGTGTATTCAGTGACCTTTAGTATAATTTTACAAGGAACATTTTTGGAAGTGAACTCCGATGAAGCTAATTCGTTAGCTGTTTTGTTTCTGCAGAAACCATGAATGGTCACATTTTTATAGAGATAACGAACTACAGTCAAGTTAATACAAAGGTTAGGGAGCTTCGAGATTAACGTAAAAGGTGACCAGAAATTTCACTTCAGTAATTCATTTTGAACGAGTTCAGCTTTGTGGAAATTATTACTAAAACATGATGAATGCCTCTTCCCTTTTTATATTAAAGACTTAAGACCTGCCTAGCTTATTGCCTATATTATGAATCCTGAATTTCTCAATATCGCCTACTTTCTAAAGCAACCTCCGTGTTGGATCGATATCAAAAAGTAAATCGGAATTTGAGCAAAACCGTCTTGTAATTACTACGCGGTTGCCACAATCATAATTATGCAAAGAAATTAGTATGCGAATGGAAAGCAAATCTGTTTTAGGCGGAAGCAAATTTGCAATTGGATTGAATTGAATTAAATTTGCATTCAAAAATAGTTAATAAATAATAAAATCTGGAATTATTCTTGGCAAACCTCGACGTGCCAGATATCATCATCATTACCATATTGCAAACACACACACACAAACACACACACACACTACACACGTTCATACAACAACAATTGCTTTCATTTCACCTTCTGGCAGCGATTTCAGTTAAAAACTGCCAAGAAAATCACAAAAAAATTGTCTCAAAATGGCGGCGGAACAATTGCCATTTCGCTTGATGATTTGTTTGTTGACGGCTGAAGTGAGGAATGGAAAGTCATTCAGAACGAGATCGAGTGGCACGATGAGGCAAAATTGCCACAAACACTTTGCATATACAATCAGCATGAAAGACCCTCACGTTTGAGACTTAAGTGCTGCAAGCTTTCAAAAAAAAAAAAAAAAAAAAAAAAAAAAAGACAAAAGGAAAGGAAAGGCAAAAAATGCAATGAAATGAAGAAAAATAAGAAAAAAAACCAATTCTGAGAATGGAAACTAAAAATCCGAGCTGAGCAATGAAAACGGAAACTGCTGGGCGGCTCAAATGGCGGGAAAATATAATTGAAAGAATATTGCAATGGCAGAAAAAAAAAAAGTGAATTAAATGCAATGACAGCCACAAGAGAATGAAATCAATTTTCTTTATTTTATTCTTTCCTTCATTTTTGATTACAAAACTAGGAGCATTTTCGAAATGCCATTTCATTTGGACACTCGGCCCGTTACCCGTTACCCTTCATCCGACTCTGGCCACCGAACAAAGTACTGAACGAGTGAACAAAGTAATGAAGTACAAAGTAGTGTGACACATTTGCCACTGTGGGCAGGAGTGACACTTGAAAAAACAACATTTTCTCAAGAAAGACCAAGAGTAAAGATGACGAATCCAAAGCCGAAGCCAACATGATGAAGTCGAAGGAGGCTGTAGGCAGTAGTCGCCCATTCACAGCGTTTCGATGCTGCTACCACTGTGCGTTGGTTGTGGGGGCTGCACGTTGTCATGTCACTTGACGGCTGCACATATTCGCATGACTACTGCACAGGCAAACAACAAAAAAAAAAAAAAAAGAAATGAAAGAACAAAATTAATTGCACCACAAAGAGGACACAGTGAAAGAGAACTTGAGGTGTCCTTTTTATTTTTAAGCAGCTCACAACGACAACGACGACGACGACGACGAACGAACAAATGAACGTACGAATGGAAGATGTTACTGAACAAATCATATCGAAATAATTCATGGCAAGTTCTTCTCCGCCCTGAAGCTCTTCTTGCTTCAAGTACCTAAACCCTTGCTCGTACCCTCTGCCTTTCCTTCCTCCTCATTGAGTGTTTTCTTTTTTGTAGTCTTTGCTTGGATTTTTCTCTGGCCTAGTACGGTTTCATGCTGCTCACAATCAGCGTGCAATTTAAAAAAAAAATTAAAAAATAAAACTGAAATTGTATTCTCTCTACCCTGTTCGAGCAGCAACACTGTTTGCGCTCCCTTTTCACTTTGGCTGGGTATTGTTGTGGGCTTATTGTTGTTGCTTTATCCACGTGCAAGGTCGCAGATTTCAGCGAGATATTATTTAATTGTGTATTTAACTGAAGTGAGGATACAAATGTTTTGTTCGCCGCTTTTATATGCAATTTTGCCTTTCTTTCGTAACCATAAGGCATAAGGGGGGAAAGGTCATATTGGAGATGCACTTTGCCATTTGGACGGAACAAGAAACAGAAGAATGTTATTCATTTGGCACATGTTTGGTTTGTTCGAGTTCTTGGAACTGGATAAAGGTGCCAGTGGCAACGATTGCGCTGCCATTCGGTTTTACTGTTATTCTTTATTCGAATGACATTGGGAACTTACCTGTAAATCTGGAGCTGTGCCAGGTTGTGCCAGATCGCAAGCTGATATCCAAGGATTAAGGCGTGTTAGCGGCGCCGCACTATCGAATGCCGACCGTTTGAGGTGTGTGCTTTTGCTGCTCTCAACCGCCGCAGTTTGGCTGAGACTGGTGGGGCTTTGCGGAACGCTTTGGGGCGTGTTTTCAACGGCTTTTGCCGCAACTTCGTTGTTGCTCACCAAATTCGCCGCATAGACACTGTCAACTAGGCCCGCACTGCTGCCGCTGCTGTCGTCCGCACTATGACTTTCGTCCTGCTGTTGTTCGAGCTGCTGTTGGATATGCTGCTCCTGTTGCTGCTGTAGTTGTTGCTCGTGTTGATTTTCGCTATTGGAAAATGAACTCTCACTTCGCCCACTACCGTCCACGTCCTCTGTTCCGCTGTAGTCCTCTTCGTTGATGTAACCAATTTTGTCGTCTGTTAACTTTGTCAGGCGGTCGAAGGACTCTTCCGATAGGAGATCGTCCTCAGCAACTAAGGCAAGTATGTCGTCCTCGTCGAAGGACCTCGAGGAATCAGCCGAATGCGAAGGAAATTGCACCAGCAGACCTGCGGATGCAGGGGCACCGTTGCCACTGCTACTGTCTGCCGCCGAACTGTCGCTGGTATCTTCGTCGATGTGGTGAGCAGCGATATTGGCTGTACCTGCACTCGCAATGGCGCCACCACTGCCGCCGCCTGCGCGCCCGACTATGTCACTCGATCGAACGTCGGCTGGGCCTGCGTTGATGCTGCGCGCTTTTCTGGTTTCTCTTGTCGCACGCGACGAAGAGCCCAACTCCGAACGGGCACGCGGATTGTCGTAGTGCTGCCGCAAATGATCGGGCAGCACAAACGGGGGCGGGGGATAGTTGTTGTGGTGGGAGTAATAGTTGCTGAAATCGTTGTTGGGGTGAGCGGTGCGTTCGCGTTGGCGGTTGGTGGTGTCGGTTGGTGGGTCGGTCGGTGATAGAACACCGCCTCCACCCAGAAATGAGGGAAACAATATCGAAGCCGATGACGGTTGGGTCTCAGATGTTGACGTTGACGACGACGACGACGAAGTGTAGGAAGACGACGGTGACGACGATGTGGATGACGATGATGATATCTTTGAACTGGTGCTGGTGCTGCCACGCCGAGCCCCCGAAATAAACGCAAGCGCCATCACGACCAGCCCGGGTCCTGGCCGCATATTGACCTCGGGTTCGGCGGTGCTAGCATGGTGCAGGCCCGCTTGAGACGCGCTTGCGACTCCAATTCAATTTGGGTAATGATGGGCTCATGGCCCCATCATCATCAGTTAATGTTTGTCGTAATAGCACGGTAGGATAGCGTTGAGAAATTAGCACACAGTATTTGAGTTCAGAACTTTCAGTGCTGGGCTCTTGCTACGGTATTATTCCGATTATCTGAAGTGGGCACAGTTACTATTTTTGTTCTTTACACGTCCTTTTAAATCCTATTGACTACTGCGGATGGTAGGGTTGTCGTTTATAGTGTGTATCGGTGGCTTCTGTAGAGTTTCGAATTAGTGATTTCCTAAAAGAGAAAAGAAAACCAAAGAAACACGTTACAAAATATATTAAAGAAATGTTGAGAGCGAAGAGTAAATAACAAATAGTTTCATTGGATTATGTTTACATCTAGACCGTCACATTAAACGGTGGGTTCGCCACACTGTGCCACAAAAAAAGTGTCGTAAAATATACTCGCCTAGAGGCTATGCATAGGTATTGGAAAACTTACTATAATGGCATCTCAGCTAGCAATATTATATCGTTAACGGTCTCGTAAACAATCTATCGTTTTGATATTTTCAACGAAAAATCTCGATAAATTATCGAAAAATCTATAGAGACGTGTATGTTTGTCGCGAGTGGACGCTAAAACTACTGCACCGATTTTCACCAAAATGTATATATGTGTTCTATGGGTCGTGAGTCGTGTTCTAGAATAGGTTTTGACATGCCCACTTTTACCGCCCACAAGTTAGAAAAAACGTATTTCTCTCACATTTTTGCAGAAACTTTTTTTATAGCAAATACCATATGATCAACAATTAACTTGGTTGCGGTTGCTCATCTACGAATTGTTTCCCAAAGGTGGCACTGCCACCTACCATATATATATTTGGAAGTGAAAATCAGTGGCAGAAAGTGGCAGAAAGTGAGTAGTTTCAATTGGTCAAAGCCGATTTATATATGAGGCATTTGGAAGCAAAGTGGTCACATCAACATCGCTTTTATACTTCTACTTGGTTCATATATTTTTTTAAATCCTCCTTTCAGAATCCCTACTTTATGATAAATAAAAGTTTCACTTTTGTATTGACAATTTAAGCAAACTTTTGCATGCAAAAGTGGTCCACCCACATAGAAATATTTGTATACCAAATATGAGCACACTTTTTTCGGAGATCGATTGCTTCTGTTGCTCTTATATTTTCTTTGGTTTTCCTTTCCATACATAAATTTGTTTTCATTAGTTACAGTTTTCGAATCACTAATTTAGATTTTTGCTTAAATTGTTTCTCTGTTACCTACCTATTTGCCTGGTACTAAAATACTGTTAACATAATTTTAAATAAATTTTTCGTCTTGCTGAAAACTTTTTCATTTCGAAACAGAATGAAAAAGGAATGCATTACCCTTAAATGAACTATTGCTTAGCTTTTTCATAATGGTCGGCCAATTGATGAGGTAAAAATTAAGGACTTGTTGCCGTATACAGCTCCAGTTTATCTATAACTATAATCTTCGGCCCTCGTTTTAGACTCAGGAATTTTTGGAGAGTGCGAAGATGAAGGTAATGGCGCACAGTGATTGGAGACAAATATGAGCTTGGGACAAAAATCGAAGTAGTATTTTGAATTAATTGAAACTAAGTTTCTAAATGTGTTTTGGCCCGCTGATTTCAAAAATGTAACCGGTTTTTCTGTAACCCTTATAGTTTTTTAATAAATCCAGAATTGTATGCTTGATTTTCTTATTTAATTATTATGCATATAATACAACTCTACAATTATATTTCGAAAAAGTTTCTTAGCTTTAATAACGGATTCTAGTGGTTCTTGATTAGCTGATTTCAAATTTGGTAACCGTTTTTGGCTAGCAGTTGTAGTTTAGCAGGTACATTAATGCAAAAACATTAACAAATCTTTTTAATAAATTTAATATTATAACTATTGAAAATATCAATACATTTTTATAATCTTGAATACTTTGTAAAGAAAAATGTATATTATACTATATTATATTATGTATATTCTACTATTAGGGGTATTCACGGATTGGTGTACTTGATAATGTACTTTTGTCGAAGTGACGTATTCACTTTTACCATAAATTTTACCTGTATTCTCAATATTATCATAATTCTGGCACCAAGCAATGCACAACATGTGCATCGTAATTTTAGGCATTTACAAAATAACATTTTTTTCAAAAAGTTGGTAAAAAATGGTGAATTCATTTTTTTTCTGAAAGAAAACACATTGAACTTTAAAAAAAAAAAAAAATTTTCACTAACTTTTACGCACTTTTTTTTACAATCCATAATTTTTTGGGTTTTTTTTTTGCTTTTTTACTTGAAAAACTTTTTTTTTCATGGTACTCACAAATTTTTACATCGAAGTTTAATGACAACTGTTTTATTTTTCATTTTTTAATACAATAATATCATTTATAAAAAAGTAAAGTTTGTATCATTCTTGGCAAAAATGCCTTTTGGGCAATTTTTTTCGCCAAGTTACCAAAAATAAATTTTTTTGTTCCAGCATTTGTTGCCGAATTTCCCTAATTTGAAAATAGTCCACGGACGTCAAAAAAATTGTAATCAAATAAAAAAGTTCATATTCTTTTTAGTCAATGTATTACCTTTCCAAAAATACCATATTTTATATAATTGATGACATCAAACTATCTGAATTTTGTCTATGGGACAAATCACTGTGTGGCGTGATTGTTTTATTTATTTTGAATGCAAATCAATTTTTCTTTTTAATTTTCAGATTAATAATTATAGCGACTTTTTTAAATCCAATTATTAAAATACAGAAGTATAAATAAAACATATTTGTTTCATTGATTACAAAATTGTACAGTGCAAAAGTGGTCGAACCCACACAAAATTTTTGAACAAGCCACGTTAACCATGTTTTTTTTAATAATATACGAAAGAGAATTCCATTTCAAAAACAAAAATGCCAGAAATTATGTATTGTGAAACAGGAAATTATTTTAAATATTTTTTTAAAACATCCATTTGAAATAAAACTATTTACTTTTATTGCATTTACCTTTGCGATTGCGAATAGATTGTATATAAAAAATTCCAGACAGTATAGTTTGTTTTTCTTCTTTAATCCAAATGTTTCCAGTTGTTTATAATTTCACTTTTCGGCACAATTTTGTGGGATACTCCATTATTTATTTATTTTTGATAAACAAACGAAACGAAAATTATGAGACGCGCTCGGCTAATTTCTTTTTAGATTTTCATGCTTTGCGTATTTCTTGCAATTGAAAATATATATATACAAAGTAATATGCATATATGTATGCAAATATATGTATTGCTATAGAAAAATCGTTACTAGCCACAAGATAAACAAGGATACACGCGCACAGATCCACACAGGCACTCACGTTGCATTACAAGCATGAAGGGGGTCAACACAAAAACGACGACGGCGGCGGTGACGACGACGACGACGACAACGACAGCGACGACGGAAATAAACGGAGTTACGAACGCTGTAGTATCGTTCTTTCAAGTTCCGGGAAATTCCGCGAGACCGAGCGATCGAGTAAAAACCACAGTGGTCAACTGAATGCGATTACGTGTAAAAACAAAATTTATGGAATTATAGAATTATTACAATTACAATTGAATTAATTTTTCTTAATAATTTTTGCGCATGTTTTCGTTACACGTTTTGCACACACACACACACACATTTCACACCAGCGACAGCCAGGCGCAGCGGTTTGCAATACTCAGTACTGGATTAACCTTGAATTGGCGCTCTTCACTTCACATTTTGTTCCGAGTGAAACACTGGGGGGAGTAGCTTTTGAAATACAAAAACACTGGTCATAATTTTTTTTTAATTTTTTGTATTTAAATACATTTTTTGGTTCATTGATTGATTGGGCCTTAAAGTATTATTTACTGGCTGCTGACACACTCGGTAGTAGTGAACAGTTTTTCTAGATGTAATATGAAAACTTTTTTATATGCATGTTTCTCTACCACTTCCAATGGAGGCTGAGAAAATTTGTTGGATTTTTTTTCCGCACAGAAAACGGTTTAAGCCCGTCGTTGTAACAGTTTTCTCCTCGTTTAGCTTAATACACTTGGAGAGCCACACAGAGTTTTGCTGACAACTCGGTACTTGCCACTCTTTAGCTGTACAGCGAGAGCATTTCTTCAAGCGATGGTGGCCAGATGTGGCTCGAACACACACTTTCCAGCGGCAGAGCCCGCTTGCTTGCCTTTCTTTCAATTTGTACGATTCAACATCACTGTGAAGGCGGCAGGGGTGGTGTAGTTGGTGGTTGGGGCGAAAAACTTTACTTTACTTTACTTTCCTTCTTTTTTTTTTTTTGTTTTTTTTTTTAATTTTTGTGTTCTGAGAGGAAATTGGTTGGCCAAAGTGTACGCGGCGCGACACGAAGACGAGGACAAAACGTAAACCGAAATACAGCGAACGAGCCAAACGAGCGAACACGAACCATAAACGAAGGCGAAACGACGAGACAAGAGCGTTTAAATGAAAATCCGTATATCCACAAAAAATTTATATAATTCGTCGACGGGCACACACACACACACAAAAGGGAAGAACAAAAAAATTTACGAAAATTCTTTGCGTTCCTTTCTTCTTTCTTTTCTTAGCTTTTCCTTTTTTTTTTGGTTCTCTTTTTTCCTGATTTTTTTGCACACTCAGTTCGTAAAAATTCGTTAGAGACTCGCTTACTTAAGCGATGTGTATAACAGCACAGGAAAATTTTCCAACTTTTCCCTTTTTTTCCGCAGAATTCGATGCCACTTAACTGCTCACGAGGCTGATGGCACGGCTTTGTCGAGCTTCGTGTGCTGGCATAATTTACATAATTCGGAGATCCCAGCGATTCCTTCAATAGTTTTCAAAATTTCAAAAACTTGCGACACTCCCGAAGCCGCTGCTCCATGGCGCTTTACATAAGCCCGAGACGGGGACGGAACCAGAACTACGCGCTGTACTATCCAAGCTTTGCTTGTTCGTCGTGTGCGTCTTAATGCCTGTGAGACAGCCACGAATCACTTGCCTGCCTTCGTTTTCTTTATTTCACGCTTTTTTTGTTGCGGGGCTTTCTCTTAATTATATAACATATTTGAACATTTTATAAAGCATATTTCAGGAGCCTTCAACACTTTTGCAACATTGCAGGAATACTCGAAACATTTTCGTTGAACCAATTGAAAAGATTTTTCGTCTTAAAAACGTATTTGTGCTCTGGTTTCCGCACGTTTTTGCTCTATTTTAGGGACGCGAGAATTCTTTGGTTAAATTTCGTTTTCAATTTCAATTTTCAACGCCGTGATTACGCACTCAATACAAAATTTTCCACTTTGGCCCAGTGTATAGGTATTTTTCATGATTCCATCTTTTTTTTCATTTTCAGTTCGCCCGAGTTTTTCGTATTCGTATTTGCGCAAGATTACTTTTGGAGTAGAGTCTGCTGTTCGTTTGTGTGTGTTTCAAGTTTAACGTAACACTAAGACGAATGTTTTTTTTTTGTTGGCTGGTTAGTTGGTTAGTTACTTTGGTTGGTTGTTGATTTATATATAAAAATTACAATATATATTTTGACTAATTTCTACTTCATCTTATTTGTTCGCAGAGCTGAACCCTTCTTTGTTTTAAAATTACTCTTTTTTTGTGTTTTTTTTTGTATTAATATAATCAAACGATTGCGCGTCGCAGGATACACCGTACTACCCTGCTTCTTGGCTGATGGCCCCAAATGGCACTGACTGTGCCACAATTGCAGATGGCGCTTAACTGGAAGTACACTAAGCAACTTTCGTCATGTCAGGGCTTTGCTGACAAAGGCGGTGAGCACTGCTGCAGCAGCGGGAGCTTCATTTTCAAAGCTATCTCCCGCGCTCTTGCTTCCAATTCCACTTCCAGCATTTCCAGTTAGGCAGCAGGACGAAGCTGGCCACGTCTGCAAAACGACCGCGAAAAGCCAACCACCACTTTTCAGCGGAAGCCTTCAGAGCTTTCCTCGCAGAGCGACAGAGCGAGTCTGCAAATGTACTCTCAAAGTCTACACCTATACTTTGTTGGCTTTTGTGAAGTTTCGAATTTGTATGTGTGTTAATTTTATGTTGTCAGTTAGCTGCTTGAACAGGAAAAAAATTAAAGCAGTGACTTAAGCAGAAATCACGTTTAATCACTAATGACAGTTGCTCAGCAGCTTTTGCGCTCTCTCTCTTAACCGTTCATTGTTGCTTGACTCTTTGTCTCTGGCTATTTACATTGTGTATACAATATCTCTTCGCATTTTTCGTTTCGTTTTGTTCTCACCATCACTTGGCCTATATGCCTAATTCCTACTAATGCCTTTTAATCCTACTTATCATGTTTTAGTTTCGTTCTGAAAAGCGGCAGATTAAAAAGTTATGCTTAAACCTGATGCGACGATGATACCTTGAGTTGTAATTCGTATTCAAATATTTTTTTTTTCCAAATTACTATTTAAAAAAGGGGAACATTTGGTGCAAACTAATTGTCTTTGGTAAATTTATATACCGAAATACACAACTCAGCACTATATACCGAAGTCTTGCTATGCTAATTGAATAAAATTTAGTAGATTATAGACTCACAACAATGGTCAATGTCCTTTAGTCAATTAAGCTATGCTTGTCTGTCTGTTCGCATCGAATTCTTTTTTTTTTTTTTTTGTTGGTAACGTATAACGAATCGGACGTGAACTACGCCTACTTTCCCACACCAATATGCGTGTTTTCTATACCCTACACCATATGAGGCCGGTTGTAAGGTCGGAAGGTAGTACCCAGTAAAAAGGCGTGGCCGGTATGAAAAAGTAGATATCGAGGGCTTATTTTCAATACAGTCTATCTAAATAAGGAAATCATACTGGGATAACCTACCTGGACTGAAACAATCACAACCGCTATTGGAGACTTACAACCTACAACAACATCAAGAATGAATGAATTTATGAAAAAAGAATATAATAATAATAACAGGTATTTTAACAGGATACTGTTGGCTGATATGTCACCTAAACAAAATCGATAATATTCTCCGAAGACTCATGTAGGTTCTGTAGGGAAGATTTAGAAACTTCAAAGCACATTTTAGGAGAGTGACTTGCATTCATCCAACAAAGTGTATTTACTACCAAATACCATAACATATACTGAAATCCCCGGAAGAAGGCATGATAGTACAATTACTTATTGGGATTGTGATGTGATTCAACGAAAAAATCAACCAATAAAAGTCCAAAGACAATGGACCGAAAAAGTTCAAATGAGGTTGGTTTAGTGACGTGGTTCACACAAAAACATTAACACGACATATTCGGTGGCAAATGTAATCTTAACTGACATGAATCATTTCGTTTCACTTCGAAAATCTAGTTCATTTTTTCAATGCAATCCTCAATCCTCCTGAAAATGCAAAAAAAAGTAATTGGACAGTAGAACTCTGGCTTCAGGTGGTAGCCAGGCCATTTAGCACACTGAGTAACATTTTTATTTAGTACCCATTATTTTGTCGCGTTTTAGAGTATTAATGCATTGCTCCAATGTATTTTTACATTCACATTAAGTTCATACGTAGCCTTTCTATCAGTGTATGAGGCGTTGAGAGTAAAGTGCTTCAATCCAGTATTAAGAACATCGAAATGAATAGGTGATTTCGTGATATTGACGACGATGTGGATTGGAACACTTTGCTTCTCAACGCCTCATATTATGTTGGAATCATGTAAACTCCTTTTTCCTCATATCAGTGTGATATGAGTAATATCAAAATAACAATATTAAATTTGATATGCTCGATTATCAAAAATGTGAAACTGTTATGTATCTATACAATAGATATTCATTCCTCCTAGCGAAAATAATATCATATACTCTGATCTCGAATTAGTTCCTGCGGGTCAACTCTATTTTGATGAAAAATCACTATTACATAATAAATAAAATATGTAATACATTCGTACATTAGGATAACTCCAAATATTTGGGTCATTTTGTTCTCAATACGCTGTGATGAATTGCTTACATGACCAAAATGGTATTCATGTTGTATGATGTAAAAACAAATGAATACATGAAACGCGTTTCAAAATCAGAAATACTCAAGAAAAATTAAGAAATTATGAATTTGTCTGTGTTAATACCAGTTGAAAAATTATTTCGGTTTGGCTATTCTATACTCTGAAAAGTAAATGTGCTTCCGATTAATTTCAAAATTGCAATAGGTATGCAATTTCAGTACAAATTGTATCCTGTAACTATTTGTCATACACATACAAATAACAAAAAATGTATATAAAATCTGAAACTAAAGGGAAAGTTAAACAGCAGCTTTTTTACTTCGCGTAGAAACTTCCGAAGAAACTACCAACAATCCCGATTTTCTTTTCTATTCGATTCGATTCCTTTTCTTTTTTTTTTTACCTAATTTGTGAATACGAAAGCGTTTTGCTCGGTGCGAGTCACTCCCAAATCAATATTTGTGACACATGCTCCCACAAAACAATAACAATAACAACAGCGGCGGATGGGTATATGCCAAGGCATGGAATGGATGTGTCAAACTTATGCGCTATGGCTATGGAGCAATTGATAACAAAAGCAGCAAACATGGATTAGAGAAAGGCGGCAGAGGGCCCAGAGGGGGGCAGAGTATACACAATATAAAGTGGTTTGGGATTTCGATTTGACAAAACGAAATGATTTAACATTTTTGCTTTTACCAACACCATTCGAGGGTGGAATTTGTGCAGAACCGCTTTTTTTTTTGTCTTCTTTCCTGAAATGTAGTAGTTGTTGTAATTATTTATTGGTGTAGTCAACATTACGCTCTTCACTCGAGAGTATACAGCCATAGAGAGGCTGATACCATGAGTAAATGGGTGGGTGCGTCTCTCAAATGCCAACCGAAGAAGGTACCGCAAAAGCAACTGTCAGAAACAGACATGCTGCTGCGCCTCGTAATGTTTGACAGTTGGCAAGTTGGACAACATCAACTGCAAAGTTTAGCCCTCCAAATATACCTACAGTGAGGGACTTACAGACGCATAACCGTTACAAGGACATCGTCGCCACAAACGGGCATACACAAACCGAAAACGAAATGAGACGAAATGCTAACAAACGAAACGAGCCAAAGGAAACTGCAAGGATTTTGCGCACTGCCAACGCACTGGTGGCGAGGACTTCGTTCTAGTCTGCCTTATCGGAACGTGTAGAAAAACTGAACTTTTGTGAATGAAAGTTATGCGAAAATAAAACGTATACCACGAAGTTGGCTGCTGAAGTGGTCCTACCCAAAAAAAATATATTTTCTTCAGCTGAATTTCAGTTGCGAAGCTAGACACGAAGGATGGATGTAGAAGTATGTGCTCGTGGAATTAGCGTGGGCTGCGAAACATTCGCACACGATGTCGTTCCATAAAATGTATTGGAAATTTTTTGTTTGGAAGGACTCGCGGTATTTGGGACGCTGACCCACAAACCTTTCATGAAATGTGCCGTGTGTCGCAAAAGCTTTCATTGCCTCGCCATACGCCAAACGCACTGACAACACAAATATGAGGCATTAGAAGAGAGAGAGGAAGACCCGTTTTTGTTGTTGTTGTTGCTGTTGTTGTAGGCGGCTGATCCTCATTTAATGGGCAGTAGCATGGGTGCTGCATGGAATGACAAATGGTGGAGATTATTGGTAGTAGATTAAACAAATTTTCGGGAAAGGAACGTGAACGATTAAAGGTGCTTCGTTGACAATGATTTTCGATTGAGTTATAATTGAGTATAATTGCAATTCTTCGTTGTCAATCATACGAACCCTTTAGTTTCTTTATGAAAACTTTATTCTCTTGTGTATTGCATCCTTTTCATAATTAGTTTTGAGTTAAAAGGTCAACTTAAGACAACTTTCTATTGTAATGTAATAATAATGCAATGGCGAGGTAAAGTAATTTTATAGTGATACATTGTTAATGTAATGGTAATGTAATGATAATGTAAAGTGAAAAATTGAGAGCAATGGAGCTGAAAGTACATTATTTGCAATTTCAAATGTAATAATAATGTAAAATAATGAAATAGTAATGTAGTGGTAATGAAATGGACATCTTTACTTATATAAAACTCTCCGTGAGTATGTATGTATGTGGGGTTGTTCCTTTAAAGGAACTCAAGAAATACTTCACCGATTTTAATGAAACCCATATAAAAATGTAGGTAATTTCATAGGCCTCGATATAGGACTTGACATTACATTAACTTTATGCGTTCGATGTGGGCATGGCAAATATTATTCTAAAATGCAATAATTCATGCAGTCTTTAACCGATTTCGATGAAATTTTTCGGGTTGGGTGATAAATGGGCAGAGTGCTGACTCTGAAAATTTGCGAACCGCCCACTGCCACTCCCTCAAATTTTGCCAGCTCTATAACTCGGGTCCTGTACAAGGGATTTCGCAGTAATTTTAGTGCTGGGTGGCGAATGTGCAAGGGGTTGACTGTGATAATTTAAGGTCCACCCACTTCCACGCCCTAAAATGTTTAAAGCTCTGTAACTCGGGTACTATTTAATGGATTTCGCTGAATTTTTTTTTTGTGCTGGGTGGTGAATGTGCAGAGAGTTGACTATGAAAATTCATGGGACACAAACTTCTGACGCAACCATCTTTTTAAAAGAATTTTGTTGAAATTTTGCTTTTGGTGCTGATTGGTGAATGGGCAGAGGGATGACTGATTTCAGTTGCTCAAATAATACATTGTATTGAGGTGAAAATACAAAATTATTGCGAGCGAAGCTGTGGGTATAAGCTAGTCTTATATATATGAAATTAAACTAGAGAGTGGACTATCTTCGACTATACCGAAGCTGAAATACCCCCACACAGTAGGAAGAAGTACCTCGAACATAAAATGTGGTCTCAAGACCCTATTTTGAGCCAATTTTAGGTGGTTTTGGAGCCCGGACCACAACCAAAATCCATTTCTAAAAATTTCCAATCAAATCCACAAAAAAAAAATGGTCTCAAGACCCCATTTAGACCCTTATATATGTCGCTTCGGAACCTCGGACCATGTCAAAAATACGTTTCTAAACATTTCCAATCGAATGCAGCAATGAAAAAGACTTGAAAAATGTTTACCTTTTTTTTCGGTGTATGGGAGCCACGCCCAGTTTTTATCCGATTTGGCTGATTCTCGAACTTGAACTTTTCTCAGTATTCACGAGAAAAACATGTACCCAAAGTTTCAAGTCGATATCTCCAAAACAGCGACCGCTATCGTGCGGACGGACGGACGGTCAGACGGACATCGCTAAATTGACTCCGGCGGTGATGCTGATCAAGATTATATATACTTTTCCATACCGGACACGCCTCCTTATGGGCGTTACAAACGTTTTGACAAAGTTAGTATACCCTGCCACAGTGAGTGTGGGGGTATAAATATAATGGAAATGTAATGGGAATCAATAAAACTTTTGATGAAATGCTGATGTAATAGTAATGTAAATGTTAATGTTAATAAAATAGTAATGTATTGGTAATGCAAATGTTAAAAAATACTGATATAAGATAATGTAACGAACTCGAAATATAACGGCATTGAATTAAAAATATAATTAAAAGCAAATATTATTGTAATCAAATGAAAATTGTAATGACAGCAAAATGCTATGGTAATGTAATGAATGTCTAGTGGTAGTAAAAGCAAAATTTAATGAAAATGTAATGGTAATGAAACTAAAAAGTAATGGCAATTAAATTTTTAATGAAATTGTTCTGTAATATAAAAGAAAAGTAATGGTTATGTAATGTTAATGCATTAGTAATTGATTCTTGAGCATAATATTAGTTTACCATGAAGAAATACCCACATGGAAATAAAATGTTATGAAATTAAAATCGAATGGCAATGGAATAAATAAAATAATAATAAAATTTCAATACAATGTTGATGTCATAGAAATGGTAGTGACATGAATATGTAATGGTAAACATTTTATATTTTCAAAAGTTGTTGAGTTTTAAGTTTACAGTACTTACAGTACATGTTTACTTAATTTCCGCCACACAAACTGTTTCTGGCTTTCTTTTCTTTTAAACGATATATTCTTAGCTTCCTTCGTTCCCTTTCTTGCATTTAGGATTTTCCATTCTTTTTTTTTGTTTGTTTGCTGTTTCAATGTAAAATGTTTGGATGTATTCTTCTTCTAATTTTATTTTATTTAATTTTTTTTCCTGCTCTGTGCATGGTTGATAAAGTCATATAGGCAGCAGTTAGTATTTCCCAGCATAATGGGCGCGCTATTTGTCCCTAAGCACAAAAGGGAATATCCGCATGGTGTATGAAAAGGGTGCGCTGAAAAGGCGCAGGAAGTTGCTTGTCTTCCACGTCCTTTAAGCGTGCCAGAGAGTTACTACAGCTGGGGTGATGGCGTTGTTGTTGCTGCCTTACTGGTGACACTCCTGCGTTGGGTGGTTTTTATTTTATTTTATTTTTTTTTTATTGTTTGCCATATTTTGTTTAGCTTAAATGCTTGTATGTAGGTTAAAGCTTATCAGTAAATGCCAAAAGAGCCTTACATGCATTTCGTTTTTTGCTTTCGCTTTCGTTGAGTTTTTTTCTCTCCGTACATCTAATTTTTTTTTGCAAAGCCATAATTATTGTATTTGTTGGGTGGCTTTATTTATTTTTTGCTGTTTTTTTTCCAGTGCGTACTGGGTTCAAATGGTTTCAACCGGAAGCAGGTTTGTTTGGAGAGAAGGAAAAAAAAAACACACACACACACACACACCCACATAACATGTCATATGCATGAACCTGTGGCGGCGTTTGGTTTTAAGGGTGGCAACTGTCACAACGCACCTCAACACCTTTAGAAAAACTCGGCTGCAGTTCATCTTTTTCATATTGGAGTCGATTTCGCCGCTTCCCAACTTGGTGCCTTTCTTGCCGGGCTGGCGGGAGTTCCTATATCGGTTTTGGTTCTTGTTGCTGTTGGGGCTGCTGCTGTTGTTGAAAGCCATCAGCGTCGTCGTTGTCGGGGTGGGGTTGGTTGGAGGGCGCCTGGCCTGTCGCGAAAATATTATTTTAAACGCGGAAGCTATAAAAGTCAGTCATTCTTCATTCCTGGCATATTTCGCTTTTGTGCGACGCTCTTTGGGGACATTTAATTTTTGGCCGTCGCTTGCCATTGTCGGCATCGTTGTTGGCTTTGCTGTCGTCCTGACATTGTCGTTTGTCGATGTGATTATTATGTTGTTTTTGCTGTTGTTGCTGCTGCCCTGTACAGTGTTGATTTTCGCATCGCAAGCGAACTTTGTTGGCAATTTATGCCGCTGTCAGGTTGGGAGTGGAAGGGGGGGGGTTTTGTCGCTTTATCGTTTGTATATTTTTTATTGGGTGTGGACAATTTTTCGTTTTACGTTTATATTTTTTTTTGCAGTTTTTGTTGTTGTTTTTATATGCCTTTTGTTGTTGTGTTGTCGACGTCGATAAGTTCATTTAATGGGGTGTACTCGGAAAGTTGCTTAATGAGTTTAATATTTGTTATCTTCTTTGTAATCAGTTTTTCAACTTATGTAATTTGAAAAAGTTGCCGGTTTTTTCTTCATTTTTGATTTTTCTTTGCGTGTGAAATGATTTATTGAATTTAATGGGGAATTGTGTGATTTTATTTAATATTTTTATAATTCGAATGTATGAATTTTATTTCACCGGTCTTAGGATGTGAATTTTCATTGGAAACTTTACGTAAGATCATAAAAGTTTGCATTTTTTTTTAAGGAAAAAATTGCTACGCCCTCGTCAACATCAGATAAGAGTGGGTTAATTACAAAATCTGTATCCTTGAAGTAATAAAATGACTTCAGCGGTGTAGAAACTGACTCTAAGTTGCTTTCAACAAATTTTGAGTTGTGTCTTTATTGCAGGGAATAAGCGATATGTGTTATACTTTGTATGTAAAATAAAATGACGGCTTACAACTAGCGACTTACTCGAACCAAATTTGCACCAAAAAATTACCAAGAATGCGTCTAAGAATGCGTCGTACTCGCATATGCTGGGTATTTTAGTTCCGGTCAGACAGAAGATAATTTTCTTAAATACTATTTAGAGTTCTTAAAACGCTTTTATTTCGGTAACGGAGCTTCCTAACACATGCAATCTTTACCAAAAATTTGTATTTTTTTATTTTCTTAATTGTCTTTTATCTTTACGAATACACTTCGTAGATGGTCCAAACATTCACCAGAAGATAAATATTTGTGTGCCCCTTTCATTTACAAAAGAAACTAAGTGAATACGAAACCTAGAAGCTCAGATATTGAGAGTTGACCATATAATTCCGTCAAACGCTTATATATCCGTAACAGAGCGTCCTAGCGCATGCAAACTTTACCGAAAAATTCCAAAAATTATATTCTGCAACTAGTGTCTGTGGGTATATAGTTTTGGCCACACCGTCTGTCATTTCGCACGATAACTGCCGTAGCTTTTGAGCTATCGACTCCGAATGCCAAATTCCTCTTATTTTGGCGAATGATTGGACTTTTATCTTGAGAAATACTGAACCAATTTGGACGCCGTTTCTTGTATTTGATTGGAAATGATGTCTGGAACGAAGTGGAATTTGAACGGGACCAAATAGAATTTGACCGGAACAAAATGGAATTGGAACAACATTTTGAAATGGAAACTATCGATAAACAATCGAAAAAATATTGAAAAAATATTGAAAAAATATCGAAAAATTCTCAATCTCAATTCTCAATTCTCAATTCTCAATAAAATATCCACAAAAAATTGATAAAATACCGACAAAATTTCGATAAAATGACCAACAAATGGTCTAAGAATGTATCGTACTCCCATGTGCAGGGTAATTTAGCTTCGGTCAGACCGAAGATAATTTCTCGGTAAATCCAACCGAAAAAGAGGGTTAAAAACGCTCCAACCCTCCAATGTTGTACACTCAAAGAATTATTATGTTTGGATAACGTTTGCTTCAAATATACTACTTTTGAATACAAACTTAAACGAAAAAACAAACAAAAAACATTTGCTCCAAATTAAGTCGTTTTGCCGCAAATAATAAATAAATTTGCAACAATTCAAAAACGTTTCCAATAAAAGTATTGCATTTAACTTTTATAGGAAACGTTTTTTAATTGCTGCAAATTAAAAACTAATTTCTAATAAACGTTTAAACGAATTCGATATAAGCTTTGTTTTTATCGACCAGAACGAAAGTAGCTCAGTGGCACAGCGTTTATGTGCGTAACTTATAAACCTTACGTCCCGCGTTCGAATCCTGGCCAAGCTGAGCATTTCTTTTTTTTTTCACATTAATTCACATTTAATCAAAAATTGTGGTAAATTAACTTACAACAACAACAACTTTCTCGATTATTTGAACTATTTGATGTCGAATTTTGAAGATTTATCCAACACACCAACAACGGTTAATAAATTCAAATTGTTCATACATTTTGAAAAGTTATACGTTAACAAATTTTTTCGTTTAATTTTACCGACGTTTTTTTTTCTGTGTAGTTTTTGTTTGTTTTTGAATTTAACATTTTTAGTTATTGGTTTTATTGTTGATTTCCGTGTACTTCTCTTCTTTCGCTCTCTTTCACAGTCGCCTGCTCTGTTCTCAGCCATCGACTATGCTGCCTGCGAATGTTGTTGCTGTAATCGATATCCTTATACGTTTCTCTGTATTTGTGTCACCGTATCTCTCTATGCCCGCATGGGTGTGTAAGCGCGTATCATCTGTATATGTATTAGTTATATTTATAGCAATAAATCTCGAAAATTCATCCAATTTTGATTTAACACAACCCTGTAAGACACACGCGAATATGTAAGATGCTGCTTTGGCTGTCCTCTTGCCTTTGGCCTCTGTTAAGGACATTCCACATTTATTGAAGTTCTCCGCACCACGCACTAGCACCGCAATTCGCAATCTTTGTGTTACAGTCAGGCAAATAAAAAAAGCGACACGAATTTAATGGAACAACATCAGAGTACCTCCTGTCTCTACACTGAGAAAAAAAATCAAAACCGAACAGTTGTCAATTTCCAGACAAAACTTAATGTTCCGATTTTGACAACAAAACTTTGAAATTTTTTTAAACTGCCTATTGATGAATTGAATCGGCACATTGATGTATTGAGACTGAAATTGTAAAGTTTTGTGACTGAAAGGTTAATGATTTGAGAAAAAAAAATCCACAATGCGCACAATCTCTCGTCTGAGGCAGTGTTGTTGTTCAAGTAACTGCTTAACTGCTTAGAACGAACAAAAATTAAAAGAGATTATTTGGATTTCCCGAATGTTTTATAAAATATAGACACTGTTTCACGTTTAATTTTAGAACTCAGCAGTGTAAATTTTTTTCAAAGTGGTACCCGTTTGAAATCATAGCCATGCAGTTTTTTTTAGTGTACTACCACTTGAAAAATTACCCAACACTGTATGCCGTGCCGTGTCGTGCCAGTTGTAATGGCTGTCAATTTGCTTGAATGAGAAATTATTACATAATAAAATAAAGCCATACAAGTCATAATGATAAAAAAAAATATAAATAGTTTCTTGGCGATCCTTTTGTGGTTTAAAAAATAAAAATTTTTAAACTTAATTTTCTAATATTAAAAAAAAATATTTGGTTGTAGGTTCATTTATGTCACCATATCTGTTAGTTAACTTACTTAGTTTAAAAATGACAAATCAAGTCACACATCACCTATGCACCACTTATATGCCAAGGAGCTTGTGGCATTTATTTGTTTCCAAACCAAAAAGTGGAATATACAAATTTTAAATAGAATGAAAGTGTATTTGCCTGAAATCTCATAGTCACAATGATTGTCATCAATATTAAATAAATAGAACACTTTGTTGATTATGATCATCATCGATTAGTAAGTGAAGCAAACAAAAAAAATTATTTTTGTTTCGCCAAATGAGCTTGGCAGGAAGTTGTCACCTCTCTCACAACACACCATCCCTTGCAGCATCATCAGCAAATGTAGGTAATTCCATAATTCAAATTGGGCTGCTCCCCACTCCCTTCCAACAAAAAAAAATCAGTCGCGAACGAACGCCACAAGGTTACGCACCCGAAGTAACTTTTTTATTTTTTTCGTTTTTACCTTATAAAAATGAAACCTAACGGAAAAGAAAATTACATCATTCTCATTTCAGTAAGCGCAGCGTCTGATTTTTTTCTTCCTTGCGCGCGCTTCCTGCCAGCACGCTGAGTGGATAAAGTGTGTCCCACACCGATGGAGCTGCTGTATGTGCGGGTGTACTGAGCAGTGAATTGGATTCGGGGGTGGAGTTGGCTTATTATTCGGTGTATTGTTTTATGTGGCATTTATTCGTTTATATTGCCGTCGTCGACACATCGGGGAGACGAGACCTGCCCCGATCCATCCATGCGATGCAATGAGTGAGCCACCTGGACGCCCCTCCGATACACTGGAGCCCCCTCCAGCATTCCATCATCCAATCAGTAGACAAATAACACACGAAATGAGGTGCTTAATCGGGTTTGAAGTGATGAAAGTGAAAGTGTGCTGTCCTTGCGTCGCCTGCTGCCTTAGCGCTGCCTATCATCACGAACATTTAAGTATCTTCTGGATTCCGTTGACTGACTCTGTTACTGTTATTGCTGTAGTTGTTCATTGTCTGTGGTGTGTACGGTCGGTCTACGGGCGACTGTCCCATATTTAACATCCGAAAATAGCGCGCCGTAGACCAGCTTTGGTTTTTGTTTTTCCTTGTGTTTTCTTTCCTTTCTTTTTTTTTACTTCTGCCATCATTATTTGGTGTAAATCACCCTCGTTTGCTGCAGATTCATCATCATTTTGTCAGCGAATTAAGGTAAAGCGACTACTACAACAACAACAAAAACAACAACGGTGACATACTGCTTAAAGGAGGCCCAGCAAAAGAATAACGAAATTGCGTTGATTGCATAACGAATTCGCTTAAGTGACGATATTATATTTTCACGAATTTTACGAAGTGGTTTAATGACTTTTTCTATGGGGGAGAAACAACTAATTTTTAAATTCGCCGGATTAAACGCTTGACAGGCAAATAGGCATGAACAAAAAGTATTAATCGGTTTCAAATTTAGGTGTGCGAATACGTTTTTTTTGAAATCCTTGCTTTATTACAGGGAATATGTACAGATTTCGAATTGAGTGAAAGATTTCATAGAATCATCCTCGTTTACATAAATAGCAAAAAAAATTTCCTTACATTCCTTACAATGCTGCGTTATTTACGTCCTCTGTCTTATTAATCTTTTACGATTGTATAAAAATATATCCCTATCCCTATATCCCTATATATATTATAAAACTGAGTGTGTATGTGTCTGTCTGTCTGTCTGTTTGTCCCTCAATCACGGCTAAACGGCTGTACCGATTCTCTTGAAACTTTCAGGATAAATTCTATAGGTATCGACATGTAACATAGGGTATATGCGGTTGGGATTGGACAAAGGGGCGCGGCACCTCCCATACAACAAAATATGTCTACAAGGTAATTTAGTAACTATTGAATTGAATTTGAATTGAATATTGAATAATAAAGACGAAATTTAGCACTAAGTTGCATAATAACTTTTCCAAGCTGTATGCCAAATATGAGCATAATTGGACAAGGGACGTGGCGCCGCCCACACAACACGTAACTTAAATAACTGCTAACTAAGCAACTAATGGATATATTTTAGTGAAATTTGGAATGGAGCTGTATAGTATGTTTTCCCAGCTATGTGTCGAAAATGCTAATAATTGTACAAGGGGTGTGGCACCGCCCATACAATTTTCTACCCCATATCACGGTTAAACGGCTTTACTGATTTTATTGAAATTTTAAGGTAAATTTGTGTTTGTAATGGAATTCGCAATAGGACATAACAGGTTGGATTTGGACAACGGGGCGTGGCACCTCTCATACAACAAAAAATAATATTGAAATGTAACATAGTAACTATCGAATATTAAGTGGTCCATGCCACCAACTGCGCCCTTGCAAATTTTTTGGGTGAATCATACCGGGTTGGATTACAACTGCCACCAAGTGCGTCCTTGGACTTTTTTTGGCTGAATCATGCCGGGTGGGATTGCAGCTGCCACCAAGTGCGTCCTTGGACATTTTTTGAGTGGATCATACCGGGTGGGATTACAACTGCCACCAAGTGCGTCCTTGGACTTTTTTTGGCTGAATCATGCCGGGTGGGATTGCAGCTGCCACCAAGTGCGTCCTTGGACATTTTTTGGGTGGCTCATGCCGGGTGGGATTACAACCTGGCACCAAGTGCTTCCTTGGACATTTTTTGAGTGGATCATACCGGGTGGGATTACAGCTGCCACCAAGTGCGTCCTTGGACTTTTTTTGGCTGAATCATACCGGGTGGGATTACAACTGGCACCAAGTTTCACGGGGGGAATAAGCCATTAACTACAGCGCCATTGAAGTTGTCGCATATTCCTATATATATTTATTTTAAAATTTTATACAACCCGTGCAACGCCGGATATGTAACAGCTAGTTAATTTATAAAAATACACTCCTCACCACTTGATTAAGGCCAGAAATTTAAATTTTGGTTTTTGTGGCATATATTTTTTTGTTTGGATTAGGGCTTTCGATCCCGAAGCCTTTTCGCAATCCCTCTATTTTCGGGACTGAAAAGTGCAATCCGGGGATCCCGGGATTTTTCGTATTATTCGGGATTCGTTATTTTTCCACAATATATCCATTTTAAAAAAAAAAAATAATTTTTTTCAATGGAAAAAATATAGTTTTTGTTTAAATACATGATCACTAAGGCATTCAATCCCGAAGTGTTTTTGAAAATCCCGGGATTTGAAATTACAATCCCGGGATCCCGGGATTTGTTCGGGATTTTCGGGATTAAAGAAAAAACTTTTGCAACAATATTTTAAGCTTTATTTTATTTCAACGTAGAAATAATATTTAATAAATATTGCTTAATGCAAAACAAATTTTAAAATAAATAAAACAAAAAGTTATTAATTTTAAATTACTCTGATCGAACAAGTTTGATATTTTATGTGTTAAATTGAGTTGCTTTATTATTTATTTTGCCACGCTGTCACAGAATAATTTTATTAATTATATCTACCCTTTTGTCGAATAAAAAAAATTGTTTCAATTTGAAAAAATTTTATTCAGATCGATAAAAATGTTTTGTTCACTGTTATTGACAAAAATTGTCTTAATTTTTTGTGTGTGTTTTTGTGTTTACCAAT
The DNA here is from genome assembly GCA_951394025.1 of Heteromyza rotundicornis. Taxonomy (NCBI): domain Eukaryota; kingdom Metazoa; phylum Arthropoda; class Insecta; order Diptera; family Heleomyzidae; genus Heteromyza; species Heteromyza rotundicornis. The sequence continues at coordinate 14,277,140 of OX596011.1, read as the reverse complement.
TAGATTGAAATTAAACGCACTGCAGTATTTTTGTGGAAAAGCGTCGAAAATATCTTAAACAATGCACAAAAAATCAATTTTTTGAATCCCGGGATTTCGGACTCAAAATCCCGGTTTTCCGGGATTTAGAAAGACGTTCGGGATACCGGGATTTCGGGATCCCGGGATTGAATGCCTTAATGATCACAGACATTAATTTCAATTTAATAAAGGTACAAATGAAGGAATTAAGTCATTTTCAGTAGTTGAGTTTCCGTTTCTTTGGCAAAGACAAAATTCAGTTTACCTCTAATGCGCTAGTCCGCCTCAAGGCGACTTTTACATATGACTTCATATCCTTCAAAGCATATTCATCAAAGTAGGAGTGATTTTGACACTTCTCTCTTTTTCTCAATCCATAGAATGTCAAGCTTAAAAAAATCTTAACCCAAAAAAACCGTATATTTTCAAAATAAAAAATAACAAATTTGTGTGAATATTTTGAGATCTGCAAATAAAATGAAGGAAACCTAAATGTAAAGGCTGTTTGCAGTGTGCGATAATGGTGGAAGTGTGCAAGCAAAGCTCCAGCGTTGGATAACAAACTGCAGTTTTGTCCTGGATAGCTCTTCGCTTTTGTAAGAGCCATTTGCAGGACAGTGAATAAAAAAAAAATGCTATCAATAAAAAAATTAATAGAAACGATAAAAGCGTAAATATTTTCCACGAAAAAAAACTGTACGATATTCTTATGTTTTGATTTCTTAAAGTCGCCAGATACTCGTTATGACAAGCTCTCTTCCTGACAAATGTTCAGAGTTATAAAACAAAGAAGAAAAAAAAAATTGATAGTATTTTGTATTGTGGGGCAGTAGAGCTGCCCCATCTGTTTCGAAAGTGGCTTAAATAATGCAAATACAATTTTATTGAAATTATCATTTGTTTTGTATTATTCAAAATATTCCGGAATGAGCCAAGAAAAGTATAACTTTTCTTGTATTCATCTTTTTTTATGAAGAAAATTTATTTTAAAACTAATCCCGAAAATACCGGGTTTTTGGAAAAAATATCCCGGGATTTTCGGGACTAGAAATGGACAGGGATCGAAAACCCTTGTTTGTACTTACTATAAACCCAAAAATTAAAAAGATTTTTGGTTATAGCTAATGTGTCAACCATAATTTGATTTGCGAAATATGGCATCACCGATGACACACGCCGGTTTGTGCGCCAACTTTTCTTAGTTTCGCAAATATTACCAACAGATGACAGTATAAGCTACCCTGTGTGGCAGCACTGCCAGCCACCTGTACCTGAAACTCTACAGTTCAAGTGGCATCACTGACATTTGACATTTCATTATTATTATTATTCCATTTACTTTTGTTAAGGATGGGCACTTTTGAAAAAACACCAGTTTTTCAAAATCGGTGTTTACTCATTTCCGAAATTCTGCTTTTTTCCTGTAATTCTGTAAATTTTTGAATTTGAATAAAACTTAAAGATATTAATTTTGAATTCTATATTTATTTAAGTTAAACTCAAAAAATAATTACAAAAATTTCCTTAATATAAATCAAAAAAAAACAATCCAAAATACGAAAATAAACAAAAGTACTTTAATAAAGAATTACATTTTTTGCAATTCTTTTTAAGTATTCGCTATGATTCAAACAATTAATTTTCCTTTTGATTTTTTGAATGCGCCGATTTTTAGTTACTTTCTGCTTGTTCAACCTCTTTTCGTGTAAGTTAGTAGCGAATTCAGCTTGGGACACTATGAATTCCTTTTTTAGATCGGTTATTAGTTTGTAGAAACCGGCATGACTTTTCCCAACAACAGCTTTTAAGCGTTGATGCCATGATGTCCGTTGAAAAATGTCCGTACTTTCTTTTGAATAATCGTATATTGACCAAAAATTTGGAGAATATTTTGGTCGCGAAGAGCGTGTCCCAACATAACTTTTCTGAAACCAATCCAAAATTCCCTCCAGGTCAGTATCGTCATTGTCACTGCACAAGATTTCAAAATAATTACAAATTTCGTTATGAGGGACAAACGCTAAACTTTTGATCATCCGAATTTTTAGAGAGAAATCTTCGTCATTGGCATATTTTCGAACTAATCTGAAATACAAATTTTTCTTTGTTACAATCAGACAGTAGTTCTGGTATTTTAAAAAATTTAACCTAAATACTTTTTACTAACCTTTCTTTTTGAACTCTTCTCCATAAAATTTGTCCAAAGTGGAAAAAGCAGCCACGTAAATCCGCGTTGGGAAAGCAGGCCATTGCAGAGTTTATTATGGCAATTTCGAAACCACATAAAATTCTTGAAGGTTTCAGGTTTATTCCAAAATCAAGTGAAACTTTTAATAGTTCAAGAAAAAAAGCGTTGTATAGACTCAACGTTTTCTTGCTCATAAAGCCAAACACGAGAGGGACAATTTCACCGCTTACTCTTCCATGAATAGAAAAAAGTTGCCTCATTAAAACCAGGTCAACAACAAACGTTCCATCCATTATCCAGTAATCGCTTTGGTTGAGCAAGTTGATCGAAGATTTTGTTCCAAGAATAACTAAAAATTCTTTGCCAACCCACTTTTCCGACAAGATAAACAGCTCTCCCTCACACACATACAAACTGAGGGGAATATCTATTTCTTCCAAAGAAGTAGGTTCTTTTATTGAGGGCATGGTTTTTCTAACCCTTTTGAAGGAAGGTAATCACGATTGGCACTTGTAGACAACACAACTGATTCACGTATTATTTGGTTAGTTGGAATATACTATTTTTGGTTTGGTTTGCCTTCCTGACACCTTTATCACTTGCACAGGGACAGATTTCTTTATTATATTGTGCGATTCTTCTTCTAGTCACGTCACCAATCGACATCTGCACTTGTCCAATTGAATGTTTCTTTTTGTTTTTTTCTAAACACCCTCAGAATGAAAAAACTAGAGAGTGGACGATCCTCGGCTATACCGAAGCTGAAATACCCCCACACAGTAGGAAGAAGTACCTCGAACATAAAATGTGGTCTCAAGACCCTATTTTGAGCCAACTATAGGTGGTTTTGGAGCCGGGACCATGTCCAAAATTCGTTTCTTAAAATTTCCAATCAAATCCAATCAAAAAAAGGTCTCAAGACCCCATTTAGACCCTTATATATGTGGCTTCGGAACCTCGTATCATGTCAAAAATACGTTTCTAGACATTTCCAATCGAATGCAGCAATAAAAAAGACTTGAAAAATGTTTACCTTTTTTTTCGGTGTATGGGAGCCACGCCCAGTTTTTATCCGATTTGGCTGATTCTCGAACTTGATCTCAATATTCACGAGAAAAACGTGTACCCAAAGTTTCAAGTCGATATCTCCAAAACTGCGACCGCTATCGTGCTGACGGACAGACGGTCAGAGGGACAGACGGACAGACAAACGGACATCGCTAAATTGACTCCGGCGGTGATGCTGATCAAGAATATATATACTTTTCCATACCGGACACGCCTCCTTATGGGCGTTACAAACGTTGTGACAAAGTTAGTATACCCTGCCACAGTGAGTGTGGGGGTATAAAAAGAAAATCTAGAGAGTGGACTATCTTCGGCAACGCCGAAGCTGAAATACCCCTGCACAGTAAAAGTTTAGAAATGCCTCAACATAAAAAATTTGGTCTCAAGACCCCATTTTCAGCTATTTTTACATGTGGTTTTGGAAGCTAAACATTTCCAATCAAAAAAAAATATATAAAAATTTAAAAAATTTTTATATATTTTTCTTGTCTTATTTGGGAGCTTACCCTAGTTTTTTTCGAGTTGGCTGATTCTGGAACTTGCTCTTACTTTTGAAGTGAAAAACATGTTCCTAAAGTTTCAAGTCGATATCTCCAAAACTGCGACCGCTATCGTGCGGACAGACAGACAGACGGACAGATAGGCGGACAGATAGGCGGACAGATAGGCGGACATGTCTAAATCGACTCCGGCGGTGATGCTGACCAAATATATATATACTTTTCCAAACGTTACAAACGTTGTGCCAAAGTTAGTTTACCCTGCCACAGTGTGTGTGGGGGTATAAAAATGTCTGCGCCAAAAAAAAGGAGAAAAAAATAGAACTAATTCAACGATAGGGAACTTGTAATAAACCATCGCTAAGGGGGAAAAAAACAACTCGAGTTATTTCTGCTTACCGCTGAAGACTTTTTTTTAGCTAAAGAAAATTGTTTCGGGCAAACCGAGTAAAATTAAAAAAGTAAAGAAATAAAACAAAGGGGTTATTAGGAAGTAAAAAATTTAATTTTTTTTATTCTTACTTTTGGAGTATGTAGTTTAATTATTGTAACACAAAAAGTAATGGTGTCACCGCGCAGAGCAGACGATCAGCGTAACATTTTAGCTGGTGGTTGTATCAATACAGATAAACTCTCACCGACCATCAACCTGAAACTCATTTCTGATAGGCTAAAGCTCTTTGCTGACAAACTAAGTTAACATAAGATAGTTTAACATGAGTAGTTAACATAATTGGGCTGTACTTGCTAAATGGCAAGGGAACATATGTACTAGATTTATTATGATAAGGTAGTATCTAGAACTGCAAGGCAAAATGAGATTTTGGCATGAACATTGCCGCCCACCTCGTAGCTGCAAAAAAAAAGTGTAATAATATGCAATTCGAAAATCAATATAAGGTTTATAAATGAGCATATCGCTCATTCCCTGCAATAAAGACACAACCCAAAAAATCATATTGTTGGGAAATTACGATTTAAAATTTGAATTTTGAGAATTTTATATGAATTTTAGCAGTGGAAAGTTTTTAAAAACGTTTAGAAAACATTAATATCTAAAGATATGAATTCTGTGTTTTGGCAGCATGTTGATTGATACCTGAGGATCCTGTGACATTCATAACTGCAAGCGATATGTAGTTGTAGATCTGTACGTTTTTTTTTTTAAATAAGTATAAGTGTATTGTAAAACAAAGAAATTTGGTTACAATAAGCTAAAAAAGACAAAATGGAAAGTGTTCAAACGCGAGAGTTGTTGGCGCATGCGCCGGAAAGAACAATTATCGGTGCTAGGTAACCAGCAGGCTCTTTTTGTGACTGGTTCTTGGTGGGATAACGATTGGGCTAGAAAGTAGAAATTCCAACGATCACCGAGTGTTTTTACATTGCTGGAATGTTCGAATTCAAGAAAAACAGTGTCTAATAAATGCTCCTTAGGGACCCCTTGAAGGATATCTTTGGAATTCGCTGTCCATTTGCGTAGTGCGAAACCTGCGGAGCCCAAAACGTCGATCAATTCATCGGGAACTAATATAGCTGTGGGAATAGAGTGAGCGCCAGCGAGAGCATCATCAACGTACATGGAATTTCTCAAAATGTAGGTCGCTAAAGGATGCATCCTCTGTGCTAATCTCATGGGCTAATTGAAACAGTGTACGAATGGCTAAGTAAGGTGCGCAATAAACACCGAAAGTAACAGTTTGGAGCTCGTAATCAACCAGGTCAACCAGTCAAAAATAATTCTTTGAATGGGGCGATGAGCAGGACCCACCACAATTTGTCTATACATACATATATTGGCGCTACAACCCTCGAGGGTCTTGGCCGAGCTTCTTAATGCAATTTGTGGACCTACAGTTTATTGCCGGTTCCAAACGGCGGGACTCCCAAAAAAGAAGCTTTTCATGGCAAAGTTACTCTAGCAAGATTGCCAGAACTTGGCGAGAGAGTGGCGGTCTACACAGAAAAACAGAAAACAAATTTCTGTCGATGATTACGACCGGAAGCTCGAATAAGAGTTTAAGTTGAATACTCACCGAAATTCTGTTGTTTTCGTAAGCATCTTTCAAATTCTGCCATGCTAAAGCAAAACCACTGTTGGTCAATGGCGACTTCTGTACAATATCACAAGCATCTCCACTGGTCATTTGTATCAAGATGTACAGCCTTTCGACGTCCTGCAAACGAGCGTTGCGAATGTAGATAGCAGTGAAAAGATCGCGAAAAGTTGGCCAAGAACCATAGTTCTAATGAAATATATCGGTGTCGCAAGGAGGCAGCCGCAAATTATGCGTTCTATCATCCTCCAAAGAGGATTTAGTTGCAGGTGTGTGTGAACCGATTGCGGAATAGACCATTTGCTCATTAACCTTGGACGAGCAGTTTACATAAATTTGATAAGTGGATAATATTTAGACTTGACGGCTGGAATGTCATTGCAGTCTGACGGCTCTTCAGCGGAGGCAACACGCAGAGAAAAAACATGGTTGACCCAATCATATTTTAAGGGGAACATATTATGATTGGCGAAATGATTGCACCAACCATCCACATGATTGGAAACTGAAAATGTAAATGGTTGCAGCCAAAATGTAGATGACGGTTACAATCATGTAAACCAATTTTTAGTTAACTTTTAATTTAATTTCAATATCTACTTTTTAATTATTTTAAATTATATTATTAATATTTCAATGTAATATTAATTGATTGTTATATTAAAGAAATAAAAGTTCATATACATTTTTCTTTACTTACTTACGTTTGGCCGTGCCGAGATTTGAACCCGGGACACTTGGGTTGCTGACGAAGCGCGTTAGCACGTTTAGCTACTACTGCCATGCAATTATTATGTTCTAAATGCATACATATACTAATCATATGACATTTTCGTGAGTATTCATTCAGGCCAACCATTATATGATTGTCATTATCAAATATTGAATATCCAATCATGTTAATTATTGCCTGCATCATATTATGATTTCTGAAATCATTCGCTTTGTCACCCCTAGCATAAATGATCGCTACAATCATAATATTATTTTAGCAAAAAATGTATGATCTCTGCGATCATGCTCCAACCATATTTTTTCTCTGCGTGAATGTAGTCGAGACATTCGTTGTAGGTAGTTTTTACCGATTGCCACAGTCTCTGCAATTCGTCCTTGTATTTCGAGAGACTATCTATTATGAACAGTGGTAGGTAAACCGCTAAAATGTGCCTCAAACTCGCTTATTGATTCGGTGGCACGAATGAAAATATCTAATGGGTCATCTTGATGATTAAAATGAACTAACAAATATGTTTGAAATCATATTTGCTCAAAACTATCTTTAAATAGTTCTAAATTTGAATTTTATCGACGAAGAAAGTCAGAATTGGATGATCACGTTGCTTGACAACTATTAGGTTGTAATAGCGATATCAGCATTCGCAATTATGCACGGTGAGAATCCGCAGATAATTGGAACTGAATTGAGTTCCTGGAATCCACGGAAATTACATTAAATGCCAACGATAATGTATTTTATTTATTTAATTATTAGTATTGTAATTGTCTCGATAGTTAAGAAAGAAATCCACATATGAATATATGATCTGAATGATCGACGACTTAGATATATACTTTTTGATATGAAGAAAAAATAAATAATTTATAGCGAAAATGACGAAATTGCTTGAGTTTTTTTTCGGCCAATTGACGAAACTGCGGAAAGTTACATTTCGTTACATATTACATATTTTCGAACTACTAGTTGATCACAATTGCAGTATGATGATATAGTAGTAAATTACCAACACTGGTAAGTGTTGTGGAAGGCACAATATCAAAAGTTTGGCATACGCCCAGATCGTATCCTGTCAAGACCGATACCAATGAATACAGGCGAAATAGTCGGGACATACGGAGGCGCATCGTTGCGGAGAACCCGATCGCTCACCATTCCCAACCCTATGACGAATACTTAATGTTTGCAATGCGCACACGCAGTGGCATATTATATTTTGAAATTACTGAAAAAATTATTATTTTAGTATTTAAGTACTTATGTATTATATTACACCGTTCGACACTAAAAAACGCACATGATCGGGACTGACAGATTTATTGGAGGGGGTCAAAAAAAGTACCCGTGCCTCCCAGTTTTTCTAGATCAATTCTTAAAACCATTAAATCGCATTTATGCATTTTGCATTTTTCTCATGTACATAATAATTCCTCAAAAATACAGTTTTGATTGAATTTTAAATATTAAATATGAATTTGATAGGGGAAAAACATACCTTTAAAAAACATGTAAACTTTTTACAATCGGATGTAAACTCATTATGCTAGATTAGAAACAATTCAGAAATTTTAATTTTTTTTTTACATTTTTTCTACTTTAACATAAGTTTTTTTGTGAAATTGGAAATTGGAAATTTTAAGATTGTTTCTAGTCTAGCGTGATGAGTTTACATCCGATTGTAAAAAGTTTACATGTTTTTTAAAGGTATGTTTGTGATGTATTTGTCAAAAATATATTTTACATTTTCGATATTTCAAAAACAATTTTTAAAATCAAATTCTGATAATGAATTACTACCAAAAATTTCGATTTTATGATTTTAAAAATTGTGCAGAATGTTTTTCAACTCGTTTTTTGCCGGGAAAACATTAATTTCAATATTACAATATAATTGTAAACTTAATGAATCGAGCCGATAGCCTTGGTAGCTAGTGCTCTTTTTTTTATTAATTTAGGTTTAAATTTATTTTAAGGCTAAATAAATAATAATAATAATAAACTTAATGAAATATTGAAATATTGCTTTTTGTGAAAGCGCGTTAGTTTTGGGTAATGAATGTAATATACATTCGCAGTAGAAATGATGTTGCCCGACCAATTTGTGCACAGAAATGCAAATTATCTCGTTTTCAAAGTCTTGGGCTTACATTAAATTAATTTCAGTTTCGTAAATATTTTAATACAACATATCTACAGAAAGACCAAACACGTCTGCTATCTTTTTCTTGCATTCTTTTTCTAATATGTATCTATTTATTTTATTCGCTCAATTTCATTCTTGCTTTCTCTGTGTTCTATAAAGTAAAATACGAACTATTTTTTTTTGTACGCCAATAACTTCCACAAAGTCCTATGACGTATAATCATATTTGAAAAAATATGACATTTGTGAGCACCCCGTCATATTTCAATGTGTTATTTCTACATTAATCAGCTGATCGCAAAAATAAAGCAAGGAAAATTAAAGCTGATTGCGAAAATAAAGTAAAGAATTTACATTTTTGCGTGCACCAACAAAAAAATTAATAAATTTGACAGCTGATTTAATACAACCTTCAAAAACACAGGTTGCAGAGTTGTATTGGTCGAAGAAAACAACAACATTTTTATGACTATTGTATTTTTTTGCAACAATATGTAGAGCCCGACCGATTAATCGGCTTCGGCATCGGCTTCGGCCGTTATCGGCCAAAAATTTACATTCGGCTTCGGCTTCGGTTTTTCCGAAAAATGGCCGAAGTTTTGGCCGAAGCTTTTCAATTTTTTTCCTTATTTTTGCGACACCAAAAACCAAAACTAATTTTTTACGATACGATTTTCTAGCCCACATCACATCTAAATTCTTACTGATTTTCTTGAGACTTGAATGTAAAATTGTGTAATTGATGGAATTTCCAATGGGACATAAGAGGCCCACAAAACAAAAAATATGATTAAAATTTAAATTAGTAATCATCGAATATTGAGTGAATCTCGTCTCAAATTGCGTGGCACGAGGTTAAAACTGCCACAAAGTACATCCTTGGACATTTTCTGGGTGGATTACTGAATTTTAAATATAGATTTAGAAGCTACTACTTGCCCTGATGTCTATGTTAAAAGGAGTCCTGGTAAACTGTATCAAATTTCAAATATAGGGGTAGGAGGCTCACGGAAGGATTCTACCTTTTAGAAATGTAGCCCAAATTGCTGCGCCAACATATATGAAAAGGTGCTGAAATCCAGGACCGTTTTTGGTAAAATTTTACATTTAAAGTTCAAAGCTTCACAGGTGGTTTTTACCATCAACTAGAACATCCTTTGCCCATCACCTGACGGATTTGGGGAGTCCTGAAAAAACAGCTACTTAGATGGATTTATTCTGTGAAGAATTCTCTACCATTTCTTCTAAATTCCCATTATTTTAAGCTTTACTCCAAATTTTTAAAAGTGATTTTAAAAAAATCCAATTGTTCTTACACGGGATATATGGGATAATTTGAGGCTATTGTTAGTTTTGACCTAGGATTTGTTTGTGAATTCTTTTGGTTACTTTTATTATTTGTTTAAATACATTTTTAGTTCCTTAAAAAACTAAATGTGTATTTATATACTCGAATTCGAATGAAAATACACAAAAAAACAAGTTTTTAAAGGTTTTTTTTTTAAGTATCGGCTTCGGCTTCGGCTTCGGTATAGGCCTTCGGCGTCGGCCGAAGTAATAGGCTGCCAATTGACCTTCGGCATCGTCTTCGGCTTCGGCCTGAAAATGCTTATCGGTCGGGCTCTAACAATATGACTTTATGACCAATATGACACCTTTGTGAACTCCCTTAATATTCTTTCGCGAAAAGTAAAAAGTCTTCAGCGATGGTTTATTACAAGTTCCCTATCGTTGAATTTGTTATTTTTTTTTTCGTTAAATTGTATCTCCTTTTTTTGCGCAGACATTTTTTTTCTTTTTTTTCATTCTGAGGGTGTCATAAATCCATCGACACAAAGCATACCTTTCCCTTTTTAAGATTTCAAAACACAAATTTCCGACATTTCACAAACTATTCATTAACAATTTACGATAAACAAATAACTTTATAAGCTGACAATGACTATAGTACTGCAGGCATCACGATTAAATAAACCGTTATGTAAAGAAGAAAACAATTGTGTGTAAGCATGAAAATGTTTGTATTGCAAAATTCAGCATTTCATATAAAAACGAAATAGGGCAATTCACGAGTTGATGCAAATGGTCATGCAGAAGTGCAAATACAAATATGTATTGCATATTTTTACACCACAATAATAAAATATACAGATTTGTATTTCCTACGCTTGAGCAAATATGCAACACAGCAAACGTATAGCTTTTATATGCAATGGCGAATGCAAATCTGTACATTTTGTTGGTGCGATAAAAAAATATCCAATAAATATTTGCATTTGCACTTCTGCAAGACCAACTCTTGAACAGTGGCGTCAATTAGGAAGGGTGGTCCCACCCAAGGAAAATTAAATTCAAAGAAAAAAAGTGACAACTGAGTATATATTTTATTCAATGTTTTTACTTAACCAACCTTCTGAATTGACGCCACTGCTCGTGAATTGCCCTAATTGATACTGTGAAAAACGCGCGCTTTTTCATTAAATGCCGACTTTTGTAATACAGAATTTTGAAAAGCAGAATTTTGAATACAGAATGTTGGCCATTCAGAATTTTGCCACCAACCCATTTTCAACATAATTTAGAAGAAAGCTCTATCGGGAAGGTATTTTTCAATCCACAGTCAGACCATCGTTGTGTACACACAGAAAAAAAAGTCGTAACGGCAACAATTTTATACTTAATCTCAACCACTTCGGTTCGTCATTTCATGCCCAACAACTCAGTGATATATGCAACTTTGAGTACTAAGTAATCATAGAAGTAATCATTCAATGAGTATTTCAAAGTCAAGTACAAAGTATTCGATGAGTACTTTTTGGCACATCACTGATATTGTTCAGTCACGAAAGTGAAGTCATAGAAGCAGATTCTCACGTCTCTTCGATTCATGCCATCAATGAAAAATCAGCAGCGAAACAGTTTTGATGACAGTTTTTCACACTTGGCGTAAAGATAAGTTCTCGAATTCTCTCAACTTAGACTTTCAAGACTAACATCCTTATTCGTGTTGGTCCCTTTATTAAATTCCGCACAACTGCTTTAGTAACGGTACTGCTCGCAAGTTTTTTGAAATTGTTTCACGTCACTAGCAACTCAACAATTCTTCATCAGTTTCACTTGACAATAGCTCAATAGCTCTCTATTGGGAGAAGTTACGAATCATTTAGTGGGCTCTCATATTTTTCGTTATTTTACGTTATTTAGTTCTATCAAAGCCAGTATTGAACGGGAGTGGCTTGCAGAAGCTAATTCAGGCCAAGAAATTGTTATCACATTATGTTTTTCAAAAATAGTATAAGGCGGCTCTATAGAAAATCCTTGTTGTAAATTTCGGAAGATATATAATGTCCACTTTGCAAAATTTCTCATCATGAGGTCGTCAGTGCAAAAAGCCTTCCAGATAAGATCTTTCCCGCCACATTTTTTCCATTCCAATTATTAATATCGAAATTTCGGCCGAAAACGAAATTTGGCCGAAAACGATATTTTATTTTTCGGTTGAATCTGAAACACCGCCGATTACAAAGTAATCGTTCTCAATATTTTATGAGTACGATTACTTTGATTCAAAAGATGATCAAAAGATTTCGAGTACGATTACTGTAAGGGTAATCAAAACTTGATTAAAATTTTTTTTAGTACGATTATAAGTAATCGTATTCAAATTTTTTTGAGTACGATTACAAAATGCTTTTGAGGTTACATGTAATGGATTACAAAATTTTTAAAGTACGATTACAAGTAATCGATTACATATTTTTTGATTACTTTTACTATTGGATCAACCAGAAGTAATACTATATATTACCGCTTATTACATTTTTATTTCGTACTCAAAAGAATTTGTTATCAAAATTTGGACGATTACAGTAATCAAAAATTTTTGAGTACGATTACAGAATTGTAATCAACATTTTTTGAGTACGATTACAGTAATCGTACTTGAAATATTTTGAGTACAATACAAGTAATGGTAATCAAAATATTTCAAGTACGATTACTGTAATCGTACTCAAAAAGTAATCGTAATCGTACACGTACAGCTCTGGTTGGAGGAAATACTTTTTCACTACAATTTTTCAAGATCTTGAAGTATTTGTTTTGACCGCGGTTTTTTCTCTGTGTGTACTAACAGCCCAAACCGTACTCATGAAAGCTGCTGCGCGGACGAGATGAGGAACTCGCGCACCAGCTTCCAGAAGTTCTCTGATGACCTTCCGAAAAACTATTTTCAGATTAACAAAGTTAAATTCACAATTAACTATGTCCTGTTTTGCTTACACACAGCCTAATACGAACTAACTTTTTGTCAATTTTTTGTCACTAGATTAAATCCCGAACAGAAAAGATCCTTCCTCTTTCGACCCGATACCGTAACGACTGCTCCAAACGAAAGCGACCGTTGAAATGAGCGCTGGAGCACTTTTCTCGATATTTATAGGTTCTGGGCAAGCGCCGTCAACGTTTCTGACTTCTTTGCGGTTTTACACCGGAAAATTTACACACGGTTGAAAAATGTTTTGAAAATCCTTACAACTAATACCTATACATTCTTAATATGTTCCCATCATTAATAAAGGGGGGGGGGGGGGGCGTATGGAATGCATTTCATCTGTTCTCGTGTACGTACGTTAAGGAGTAAATAATATCCACCAATGCAGATAATTCTAACTGTATTGCATTATAAAAAGGACGAACAATTAAAAAAACAAAAAAGGACATCCTAATAAAACTTAATTTTTGGTAAGCTATATGGTTAATTTAATAAGATTATTTTCTGAGTGTACAAAATCCTTTTTGAATGCAGCAGCAAATTTGTGTCAACTTTGACCGCACTGTTCGGTCAGGCGTAAAATTACAATTTGATTTCATCAATAGTCTTTTGTTGTAAATATGCCAATTATTCACATACTACATAGAAAAAAAAAGATGGGTTAATCTAACCGAAAAACCATGTAAAAAAAACATTTTTTATTTTATATGGAAAACACAAACAACAACTACAATTTTTGTGGTTAATCTAATCGTCGAAAAATTGTTAAATGATTTTTAACTACAAAAACAGGTTAGCTAATCGAAAAAAATTGTAAAACTCAAATTTTACCCAAAAAATTTGTAAAGCAAACAAGTTGTTCCTTAAAAATTTTTGTTTGTTCGCCAACCAAAAAAATTGTAAAGACCCAATTGCGGTTCGCAACTCAGCTGAGTTTGGTTGCTTGCGATGTATGATCACATGCTCATACATGCTCAGCGGTGTGCTTTCGTGTCTGTCATACTACAACAGCAACGATTTTTGTTTTGTCATTCGAGTATACGATCAGTGCGTTCAGTATGGTCAAAGGGTGAAGTGCATAAAAGGGTAAGTAAATGTAATATTATATTGAGAATGGTTTTTATTATATATTTTTACATTTATTTATTCTTTTGTTTTTACAGATTTTCGTTTATCCCTTTTTTCATTTTTAGCATTTTAGATTTCAATTTTGTAATATTAAATTTTCTTTCTATTTTTCTTTTTTTCTATTTTTCTTTTATCCAGATTTTTATTTTTAAAATTTTATATTACATCAATAGTCGTGTTTTGGTTGCAAACAAATAAATAAAAAAGCGTCAAGTTTCGACAAGATTGCAACCAAAACACTACTAACGAATGCATTCATTGCTCATATGCAAACAATTTTTCATTGTACGTAAACAATTTTTCATTGTACGTAAACAATTTTTCATTGTACGCGAACATTTTTTCATTGTACGCTAACAATTTTTCATTGTACGCGAACAACTTTGAGTTGGTTCCATTTACCACGTTTTTTGGTTGCTGCATTTTTAACCGTCTTTTTTGGTTAGATTTACCTACTTTTTTTTTTGTGTGTACTAAACTTCAGCTAAGCCGTATGGCGAACTCCATAATTTATATATACAAATAAATAATCATTTGTGAAATATGTAAACTTTAATTAAATTTTGTAAGCATCATTGCCACCTTTAAGGAAATAATACTGCCACAAGGCTAGCGTTGCCACATAACACTGTTTTCACGGGTAAACATTTTTTCCGATTGTCGATTATTTTTCCAATTTTTTATTTTCGTATTATGGATTTGACGTCCTAAAACCGAATCTGAAATCTTTTTTTGCCGCAAAAATCTGCTTTCTGCTGTTTTTGAGTGACTTCTAAAAAAGGTGTCTCCATTAATTTTGTACAATTTTTTTGGGGGGATTTTAGTTTACAAATTTTTATTTGTTTTTATGAAATTTCTCACTTTAAGCAAATATTTTTTATTCGAATATCGCATTTGCAAGAAATATTTTTGAGTAAGTTTCGGGACGGCTGCAGTGTTTCGCGTTGGTGTGTGGGGACCTTAATGTTGTACACGAAGCTATTTTTGTTTATATGTGAAACATGATTTTCTGTGTGTGTATATACAACACGTATTGTATAAGTCAAAATGGCTTTGGTGAGCGTTCGAACCCCCCCGAAATCTATTAAGTAATAGAAAAACGTATGGAATTGTTATGAAATTTAACACAATTTAATTTTGTGAAAGTTTACAGTTATTGGAAATGTACCGCGAATCAAATGAAAGTGTTTTTAAAATGAACACAATACGTCCATTTTAGAATAAATCATTTTTTCATAAACTCTCCTTCGGGTTTTTTTCAAAATTTTTTTTTATTTTTTTAAGTTTTCTTTTTTTTTATGAAAAATCAAAAGATTTCTTTTGAAAAAAAGCGATCTGTTGTTGATTTTGATTTGGTTTGCATTTTCTACTATTTTCTTCAGTATAAATAAAAAAAATTTGTATGAAAACCCCCCCGAAATTTTTTCCTGGTTACGTCCCTGCTTGTAATCCTTCTTGTTAGGAAACAAGTGCGTATGAATTTTAATCCTAATCTGGCATCCGTTTATGTCTTTTGTTGTATGTACATAATTGATTATATACGCATCGTTGTCCAATATACTGAGCGGAAAACAAAAGAAAATGTAATTTTTGCCTGGTAATTAAAAGATAAGAATTTAATTATGATTGCAACTCAACCGTTAGTTGCTTTAGTTGGTTGTGCCTACCGATTGCTCATGCAACCAAACGTGGTCAAGTATGAGTTGCGCAGGCTTTTTAAGAAGCAAGCAACTCATTGTAGGGTAGGCAAAACTCAATTCAACTCAAGTCTGTCTAAAATGAAAAATTAACTGGTGGGCTTGATTTTGTAGGCACTTTCTGCAGCCCTCTGGCACAGAGTATACAGAGGCGACACTCCGTGAATACATTGATATTTTGTGGCTTTTATTCACCACCAGACCCTCACAACTGATAGAAACCTACCACCGGTACTCGGTCCTTTTGCTTTGATTCTTGTTCGTATTCACCACCAGTTTCTTATAATTTTTACATAATTTTGAGTGCCAACACATTTTTAAAGTAAAATTCGGAACGTTTTTAAAGATAAAAAAATTATAACGTGGACTAATATTTTCAATATTTGCACAATTTCTTCGTAGGAAATTCTACAATCAGCGTGAATACAAATTTTCTTTACCCCCTTGCAGAAGTGAGTGTACGATAACCATTATTTTGTTATAATAACAGTAACAATATAACGGAAACAAACAATGTATCTAGGGAATTCAGTCCCGGAGGGTTTTGGCAATCCCGGGATTTCGGTATTTTTATTGGCAATCTTGGGTACCCGGGACGGGATCGGGATTTTAAAAAATTTGTATTTTGATAAAAAAAAAAACGTTTTAATTAACCTACAACTTGTATTATGAAACATTTTCATTGAATTTACAAAAACAAAAATTACAACGTTATTTTAAGCTTCACGTCATAATGTATTCAATGTAATTCGATAAAGATGAGCAGTTAAAACGCAATTGAAGAATATGTTTTCTATCAGTCTTTATTCATTACCGACTTAACAAACATAAATTCAATAAAATATATTTATTGGATTAGAAAATTAACAAAACAAAACAAGAAATAAGTACTTATGGTGACTTACATTAATATCTGTTGTCGAAATTCAACAGGATCACATATGGGATGCTAGATTCGTTATAAAAAAATCATGTTTAAATAAATACAGTGGCGGTCAGATAATTAGGGACAGTTCGTATAAGTAAATATCAATTGAAAATGTAATTATGTAAGCTAATCAAAATTGTATTATAAAAGAAGCCGCGATGCATTAATAAAATCAGACTTGTTTGGAAATCAAAACCTGACACATCTCATTTGGCTTTGCGAGCCTAATACGTCTTTGGCTTGGTAAGCCTTTCAAATACCATTTGGCACATAATTCAAAAAATCTGTGGCGTTTACGCCGTGCCACACGTAGGGAAATTTAATATTAAAATATTTCTCTTACACTTTTCAAAAATACACATCGCATATATTACAAAAGTTCCACTCCGGAACTTTTCATCTAAGGAACTTTTCAATCGTTCCTTTCGGAGACGTGTTCGGTATGGAAAACTATATATATTCTTGATCAGCGTCACTTCCTGAGCCCGATTTAGCCCTATCCGTCTGTCCGTCCTCTTTTCTTGTAAACACGATTGCAGGAGCTAGAAGAAAGCTAGGGATCCCAAATTTTGGATTTATCCTTTTTAGGCCCTAGAAGGAGTTGGTATTGCAAATGGGCGAAATCGGCCGACTGCCACGCCTACCTCCCATATAAGTAAAAATCGTGTTTTTACCGAAATTTTAAGATTTTATCAAAACAGTATGAAATTTTGTATAGGGGGGTTTTTAGGGTCGCTGATTTCGAATTTGATGTCGCATTTTCAAAATTCAAGATGGCGGATCCAATATGGCCCAGTAGGTGTAGGGTTTATATAAGTCGGCTTGCCCGACTGAAACTTACTCACTTGTTTATTTTAATATTTTCAGATAATACATTTGAAAACAATAGTCGTGTTTTTGTGGCAAACAAATACAAAAAACTAGAGAGTGGACTATCTTCGGCTATACCGAAGTTGAAATACCCCCACACAGTAGGAAGAAGTACCTCGAACATATAAAAATGTGGTCTCAAGACCCTATTTTGAGCCAATTATAGGTGGTTTTAGAGCCCGGACCATGTCCAAAATCCATTTCTAAAAATTTCCAATTAAATCCACAAAAAAAAAAAAATTGGTCTCAAGACCCCATTTAGACCCTTATATATGTGGCTTCGGAACCTCGGACCATGTCAAAAATACGTTTCTAAACATTTCCAATCGAGTACAAATATAAAAAATTTTTACCTTTTTTTTCGGTGTATGGGAGCCACGCCCAGTTTTTGTCCGATTTGGCTGATTCTCGAACTTGATCTCAGTATTCACGAGAAAAACATGTACCCAAAGTTTCAAGTCGATATCTCCAAAACTGCGACCGCTATCGTGCGGACGGACAGACGGACAGACGGACAGACGGTCAGACGGACAGACGGACATCGCTAAATCGACTCAGGAGGTGATACTGATCAAGAATATATATACTTTTCCATACCGGACACGCCTCCTTATGGGCGTTACAAACGTTGTGACAAAGTTAGTATACCCTGCCCCAGTGAGTGTGGGGGTATAATAATCTACAAGATTCGACAAGATTTCATTTGAAACCGCAACACGACCACGGGCAATAATTGCCCGTGACACCTGGACAGCTCGTATGAATTGTTCATAGGCCTTATGAATTTATTCCTAAAAAATTCCTTTGAGCGTCCATGAATGTATTCGTTGCCCCAATGAACAGAGATTCATTCAACCAATGAACGCAAGCTTCGGATGAAAATTAATGATTAATTCATTGATTCAATAAATATTTTCACAGAAAATATCCACTTTTTTTTTTTAAATTCATGAATACATTCATTGTCTCAATGAATCGTTCTTTATTTTCTATGAACAGTTCATAGCATTATGAACTTCTTCATAAAGGTATGAACAGAGATACGTTGACCCAACGAACGCAATGTTTGGACGAAAATTTATGATTTTTACGTTCAGTTTGTCCGTCCTCTTTTCTTGTAAACACGATTGCTGTACCTTGGGATATTAGTGGGAAATCTTATCGCCGAATCCAACCGAATCGAACTGACAATAGGCGACAATGTAACCTTTAAGATTAATTTGCAAACATGCAACAATAGACGGTGACATCATTTTGGTTGCATGTTATGACACTGATATCACCAACCATTGATAATAGGATTAATTCGATTGACCACACAGTGTTAAGACAATTCCATACATACAGGGAGGATTTTTGTGGACTTAGAAGAAAAATGTTAAGCGAACTAAAATTTCTTAGCGTTCCACAATGATAAACCACTCCTTCTATTTACACGATAATAAAGTTTTATTAAGATACCATTCTTGAAAAAAAGTTCGTCGTTTTTCTAATGCAATGCAGGACCTAACGTACGTACACGCGAACAGATGAGATGCACAACCACCCCCACCCCGTCCATTTACGCAGCTGATATGATCATTCTTAGCTTACAGCTTACAGCTTAGTTTTAAAGGTTTTCACATTTTCCCAGTGAAAGTTTCCCAGTGTAAAACCGCAGAGAGGTACGAAACGGTGATGACGCTGGCAAAAGCCTATAAATATCGTGAATGGCGGATGCCACCCTTATTCGAACGGTCTCTTTCGATTGCAACAGTTGTCTTTTCTGTTCGGGATTCAGTCAATTGCTTCTTGAGTCAAAACCAAAAGTTCATATAAGGCTGTGTGTAAGGTGTAAAGTGTGCGAATAATAATCAAATCAAATAGTAAACTCAATTTGTGTTCAAATCAAATTATTTGTTGCTTTAAAAATCTCCAATTGTTCAATAGTCCAGTCATTCTGTGATTTGCGGGACTCTGAAGGTTGTGCTTCAGCTGACATAAGGAGAAACGCGTTTCCACGAATATCTCGTAAACGGAGCATCCTACAGGAAATCGTCTGGAATCAATTTAAATAGAATTACACCGCCTACTTTTTAGACTAAAAAGGGTATTTCGTAAAGTTGATAGCTTGTATTATATAAAGTGTCAAAGTTGTGTAAATCTGGTTTTCGTGTTATATCTTGTACACGGTGGGATGCATGTTGACCACACTGAGAGGAAAATGTTTTAAAATTGAACGATTTTCTTTTTAAAATAGAGCTTTGTACAGATTTCTTCAATTTTAAAACAATTGGGCTAAAAACAAATTTTAAAACGTCAATGTTCAATTTTTAAAATTTTTTTCAAAATCAGAAAATTGTTTTTGTTTACAATTATTTTATTTATTTATATTTAGTTAACTTTTTATTTTCTCAAATTCGAGACCGGGATTTGATCCCACGCCTACGGAGTTTGGATGGCGCGCTAAACGCTCAACAGGTTGGTCTACTGTTAACATTATTTACCAGAGTCTAAATGTATTATCCCTATATGACACCTTCAGATTGAAAAAACCCTGAACAAAATGTGTTTGCGAAAAAGCCGTGGAAAAAATTTTGCATGAAGAAGCCGTGGAAGAAGTGGACGAGAACGAATTTTGGTGCAAGAAAGCTTAGTTTGAAAATCTGATATAGCGGCCATCAGACTTTTAAGCTAAAAAGCTTTTTATTAATTTTCGGTGAAAAATTTTGTTATGCAGATTTTTTTCCAAAAAGCACTTTTCATAAGAATTCGGTACAAAACATTATTTTGAAGAAATTTTGAGCTAAATATTTGTTTATAATTATACGGCTTCATTTTATTTCGAAGCATATTTAAAATTTAGATATATTAATATTATCGCTTTTGTGAAAAATGGAAACGCAAGTTTGTTAGCTGCAAGTTGTTTTGTATTGTTCGCAGTGAATTTGGGTACAAATTTTTAAATTTTGGTTTTTTGGGTTTTCTTAGTTTGTAGGAGTTTGTAATTTGTGCAATGTTCGTTATTTATGTACACTAGGTGACAAAATTTAGAAACAATACTTATTTCAATAATTTTCGTGAACATTTATTTGGTTTTATATTTTCTACATTTTTGGGAACATAGCATGTGTGATTTAAGGTGTATCGATGTATTTATACAATTTTTAAACTTCCTGCAAATAGCATAGCGTCCATTGAAGTTGTCGCAATATTTATACAACCCGTGCAACGCCGGGTATGTAACAGCTAGTATGTATATATTTTGTACTAAAAGCATACTTTGAATTTTTTTAAAAACGCCCTAAAACTATAATTTGATTTTTTAAAACATACTATGATTTTTTGAAATAGAAAAGAACAACAGTATTATCAATTTCAAACGACTAACGAAAGAGCAAGACGATTGGAATTGAAAGCATTTGTTTTAAAATGAAAACATAAATGTACTGCAGAAAAAAACTATGTCTTAAAATACAAATTTAAAAATAATGTTTAATTTACAACATGTTTTTTCTTTTAGTGTACATTTATGTTTTAATTTTTACAACAAATGTTTTCAATTGCAATCGTAAGTATGCTTTTAGTACAACATATGTATATATAATACATTTAGACTCTGTTAAATAATGTTAAAAGTAGACCAACCTGTTGAGCGTTAAGCGCGCCATCCTAGCTCCGTAGGCGTGAGTTTTTGAAAAAAATGTTTTAAAATTGAACATTTGC
Source organism: Heteromyza rotundicornis (assembly GCA_951394025.1). NCBI lineage: Eukaryota > Metazoa > Arthropoda > Insecta > Diptera > Heleomyzidae > Heteromyza > Heteromyza rotundicornis. The sequence continues at coordinate 14,255,826 of OX596011.1, read as the reverse complement.
GTTTTAAAATTTGTTTTTAGCACACGTGTTCTAAAATTGAACAAATCTGTACTAAGCTCTGTTTTAAAATTAAAATCGTTCAATTTTAAAACATTTTCCTCTCAGTGTAAATAACATTTGTGGAGAATGTTATTATCTACAAGATTGGTATGTCCTGTTAAAGTACATCCAACCGGTTTAAGATATTACACAAAAACCAGATTTTTACAACTTAGATCCGTTATTTAATACAAGCTTTCAACTTTACGAAAAACCTTTTTAGTCTGAAAAGTAAGCGGTGTAATTCTCTTCAAAACGATACTAGTGGATTTCCCCATAGAATGCACCGTTTACGAGATATTCGTGGAAACGTGTTTCTCCTTATAGCAGCTCTAGAGTCCCGCCATTTTGGAATTAAGCTTAGGACACGCCCCTGAATAAGTTCAGCAAAAAAAATCGCTTACGCTAATTTTTGTGAAAAAAAATGCTAGAAGACTGGGGTGCAATCGTGTATCTCGACCACGATTCACGTTTTCGGTGATAGTTGAAAACGTGATCAGCGGCTCGATTCTAAAAAAAAAGTACTTTCCAAACACTTTGTGAAACATTAAAATTCTAAATTTTGTTCAATATAATTCAATGGTTATAAGATATTTCCTTCTTGGCGAAAGCGATGAGGCGATAACATATTGCCGGGCAGCGTAGGATACTAAGGGATGCTTCAAATCCATTGGAATTACGTCAAAGAACGTGCTGCATGTGGCACGGCATGTTGCACTATCATCCAGTAGGGCCGAAAGAATTTGCTGATTCATTTGCAACTGCCTTCGATGTGGGACCGGAAGGCTCAACAACCGCTCCTGCGCCGAACGTATTTCTATCTGTCTGTCTTTCTGTCTGTCTTTCTGTCTGTCTTTCTGTCTGTCTTTCTGTCTGTCTTTCTGTCTGTCTTTCTGTCTGTCTCTCTGTCTGTCTTTCTGTCTGTCTTTCTGTCTGTCTTTCTGTCTGTCTTTCTGTCTGTCTTTCTGTCTGTCTTTCTGTCTGTCTTTCTGTCTGTCTTTCTGTCTGTCTTTCTGTCTGTCTTTCTGTCTGTCTTTCTGTCTGTCTTTCTGTCTGTCCCTAACGCTAACCGATTCAAAATTTACAACTTCACTTACAAAATTTTTTTAAGTTGTTAACCTTGTTTTTTTTTTAAATGTTAGCCATTCTGGTGGTTTTTGTCCACACGACGCTGCGGTCGTGAGAAGGAACCAGAGTCACTTACAATATATTCACACATATATTTATACTCTGCACACTAGGGTCCAAGGGTATATTGTTTTTGTCACACCGTCTGTAACGCCCATAAGGAGGCGTGTCCGGTATGGAAAAGTATATATATTCTTGATCAGCATCACCTCCTGAGTCGAGTAGTCCATGTCGTCTGTCATTTCGCACGATAACTGTCGTAGCTTTTGAGCTATCGACCCCAAATTATGGCATTCCTCTTATTTTGGCGAATGATTGGACGGTATTGAAAATGGGCAACATCGTCCATACAAAATGGCCGCCAATTTTATATTTTTTTCGTTTATCTTGAGAAATACTTAACCGATCGCCTCAAAATTTTGGCATTCCCCTTCATTTGGTTCATCGAAAAATTATCGATTAATTATCGAAAAATTATCGATAAATTATTGAAAAAATATCGATAAATTATCGAAAAATTATCGATAAACTATCGAAAAATTATCGACAAATAAATGTTCACATATTTCATAAATGATTTTCATATATTCACATATTTCACAAATTTCTATAAAAAAAATTACATATAAAAACATAAAAAATATTTCTACATCTTAATATACAAAATATATTTACTAAACATTTAATTTTTCAAATTAGTATGCTTTTTCCCGTGCATGGCAGCACTTCGTCGATTTGCTAGGCGGGTCATTACTGGTTAGCATAGCAGAGAACTTGTTCCATTATTTTTGTTTTTGTGCCCATTTTCAGTGTAATAATTTTATTGAATCAAAGTTCAACAATAAATTTAATTTACAACTTACATCTTTAATTTTTTGGACCGATGACTTTTTTGCTTGAAAAATTCTTAATACAAGTGAAAACGACATGTAAAGTGATGTCGTGCAATGAGGTATACGATTGCGCCCCTGGACTACAAATAGTTTGAACAAAAAATGTATGCAATGAAATAGTGCAAATATTTGCCAAATTTGAATCTGGCAAGTGTTATATTCGACCTTTTTTGGGTGAATCAAGCCAAATGGGACTAAATCCAATGTTGCCATATGATGATAGCAAAAAAACGTTCATTTTGCTTTAAAAAAAATCGTCATTTGTGTCTAAAAAGCGTCAAATTGGTTCATTAGAATTTCATAAAAACACCAACATTTTTAATAGTTGCTAAATCTAATGAATTTTAAGATTGTTTTATCACAAAATTTGTAGCCATTTCGGGACTCATCAGAGACAATTCTGCTGACTACACTGAAAGAAAAAACATGTTTTAAAATTAAACATTTTTTTTTCAATTTGCATTTTAAAACATCGTTTTTTCTGCAGTACATTTATGTTCGAATCCCGAATTTGAGAAAATAAAAAGTTAACTAAATATAAATAGATAAATCTGTACAAAGCTCTGTTTTAAAAACAAAATCGTCCAATTTTAAAACATTTTCGTTTAATTTTAAAACATTTTCCTCTCAGTGTACTAGACAATCAATTTGAAGTCCCACATATACCGCCTTTCACCCAAAGCTTGGAATAGTTAATCGAGAAATTAACTTCGTTAATCCTTCAATAGCTTATCAAAAATTTAACTTCGTTTAATTAGAAAGTTAACTTCGTTGAAAAGTAAGCTTCGTTAAAAGTTAAATTAAATACACTGAGAGGAAAATGTTTTAAAAGTAAACGAAAATGTTTTAAAATTAAAAGATTTCGTTTTTAAAATAGAGCTTTGTACAGATTTGTTAAATTTTAAAACACGTGCGCTAAAAACAAATTTTAAAACGCAAATGTTTCAAAATAAATTTTTTTCAAAATAAAAAATTTTTTTTGTTTGTTTTTTTTTGTTTGCAGTTATTTTGTTTATTTATATTTAGTTAACTTTTTATTTTCTCAAATTCGAGACCGGGATTCGAACCCACGCCTACGGAGTTTGGATGGCGCGCTAAACGCTCAACAGGTTGGTCTACTGTTAACATTATTTAAAGAGTCTAAATGTATTATATATACATACACTAGCTGTTACATACCCGGCGTTGCACGGGTTGTATAAAATTTTAAAATAAATATATATAGGAATTTTCGACAACTTCAATGGCGCTGTAGTTGATGGTTTATTCCCCCCGTGAAACTTGGTGCCAGTTGTAATCCCACCCGGTAAGAATCACCCAAAAAAAGTCCAAGGACGCACTTGGTGGCAGCTGTAGTCCCACCCGGTATGATTCAGCCAAAAAAAGTCCAAGGACGCACTTGGTGGCAGTTGTAGTCCAACCCGGTATGATTCAGCCAAAAAATGTCCAAGGAAGCACTTGGTGTCAGGTTGTAATCCCACCCGGCATGAGACACCCAAAAAATGACCAAGGACGCACTTGGTGGCAGCTGTAATCCCACCCGGTATGATTCACCCAAAAAATGTGCAAGGGCGCAGTTGGTGGCATGGACCACTTAATATTCGATAGTTACTAAGTTACTTTTTAATAATATGTTTTGTTGTATGGGAGGTGCCACGCCCCGTTGTCCAAATCCAACCTCTTATGTCCTATTGCAAATTCCATTACTAACACAATTTTACCTTAAAATTTCAATAAAATCAGTAAAGCCGTGATATGGGGTAGAAAATTGTATGGGCGGTGCCACGCCCCTTGTCCAATTATTCCCATTTTCGATACATAGCAGTACAACTCCATTCCAAATTTCACTAAAATATATCCAATAGTTGCTTAATTAGCTGTTATTTAAGTTACGTGTTGTGTGGGCGGTGCCACGCCCCTTGTCCAATTATGCTCATATTTGGCATAAAGCTTGGAAAAGTTATTATGCAACTTCGTGCTAAATTTCGTTTTTATTATTCAATTTTCTATTCAAATTCAATTCAATAGTTACTAAATTACCTTGTAGACATATTTTGTGTTGTATGGGAGGTGCCACGCCCCTTTGTCCAATCCCAACCGCATATAGCCTATGTTACATGTCGATACCTATAGAATTTATCCTGAAAGTTTCAAGAGAATCGGTACAGCCGTTTAGCCGTGATTGAGGGACAAACAGACAGACAGACAGACAGACATACAGACAGACAGACAGACACACACTCAGTTTTATAATATATATAGGGATATGTTGTACTAAAAGCACACTTTGAATTTTTTTAGAAAACGCCCTAAAACTATGCTTTGATTTTTGGAAAGAACAACAGTATTATCAATTTGAAACGACTAACGAAAGAGCAAGACGATTGAAATTGAAAGCATTTGTTTTAAAAATGAAAACAAAAATGAACTGCAGAAAAACAAATGTTTTAAAATGCAAATTGAAAAAAAAATTTTTAATTTTAAAACATGTTTTTTCTTTCAGTGTATATAATTTCTATAGAAAACAAAAAAAACTTAACTATATACAATTGAGTGCCTGCATTCACAGACCCTTTGTCCGATTTTTCGAAATTTTGGAAAATACGATGCAAACATCCTGACGATGTAAACCTCACGTGATGGCTGAAAACGCCATTGTGTTTAGAATGGTCCATTCATACATAAAAACTGTACGAGAATATAGAAGTGTCAACACTTCGAAATATATCGGCCTGTGTATTTAATTGTTTTGTGAAATAACTTTACAATTAAATGTCAATATCAGTTGAAAAAAGTACACTAAAAGAAAAAACATGTTTTAAAATTAAACTTTTTTTTTTAAATATGCATTTTAAAACATAGTTTTTTCTGCTGTACATTTGTGTTTTCATTTTTAAAACAAATGTTTTCAATTTTAATCGTCTTGCTCTTTCGTTTTGCGTTTTAAAGTTTGTTTTTAGCAAAAGTAATTTCACAAACGTTACTTAGGCATATTTATTGTGTCTTTGCTAAAGAAACGGAAACTCAAATACTGAAAATTAATAAATTCATAAATTTGTAACTTTAATAAATGGAAATTAATGTTTATGTTTATGTATTGCTGATCGCAGCCATATTTTCACTGATCGGGAAAAAAGTCTGTGATTGCAGGCAAGAAAGTTGAACTATTTAATTTAACTTTTAACGAAGTTAACTTTTTAGTTAAACGAAGTTCAATTTTTGAATAATTATTAAATGATTAACGAAGTTAAATTCTCGATTATCTATGCCCAGCCTTGCCCCTGAGCATCGAGGTTAAAGGCCAATTCAGTCCAACACAAAAAACAGATAAACGCGATTTCAAATTTTTGTTGGCATTTTTCTTTGGTTTTTACAGCACTATATAGAGAGAGATCCAGTTACATATATAATAAAATGTAATTATAAACTATCATTATCCATGGAAGTTGGTCTAATCCCAAAAACCGTGATGCAAACAACAAAGTTCCAATGACGTACTTTTTGGCTGCTATAATCCCACCTGACATGAATCACCCAAAAAATGTCCAAAGATGCACCCGGTATTTCATTGCCTCAAATTTTTTCAAATTGTTTGAACTATTCGAGCTATTCAAACTAATTGAGATATTCAAAACAACAATCGCCAAGAACCGGTTCTGCAACCGAAACCGGCTTAATTCATGGAACCGAAACCGGAACCGAAACCGATATTTTGGAAAGTCTGGGAACCGAAATCGATATTTTTAAAATCTGAAAACATGGAATCGGTAGAGGAACCGGTACCGAAACCGATATATTTTTAAATCCGAGAACCGGAACCGATTCGGTTCCAGTCCCTGATTTGAACTCAAATTGAATTATTTGATTTGATTTCACTGCAAAGTGAACATATCTTTTGGTGTGTAATCGTACACTAAGGCGGCCAACTTTCGAAAATGGAAATGCGGGACAAAATTCGCGGTGGGGTGGGAGGGGTAGGTTGCGGCTTGGGTATTATAGTATAAAAAAACACAGGCCGATATATTTCGAAGTGTTCTATATTCTCGTAAGTGTTTCTTACACTTATTGCGAATTCGCCACCCACTTCTTTTTAAAAATCAGGCATCTTTTTTAATGATACAAATTTTTGTTTTCAGGGTTTTTGTGAATAACTTCTCAACTATATAAGATATAAATGCACTCTTGGTTATTTTTGTGGATTTTATTTGAAATTTTTAGAAACAGATTTTGGACGTGGTCCGAAGCTCCGAAATCACTTATAAATGGCTCAAAATGGAGACTTGAGATACAATTTTTTTATGTTCGAGGTACTTCTAAACTCCTACTGTGTGGGGGTATTTCAGCTTCGGCATAGCCAAAGATAGTCCACTCTCTAGTTTTAAGTAAAAAAGTAAGTTAGTAAGTTTCAGTCGGGCAAGACGACTTATATATACCCCACACCTACTGGGCCATCTTTAATTTTGAAAATGCGACATCAAATTCGAAATCAGGGACCCCGAAAACCCCTCTGTACAAAATTTCATACTGTTTTGATGAAATCTTAAAATTTCAATACCAACTCCTTCTAGGGCCGGTATGGAAAAGTAGGTATATTCTTGATCACCTCCTGAGTCGATTTAGAAATGTCCGTCTGTCATCACGATAGCGATCGCAGTTTTGGAGATATCGGCTTTAAACTTTGACTACATGTTTTTCTCCTCCGAACTCCTCAAGTTCGAAAATCAACCCAATTGGACTAAAATATTTATGCGGCATAAGCGTGTATCAAAAATGATACTAAAAACGAATACACGCTTTAAGCTTATCAACAGAATATACAAAAGTAAGGTTTACACACAAAAGGCATACAACACATTCTCAAAAACAATGCAATTAACTCATTTTCCACTGTTTAACTGTGCTATAATTACACACAGAAAACGTTTGCGTGCGTTACACATTACTCGATTAAAATTACACATTTTTCGTTGCTTTATTGCGCTATAATTACGTTATACATATTACATGTGTTAAATACATACGCATTTTATCTTTAAATACACGCCAATTTGTGCGTAAAATGTGTCTACAACGCATTTCACTTTGCTGTGTACACTAGACCGTATCACCTTATAGGGGGAAAAAAAAAGTTAACCGCACACCATCTAATTCGAAGCATATTTGGAAGGAGATTCCGGAATAAATTTTCTTTTTTTTTTTGGCCGATCGTAGAGGTAGCGCATCGACATATTTCTTTATATTGTCTCTATTTATGATCCGATTTTGATGTATAATATATCAAAATTTTTGTCTCGAGTTAGTACCACCCTAATGTATCATTCCAAGTGCAGAAAATTAAAGTTCTCGAAAAATCATTGAACTATTGCAAAGGAAGTATACAGATTATACCATTAGAACTATTTATAAAAAATATAATTAATATTTTTACCGAACGTAGGGGTAGCGCATTGACATATTTCATCATATTGTCACCATTTATGATCCGATTTTAAAGTATAATATATCAAAATGTTTGTCTCCAGGAGACCTACAATAATGCGTCATTGCCCTCAAGTACACCCTTCTAGTACTTACCTACCAGATCTCAGTTAGTACCACCATAATGTACCATTCCAATTGCAGCTCTCGAAAAATCATTAATATATTTGCCGAACATAGGAGCAATGATGATATATTATACATCAAAATCGGATCATAAATAGATACAATATAAAGAAATATGTCGATGCGCTACCTCTACGATCGGCCAAAAAAAAAAAGAAAATTTTTTCCGGAATCTCCTTCCAAATATGCTTCAAATTAGATGGTGTGCGGACAACTTCATTTTTTCGAGACGGTCTAGTGTACACCCAGAAAGCCAAATCGGTGGTGCCAACAGATTTGTGACCAACCGAATGTTAGCGCTTGTTGGAACATCTACTTTCAGCAGTTGCAGCTTTCTGCTGTCGCCTACGTCTGCTGTTAGAACTACTACCAATATATTTACATTAGTTTTATATTTGGCTGTTGTGACAACAGAGAGCAGATGTTGCGACATCAGGAAATAGATGCTGCGACATCAGTGGCGGCTGTTGTGACGGCAAAGTGTTGATGCTGAGGCAGCAAAGAGCGGATGTTCGTGTTCGATTCTTGCGTCAAATAGCGATTGAAAATAATTTTATCTCAAAATGAAGCCGAAAAGAAAACAAACTGATTTCGAGACCAGAAAACGGATTGTTGAACTGTACTGCAAGGGAAAATCGTTCCGCGAAATTGGAAAACTTATTGGAAGGACACAATCCACAGTCCACAGTTGGGTTGAGAAGTGGCGCAACGAAGGAACTCTTACAAATATTGGAAGAGTTAGAAAAAAAATACTATCGGCAAGAGATGAGATTTTCACTGTCCGCAAAATGTGCTCAAAATTGTGCTCACATGTTAGAGTAGCTTGGAAAAATCCCATTATTTCACTCGTTAATAAAAAGAAACGTTTAGCTTTTGCCAAAGCCCATATTAACAAGCCTCTGGTTTTTTTGGGAATCTGTCATGTTCACCAACGAGACAAACATAAACATATTTGACTCTGACGGAATACAAATTGTACGGAGGAAGCCAAACACAGAGACGAAAAAGAAAAATGTATGTGGAACTGTGAAACACGGAGGAGGTAGTATGGTGATATGGAGCTCTATGGCTGCAAGTGGGCCAGGAACGTTCGAATTTATTGAAACTACGATGAATAACTGGAATTACATAGACATTCTGAGAAAAAATTTGAGAGCTTCAGTCGAGAAACTGAATTTACCATCAACTTTCTATTTTCAACATGATAACGACCGGAAGCACAATGCGCATATTGTCAGAGAATGGTTGCTATACAATGCTCCTACGCAGCTTCACACGCCACCACACTCTCCGGACATCAACCCCATTGAACACCTTTGGGATGAAATAATGAATAGGTTGAGAGGAACCAATCCAAGCAGCAAAACCGACTTCAAACAAAAAGTTCAGCAAATATGGATGAATATACCCACTTCTAATAACCACCTTGAAACAAGTAGAAAAGTTAATGAAAGTCTATTAAAGTTGGAAATTTTAGAAACAACTACGAACAACTTTTTTTCATTTTTAAACCTAAATTCAAAAATAAACCAACTTATTTCAAAGTTGTTTTCCGATTATTTCAAAAATTTTCCAATTTATATTAAGTTTGCCAGACCTTGATTTAAAATCGATCAACTTTGTTTCAACGTTGACAACAGTTATTTTAAGTATTTTTCACTTCATTTCAACTTTGCATCTTTGTTTCAACGTTGACAATAGTTATTTTAAGTATTTTTCTCTTTAATTCAAAGTTGTTTCCATTAAGTTGAAAAAATTGATTTTACTATGGTTTTTTTCCCTGAGTGTAGGTTGACAAGGCCAAGCCTTTTGGCAGTGGCCAGAAGGATCTGCAGATAGCTCAGGGTAAAAGGTTTAACCATCGATGGTTTGTTTTCTGTTGGCACCGTAAATCTATATATGTCGAATTTTATGGAACAGACAAGTCAGAGGAAAGACGGTCCATTTCTGATCCAAGTTCGTTTCCTAACAAGTCGCTTTGACCCGGTACCCACGCCCCGAAAAAAATCACTTTAAACCCAGTACAAGGCACTTTAAATTTCGAAATTCACATGTATGATTCTGCGATGTATGAACAATTTTTTTATTTAAAAATTTTCGCTGAGTGTGGGTATACCTATTTTACATAAATGCGTCCACTAGATTTTTATTCCATCACATCTTCGATCCCAATAATTTTGTACTTTCATGTATACACAAAAAAAAAGTAGGTAGATTTAACCGAAAAAGACGGTTAAAAACGCTGCAACCACTTCTCGTCGGTTAATCTAACCGATGAGAAGTGCTTGGTGTAGATTAACCAACGAGAAGTGGTTGGTGTACTTCATTGTAGGTATAACTACAAAAAGGGTTCGTAATTCAATGATGCAGGTAACTTTACCTTAATAATTTGTTGGTTTACTATTTTTATTGTAAACTTACCGCAAAAATTTGTTGCGCTACACATTTTTTAGAAAGAAAACCGTAAAACTTTATTCGTTAAATTTTTTTTTTTTCATTTAAAAACAAAAAAAAACAAATTAAACACAAAAAAAAATTTTAAAAATGTTTAAAAAAAATTAGTATTACAAATGCAGTATTGCAAGCAAAAAAAAAATCAGTTTGACTCTACTCAAGCTGAATCTATAAGGCAAAACATTCATAACACGATTGAGAATTCTGGTGAAAATTCAAATTTAACCAACAATTGCGGTAAAAGGACATATGGTTTTCGGATATTTCAACTATTTTTTTTTTACAATTTTTTGTCGGTTTAAAAATTTAAAATGTTCATACATTTTGTAATTCTTTACGTTAACTATTTTCTTCGGCTAATTTTACCGACCATTTTGTTTCTGTGTATAAATAACAATAGAAGAAACCAAAAATAGTCCACATTTATGTTCGAAAATCGTACTTAGGCGATCTCGAAAGCGATACATGTTTTCGCTGGACATATTAAAAGTCCCCACACGCCAGCGCGAAATTCCGCAGCCGTAGCAGAAACTGCTCAAAAATAATTCTTGAAAATGCGATAGTGCGTTCTTTTTAACAAAATTTTCTAAATGGTATATATTTTTATTTTGTTTTTATTAGGGATGTGACAGAGCCCCGCACCCGCGGAGCACCCGCATACACATCCATATCTGAAAATCACACATTTAAAACATCCGCATTAGCATCCGCTTTGAATTAGCATGTTTGTGGATCTTTTCAACTTATAGCCTTTGAAAATATGGCATCACTCACACCGCACCAACGGTTTGTGCGCCAACTATGCTTAATTTCGCAGATATTACTAACAGATGGCAGCATAAGCTGTGGAAGTGGAATTTAAACAATAAATTACGATAAAAAAAATGTCTTCCTGTAATTTGAATATTAACTGAATTACAATAACTAAATAACGAAAATCAACAAAATGTCTGAGGAGAAGTGAGCAGAGAAAACCAGTTTAATAGTCACTTTTATTTAATAATGATGGCTTAATAAAATAATTGGTTACATTTAATTAAATTTAATAGAGTATTTAATTTATTTTGATTGTACAATGTCCATTCAATCAATATTTAAGCGTAAATAGTACTTTGAACTGAGCTTATGTCGCAAGTGCAAATGAATCTAAATTTGAACATATAAAAAAGTTGCTTATCACCGAACGGATTGTTTAATAAATTTTATTTTATCCCCAGTTACTTGAGAGATTGAAAAAATATAATTAAGTGTCCAATTCAATTGACTAAATTTTTGATACAGTTGCTAAGGAAACATTTGCAAATGTGAGATTATTCGCGGAAAGTTCCTGTTCATATTCCTTAAAGCACTCCTCAACAGCACATACTTATTTACAAGCAATCGGTTACAATGTCGTCAGTGGTCGACATAGCTCCGTGAGTGCCGACTATTCGCTTGAAACAATTACTTAAATGCCAAAAACGCATGCGTGACATTTTCGAAATAGTTTCAACCTTCCTGTAGAGCGCGGGAATACTATCTTGTACGAGAAACGGGAAACGAGAACGCTAAAGACACACGAAGCAAGCAGGCTAAATGATTTACTCCTTTATGGCCAACACGTAGTACCCAAGCAGAACGAATAACGCAGAGGAAGAACGTGTGGACGAAAACAAATAAAAAAAAAGGAACAATAAAAAGCGAAACGCGTAGCAGAAAAACAAATAACATGAAAAGAATAAATAAAATTGCATAAAATCTTATTCGCAACATGTTGCCGCTGCGCTCGAAATGAAAAGCAATGAAACGTGCCGAAGAGTAAAAAAAGAAGGAAGGGACACAGCCACAACAGAAACCACTTTTGGTTTCTGCTGCACTCGGATCTCGGAATGTGTTATCTGATTGTGAATGAAGCTTCACTTTACTTCGAGCCTCGAGTTGGCCAAAAGAGTATTGAGTGCATTTGCAAAATGCTTGTTTGGCTTGGTGCGTGCAAAGTGCGAACAATTATGTTTTTTTTTTTCGGGAGGCTTAAATGTTGGGCGGGAAATCCCAAAGAGGCCTTAAAAACCAGTTCGCGCAAATAACTTTCGCAGCCAAGGAAGAAGCACGCAAGAACGGAAGAAATGAAGAGCAACGAAAAACAACAGCAGCAACAACAACAATGAAACCATCGAAACTCTTATTTAAGTTTAAAAAACCCATGACGGCAAAAAGGAAAAGCACACACACAGACACACATCCACAGCACACAAGCAACATGCAACAAGCGTCACCCAGATTATCAGGAAACTGGCCGAACCAGTTTCCAAACAGCCTAAATATAGAATTCTCTGCACTTATGGACATTTTTGTGGAGCACTTTTTTGAGGTTTCGCTGTAATTGTTGAAATTTTGCTCGACTGATTGGCTTCGTTTGGGCTTATTCTTTTCTCTTCTTTTTTTCTTTTCTTTTATTATTATTTTGAAAGAAATACATATATTTTTTTCGTTTTTTTTTTAGCTTGTCCACAGCAAAATTAGAGCAGCGCACATCGTAAAAATGTCAGCCAGAATTTGTTTAATTTTAGCAACATTTTTATTTTTTGGAAATTTCTATATAAACAAATTCACCGGAAATTTGGCGTAGAAGATGTTTGGAAGAAAAACACACATTGAAAGTAAAAAAGTTAAAAAAAGAAAATAAAATAAAAGAAATGAAGAACTCTTGATTTGAGCTGCACAGAAATATATTATTGAACGGAATGAATAAAGAATAGTAAATGGAAAAAATATAATTTACAACACCGACTTATATATACCCTACACTTACTGGGCCATATTGGATCCGACATCATGATTTTTGGAATTTCGATATCAAATTCGAAATCAGCGACCTCAAAAGCTCACCTATACAAAATTTCATACTACAGTCGAACCCGCTTAACTGAAACACGAATTTGTCAGATATTTTGTTTCAGTTATGCGGGTTTCGGATAACTGAAAAATATTTCACTAAAACGAAGTACGGTTTAAGCCAAAATCATCAGTATTCACCAAAACAGGGACAGTGCCAAAGGCAAAGCCAGGATTTCATAAAAGTTTCAATTAAAAAAAAATTTTGAAGGCGTATTTCATTTATGCGGAGTTAAATGGATATAAATTATTGATTAGGGAATGAAATTTTGTTCCATTTAAGCGGGTTTCAGTAAAATGAAATAAAATTGTATGAAAAAGTGAAAAAAAAAACATGGGGATTCAATTTTTGTTTCACTTAAGCGGATTTTTCGATTAAACGGGTTTCACTTAAGCTATAAAATCTTAAAATTTCGGCCGCCCTGTTGGATCCGTCATCTTGAATTTTGAAATTTTTACAAATATAAATTCAGACAAATTAACTAAGTTTGTTACAAACGAGGCTGTATTTGAAAGAAACGTTTTTTGCATTTGTGATAAACTAAAAACGTTTCCATCAAATTACTTTCGTTTGCGGTCAACGATTTCAGTCACGACAACTACAAGAGTGTTTTCTCTACAAGTATTGCACATTTGCAGCAATTTACGCCTCAAAAACATTAATCCCTTGTTTATACTCCTCTTCAAAGCGGTGTATGAAAAACCTATTGTGAATATCAGTGGCGTAACTAGGATTTGCCAAAGGGGGAAGATAAATAAAATTTATTTAAAAGCTTTGGCTTTTAAGATACCTCATTGGGTACTTTGTAGGTATTAATGGCCACATAATTCTGCATTGCAAGGGCAATAAGACCATTAAGTGGATTCAATATATAATTGTAATACAATCGTTTTACTACAATTGTTTATAAAACCAATTCGAAGTTAAACCTATACCTCTACTGTTGGATTTCTCAAGTTTCGCTTCATATACGAAAAAGTGCGCTCAGCCGTACTAATTTACACTGGTAGCGTTGCTTAAATTTGCAGCATGAATTCACATTAGGAAAAACGTCCTTTGGACGCATATCCATAGCTTCAATATCATTTTTTGGTACCGCGCCCCTGCGACCAATATATAGTCTCACTTCAGTATCTGCCGTTGATGACGGACAGTGAAACTCAAAGGTGGATTTCAGATTATTTTCAAGGAACTCCATAATTAAAAAGTGCCTGAAATGCAATCAGTATTTTTTGATGGTTTGTGGTGAATCTTTCCTTCAGCTCCATTTTGTAAAAAACTAAAAATTCGTTAAATAATATCACATGGAAATATTCTTCTATTGGCAGGCCGTCATGTTTCTGAGTTCTTGTAAGTCTTACATTTACATCCAGGCTCTCTGCCAATGACTTTTATTCAAAGAAAATTTGTTCAAAAGATTGTTCGTTACCTTGAATTTTGCCAATTTCGCGCTGAGCATCGTCGGCCAAACCGATTAACTCAACCAAATCAATATTCTTTGAACTCAACGGCAGCGAATGCTGTATATTAAAACCAAAATCATGACGGTTGAAATTAATTTAAATCATCCTCATTTTTCAAATATAATTTTTCAAAATTAAAAATAGCCTAATTTGGAAATTTTCAGATAGACAAGGGGGGGTATATCCACTTTATCCCCCCCATAATTACGCCACTGGTGAATATAAAAGTTATCATTTCCAATGTGCAAGAAGTTCAAGTATGTAATTTTATTAATTCATAAGTTCAATGCACTCATTTATACTCATAATATTGCTTATCGCTACAATTTTAACACCTCATTTTTACTACTCAAAAACCAAAGCATTGGAAATCGTAAAAATTAACTTTTGATAAGAATTGTTTTTTTAATTTTTAATTTTATTGAAGATCATTGACAGAATATTTTTCAAAATATTGCCGGGCTGTCAGAAACTTGATGAACTGGGTTATATTGTTCGTGCTGCTGAAGACTTGAGAATTCCTATAAAGCTTTTAGTAAATCCAACAAATATCTAAAGTCACATTAAAGAAAATGTTATGTGATAGCTCGCAAATTAAAATGTTTAAATACGCAAAAACAAAACAAACTTAGCATGTTTTTCCTGGATTTTTGCCATGACTTCACCATTCCAGTTGTTTTCGTTGTTTTTTGTTTTGTTTATCTTATCGGAAGTTTTTTTTTTATTTATACATTTTTTTTTATTTACTTCCAACTTTGTTCTAATTCAATGGCAAACAGAAAATTAACTTCATGCTCTTCGTACTCTCTCCGGCTCTCTTCGAATTCGCCGCATTTTGACTTGGTTCGTTTGTACCACTTTACCGGCAACAGGTAAAGGCAACAGTTGTTAAGGTAAAGCCAAACTAGCCAAAGTCATTCGATTACATTATTCGCTGCGAAATATTCATTCACTCACTCACTGACTCACTCGAATTCATTTCGAACTTCAAAAAGTTACTCGACAGGGGTTGCACTCGATTCGCCGCGATCTGTGCGAAACACTCGCATGTTTGCTTCGATCGTGTTCAGAGCGTTGAAAATCGTCGGTTAAAAATTTAGTTCACTAAAGTGCTACAAAAGCGTAAAAATCAAAATATTTCTCTTTGTTTACGGAAATTGTTTAAGCCTAGCGGAAATTGTGAGTTGCAAAAAAAATGAGTTTTGTGTTTGTTTATTAATTTTGAAAAGATAAAAGAATTTTGTTCACTTCTTTTCATCAAGTTAAATACGGTTGCTTGGAGGCATTTGAACATGTTTTTAATCGCTCCAGTTTGGAAATGTTTTAATCAAGTTCTTTTGGGCAAATGGTTTTTTTCCGCTTATTTGTTGTTGTATTTTGTTCTGGAGCAAGCAGGCGAAATTAAAGTGAAATTGGCTCATGGATGTAGCCGGTTTTGGTTGTTTTTATGTGGCAGTGCAACAAAGTGTTTAGTATTTATTTAAAAAAAAATTGCATTACTTTTTATAATTATCAGTTGTTGTTGTTGTTGTGCTGTCTCTTCGAACAATTAAATAAAATGTTTAGGGCGAAATATGCACTTATACACTGAGAAAAAAACGTTTACATTTTTTTGAAACTGCCAATTGATAAATTGAAACGGCACATTGATGAATTGAGATGGATATACAACAACATATCGACTGAAATTGTAATGTTTTGTGACTGAAATGTTAATGATTTGAGACGGCTACGTTTTTGTTCCACAACTTTTTTTTAAATAAAATTTTATCGAAAAATTTTATATTACTTTTTTTATTAATAATGCAGTTTTCTTCCATGAAAAATTCTCTACAAAAAATTCTTAAGTAATTTTTTCCATTCGATCAATTGTTTTTCATATAAGTCCGCTTTTTGAAGTTGTCTTTGATTTATCTTATACAATTTCATACAATTCATTCTGTAGAATTGGGATTATACCTAAAAAGTATTGACTCTGTTTCACGTTCTATTTTAGAAGTGAGCAGTGTGGTTTTACCCGTTTCAAATCATAACCGCGCAGTTTTGGATTTTTTTTCTCAGTGTATATTAGTACAATGACTTCGAATAAAGAAAAAAATACTTCCTTCACAATATATTATAGAAATTACCTTCAAATACTTTCATAAATATGATATTTACTGATAAAAAATTCAGATAAAATCGAGATAAAGCCATGAAATTCTATACAAGCGCAACTCCACAAAAGGCCGTAATACTTTATTACTTTAGCAGTTCTTTCAATTCATAAAATGCTGTGGAATGTTTTTTAAATTGTTATATATTTTATAAAAACACTAATTGTAGCTAAATAGGTCATGAACAGGTGGTATAGACAGTGAGAGTAAGAATAGGGCTATTTACCCTACGTTGAACTTGAAAAAGTTTTAGTAAATTTCCAATTGTAGCACATTTTGTTTATTTTTATAACCCTTAAATTAACATGCTTTGGCTTGAATATATATTAGTTTTTTTTCAAACAAATGACCTCTACAAAACTTCCTTTAGTTAGGTTATTTTTTTTTTCAATGACACTTTTTGTATAAAAAAATTGTGTAACAATCAGGAAAAAAGTTCGAAGTGGAAATTGAAGCATTCCGTGGCAAGTCATACTCTTGTAAGTTTGCAAATGCCCATAAATATGTACATTGTACATTCCTATATTTATTATTAAATTCTTATCTTTAAGTAGTTGTCGTAATTCAATAAAGAAATTATCAAACAATTGTTTGCTTCCCTCAGTTGACATTGTGGCTGCCGTGGATTTGTTGTTAATTGCGCAAAAACATTAATGGGTTTTTGAGCCCAAATAGATTTAGTTTTATGTACATATGATATCACATAGTCCCTGCAATAACGACACAACTCAGTCATATTATTGGGAAATAACAATTTAAAATTTTAAGTTTGAATTTCTGCCTGGGATAGCTTTGTTAAAAAGGTTAAAATACATTAAAAATTAAAGATATCAAATCTGTCTTTCGACAGCTTAAAGATAACGCCAAAAAACACGAATTTTAAGTTGTGTCGTTATAGCAGAGAATGAGCGATATGCATTTACTCAATGTACTGAAACTGAGGAATTTAATTTTTTTTCTTCTGGCAAATATTCTTGATTGAATTACGCCTTGAGATTTCAACACTTTTTTAATTAACAAATCGGAAAAAAACGCTCTTGTTATTGTTCTATTTTGTCAGTTTGGTGGCCATTTGATGCTTTTATGGTTTTTAGGAAATATTTAATTTGATTTGTTCATAATAAAAAATCAATTGATGGCGTATAGATTTTGATTAAATTTTTTTTTGATTTTGTTTTTGTTCCGCTATTCTGTGTGATGTGTTTTCGTTTGATTGCGACATTTTAATTGCTGAAATTTTTTGGCATTTGTAGGGGAAATCGTTTTTTTTCTGTAGTTCAACTATGTAATCATTTCTATTTGGGTTTCGATGATTTGTGTGCATCCTTGATCATTTTTAAAATTCAATTCAAGTTGGGGTTCAAGTACAGTGGTGACTAGACATTCTATTTTTTTAAGAAGAAAAAAAGGGTTAAATTTGTGAACTGATTGACATGACATTTAAATTTTGCAAACTATAAGTTGACATCTTTTAAAATATAGCGAAATCCTTTTGTCAGTTTGGTATTATTTTTCTCCAATTTAATTAAAAACAAAAATTTTCTCAAGTTCCGTTTTTTCCCCATTTTTAAGTCAAACATTTCGACTCTTTCATCGGGTCTTCTCTACACCCTACACCATAACTGTGCAATTTCTCCATCTAGATAATAAAAATGCCTTTTAAATCATAATTATAAATCAAAAGATCAATCGTCTCCCTTCAAATATTGATGCTTTCCGTTCAATTTGAACTGCTTCTCGATCAGCCGCCAAAAATTCCTCGGATGAGACTAAACAGATTAAGGCAGGAAAAAAAATCATTGAATGGGGCTTCAACAGACCTAAAAAGCTAGCCACAAAAATAAAGAAAGAAAATTCAGAAAACCAAATAGTACAAACAATTATAAAAAGAAGAACACCGATATTAACAGAAAACAGAACGGCCAAGAGTCTGGCTGAGCGAGAGCAGCCAGAACGAACGAGCGAACGAGCGAGCGAGTGTGGCATTGTAGCTTTTTATTTCTGGCTACAACGGGCCACCACACATTTACATTTAGCTGCAAATCTCAGGCACAAACTACACAAAACTTTTTATGAATTTTCGGCGATAATTTTCCTGAATTTTCTTTAGTTGAGAGAAAATCGTCGCTTAGTTAACGTCGTCCAGAACGAGAACTAGAAAAAATCCGAACGCAAAAGAAAATTAATTTTTTTTTTTGGAAAACGCAAAGATCTGTAGACTGCTTTGGCTAAGGAGGGATTTTGAGAAAAGTGCGTGCTTTGAAGAATGAAGAAGAAAATAGTTTTTTAAATTAAGCTTTTGAACGCTTTTAAATATTAAAAATATTTAGTACTCAAATACAAGACGCAATAAGAAAATACTTAAAGTTACAAAAGTGAACAAAATTTTCTTATTAATTATTTTTAATTTTAATTGTAAAAAATTTGAATAAATTAATTTTTTTAAATTATTTTTTTAAATAATTTTTTTTTTACTTTTAGAAAGAAGTGCTTGTGTTTGTGAATATCTGTGAAAATTGTTGTTGGCAAATTTAAAGGTTAACTAAACCGCTTACGAAACGAGCAAGAAAATCAATTCGTGTTGAGAATTCTTTTTTCGGAAAATATATAGAAAATAAAAGTATCCGGCCAAGCGATAAGAAAAATTATAGTATTTTTTTTTGCTTGCTGAAAAGAAATACCTATACATATCTATAATTTTTTGGCTCGCCTCAACACAATATCCTGCGGATACGCTAATAACTTTTTGGACAGCCATACGAAAGCGAAACGAGAGAACTGTTCGAGCAGATCAGCACCACCGCATTGAATATATATTTTCTGAAAAAATAAAAATATATATATCGAAAACTTTTCAAGGTGAGTGTATTTTTAGATATTCGAAATGGCTGTGCGCGGTGTTTTCGTACCGACATTTTTGTGCTAAAACAAATCGACGAAATGTATCTGAACTGGCTCTATATACAGCCCGCCCGTCCGCAGCCGTATGGTAAATGGGTGACAGATTGCGAAAGTGTGGTTTCTTGTTGTTGGCTGAAATGCGAAAAGGAAAATTAGAATAATTAGAAAATGCCGAAAAGACAGAAAAAAAAAACGGCAAGAAGAAGAAGCCTATATCGTGTATCTTTATGCTTAAAGAAAATATATGAAATTCTTTCGTTAAACTAAACACAAAATTATCTAAGGTCGTCTGAAACGTTTTAAATATAAATTTCACATTTTTATTTTTTTTAATATTATGAAATTTTTATATTTTGCTTCTGCTCTCAGTTTTCTTTGGCATGGCGCGCCATTTCTCACGATATCATTTGAGTCCATCAGATTTGCACACTGTCGGCTGAGTGCTATCAGTGTGGTGTGTGTGCGTGAGCATTTTAAAGATTTCGAAGCTGGTCGTCTGCACGCCCGCCCTCCCAATCAATGTTCTGCTTGATCTATTTTCAGATTGAAAAATTTTAATTTCATAGTATACAAATTTTATTTTGCCTTTAGTGATGTAAGATGTGAATGATTGCGTAGTTAAAAAAATTTTAAAACAATTATTAAAAATTTTTTTTTTTAATATTTTTTTTAAATAAAAATAATTTTTTTTTTAATAAAATAAAATTTGTTTTTAAGATAAAAAGCTGGGTTTTTAAGTTTTTCCATATGTTTTGATAAAAAGCATTCAATTTTGCATGTACCAAAAATGCTTGACTTGCGTGGAGGTTCTGACGAGGAGGCGCATTTCGCACTGTTTACACATATGTACATTTGCCTGAAACTGTCTGCGTTAGTCAGAGAATTTTCTTCAATTTTTCTTTTTGCATTTTTGCTTCTATGTAGCTTCTGCCCCCTTCCCCCTCAACAAATAGACGCAAACAATTTTATTTTGAAACCTGAGGATTTTGAAAACAACAACAAATTTCGCCTTTCTTTTACTCTTTCATTGTGCCTAGTGGTTTTGCCTCTCTTTTCTATTTTGTATTCGGTGGAAATTTTGTTGTTTTGTAGCTGTATTATGCGGTATTCTTGAGTATGCAAAATTGTGAATTTTGAGATTTTTCAAAATGGAAAGAGAGGTGGAGAATTGCTAAGATGGCACACAACATTTGTTTTTTAAAGAAATTATTTCAGTTTGTAGATCCTAATAAGATTTGGAGGTTAATGTGTATACACTTAACCCTTTAATGGCAATAATTGGTTGAAATGTTTGAGAGAGTAACAATTGACATGCTCAGAGGAAAAGAGTACTGACGCTCCATACATTTCATTGCTTTTTTATTCTGAGCGCGTCAATTGCTGTGAGATTTTGTTTGATTTTGATGGCTTAAAGACAAATGGTCTGTGCAGATGGAACATGGAACACTTACGTACGTAAATCCCCAAAACAACAACAAATTATCCATATGTATCCACTGTATACTAGCCAGTGCTGCCAAATCACTGCAAAACCCTTCAACGTATGAAATGAGTTGAACATTTTTAACTTTTGACGTAGGTGAAATTGAAATATTCTATCTGCCGGGCCCATAAAATTCCTTAAATAATTTTTTTTTATTGTATTTTTTTTTAACAAATTTATGTTTTCATATTCTTTTCTTTTAGTTCGGTAAACATAAAACACTTTTCGACTTAAGTCTATTTTCATTCCGTGATTGATTTTCTATTGAACCTTCGTTATTCTATCAAAGTGATTACTATTTGTTTTCCTTTCAAGTCTCAACAACAATAACAATCACAATTCAGAGAATATAAATTGATAAAAAAATAAGAAATAAAAAATATGTTATTAACAAGTAACAACAATCTATAAACTAACCAATGACAGCCACTGTTTCAGCGAAATATTATTGAATGTTTACCCCAAACGTCAACGGCTGCTATCTCAAGCACTGATCAGTAAAAGAGAAATGAAAACATTTCTGCCAAATATAGTCGATGATATTACAACAAAAATAATACCCAACAACAACAACCAAATCTAGAACAGCCAGCATAACAAAGGCAGCCAGTGTTAATCAATGATTGGCAGTCCAATTGTAGGTAGAAATAAAGTCTGAGCTCAGTGACTCACACGAGATAAAAAATGAACAGAGGCAAACGCTATGAAATTTATTATGAGAAAAAGAACAACAAAAAATAAATAAATAAGCGGCAATCGAGGTTTGGTTGGCATAGGCTTATCAGTGGAGCTATGTCAACATTGACTGCTACCCTTCTACGCACTGTTCACAGGAAATTCTTCACAATTATTGATAGTGATGACGAAATCAATAATTCTTAGAGAATATAATATGAGAAATATATTTTTCATAATGACTTAATAGTAAATATCATCATCTGCCACGAATTGCATGCGCACAAAAAAAAAATCAGCTGAGATTTGCATATTTTATGCATATTTCAACCAGTGCAGGCAAATGAAGGAACCGATGCCAAGTGTACTGGAGTGACTGCATGATGGCCAGACAGTGGATTTCTTTTAAATGCACAAATAATCCTGGGTGCGCATATTAATTATCCATGACCGATTAATGTGCACATACAAACCATTCACAAACACACACACACACATGCATACTTTGCATAATAACTTGCCAACTTGAAGCACTTAAAGAATGCAGTAGAATATAAGAAATATTTAGATTTCAAATGAAAGCTACGAAAAGAAGAATCATAAATAGTAAATACTTCAAGCGAGCGGAAATAAACGCCGTACGCCATTTGAGTGTTCTGCAAACTGTCAGAGACTTAAAGACTATTGGAGTGAATAATGAACGCTCTGCCTGCCCAGACCGGCCCAAGTGGATGGCAATAGTGGTCGTCTTCAATGTCTATACAGCTCGTTGTCGGTCGCTTGGTCGTCCGCCTGAGTGGCAGTGGAACATTCAACGTTCCCATTGAATGGGCGCTCTCGCTCATTAGGCTTTCAATGCAGTTTATGTCTAACATTTTATTTAAATGCAAGCGAATTTACTTAACGCTCGCTTTTTTCTTTATCGTATAGCTTCTTTAATATGTTTATGAAAATATTTATTTTGCGTGTTTATATTGTGTTGGCATGTATTCTCGTGGTATTTTTTGTAAAACAAAAAAAAAACAAATGGGCTTAGTAGGAATATTTACATGCTCTGAAAAGTTTTTCAGTTATTTTGTACAAGAGTTTTGCGGTAGATTTTAATTAGTGTAGAATATTATGTGAATAAGTAGTTCAGAGAATATGATTAGTGTATGATTACAGTAATTACTTAAATACTTCAATGAACAAGCGTTAGTCCGACGTTAACGGAATCGTAGCTTTCATTGGTCGGAGAAAAATGTCTGAACGGAATTTGGACACATTTTTTGTTCAAGGGACTTTGGCCGTTTTACATTTAGCTAATTGACTGTAGAAGATTTCTAAGCATAACGAATTTTTGGTTGGAAAAAGAATTCAATTAATATTAATTTATAACAATTTACCCTTGGACACTAGTGTAAAGGGTATAAATATACTTGTAGTACATTTCGTTTAATTGATTTCCGGTTAATTGCTTGTTTTTAGTACGAACATATTGAACCAAATTTTAGTGAAGAAAGTATTTGCAAATTGGTTTACAGAAATGAATTTAAAAATAAATTTATCACTTGAAATAGAACAATTCCACTAGATTCTGCTTATTTGAGTCTCGATGAATATATTTTCAAACTAAATACCCTGTACATTAAGGTGGAGCGACCTTGTATGGGAGAATTATCGTATTGTATGGCAGATATCGCTAATGGCAAGTGCGGAAGCTCCGAAGGATTCTAAGTAAGATATGTCATTACGACTATTTCGATATTTTGACGTGGCAGTACACAACGCGGTTAAAATTGAGAATTCAATACATTGAAAAAAAAATTAAATAAAAATGAGTTTTACAAGTTTTAGGCGGCCGTCTCCCCCAGACCAATATCAAAATTTGGGGCCATCACAAAAAAAATATTAACAAAAAAATAAAAATAAGTTTTGTGTAATTAAAAAAATACAAGAAATAATCAAATATCCATAGTGCAACCTCAACGCTCTATTTTACGCGAAGTCAGCAGTTTTTTCTTTCATGATATTTATTCAAACCGAAGGATTTGGTCTGTATCGCGAAGAGTTTCAGTTGAGAACGTTGCAGAGTAGTTACCCCCATTAGAGAGTTAAAGAAGGCTTGTCCCAGTATCCTGAGCCTGTGTCTAGCAAGAGCCAGACAAAAACGTAGCAGGTGTTCCAATAAGACAGTGTCCCGTTACAACTCCTACTATCAGTCTGCATTCTTCACGTCCTACAGATATGATGTAGTTCGATTGTTTTTTGTTGTAGTGGCCTGAATTTCTAAATGAACACGATCCTTAGCCAACTCATCCGCCTTTTCATTTCCTTCTATATCGCAGTGACCCGGTAGCCACGTTATCTACTGTTACTGTTACGATAGGTCATTAGCAACGTGCGAAATGGCCGACAGACATCCAGATAATTTAACAAACTGACAAACTGATAAACGGACTAACAGACCGACGGCCTTCGCTACACTCAGAAAACTACACATCCCAAAAACAAAGAAAAAGTTTCCTCAAAAAAATTTCTCTCGTTTGAATAAAAATTTCTCTAGTTTGAATAAATTTTCCTTGAAATGAGTAAAAATTTTCTCATTACTTGTAACCATGGTGATCAATTTGAAGATACTTTTTTCTTCAATGTTGGGAAATTTGAATTTATCAGTCGACTCGCAAAGCATTTCAAAATTAGTGAGGAAACGAATTCTGAAGTGGTTTATACTTTGATATACATATATAAAAACTACCAAATAAAAGTATGTAATACAAATAAAAATGTATGACATATATATAATATTATGGACCTAGTACATTTTAGTAGTATACTACTATAGTAGTAGAATTAGTAGTAGTAAAATTCGTAGTAGTACTAGTTATTTTTGTATGAAAAACAAATGGTTTTAATAAAAAAAAAACATTTCCAAATTGAAGAAATATTTCCTAAATTTATGGAAAAATTTCTTTCTTTCAGAGAATATTTTCTTTAAAACAAAGGCAAACATTTTCCGAATTTTCCGAAAATTATAGAAAAATTTCCTCAAATTGTAGAAAAATTTCTTCCTTTCATAGATTTTTTCTCGAAAACAAAGAAAAAAGTTTCCTTAAATTAAAGAAATTTCTTCACTCAAATGATGAAAATTTTCTATGGCGAAAAATCAATCCCATTTTTCCTCAATTTGATAGCCGTTTTTCCTCAATTGAGGTAAGTATTTCTCTGGGTGTAGAGGGACTCATTAAAGTAGGCTCTCCTGCAGTCATCAGTGGACCTAGAAAGCTGTAATTCAACAGCTCGTAACTAACTCAAAGAAAAAAAATTTCAGTTACGAGGTGTCAACGATGACCACTAGAGATTCTGGATCAGGGGTTTTTTAATTTTTAAAGAGGGCGTGGCAGTTCATAATTTAGGATTGGCGGTCCAAAAAGAATCCTTACGGCTCCAAGGGGGGTCGATAAAGGGGACCATAAGGGGCTCAAAGGGGGGTGCAAAATATATACGTGCGTCACGGGTAATTCACTACTCAAATATAAATTATCAAACCATTTTTTAGTTAGCAGTGAAAAAGAAATGATATATCGTTGGCAACCTTTGCGAACTGTCATGTCATTTCTTTATGTTGTCTTTGTTAAATTTTTTTTTTGCATTACTCGTATGTAGATGAACACATATTTTTCGGGGACTTGTCATTTTCTTTTCGCAGAATTCAACAAAAGGCATTTTGCCATGCAACAGATATGAGCATACTGTGTGTTGCCGCCAGTGTCGCCACCAGTACAACTGCCAACATATATGTATATATTTTTGCTGTTGTTCTGCCCTGTCTGTTTGTTTGTTTGTTTTGGTCGATTGTTATTTTTGTTTATATACATTTGTATTTTTGTGCGATTTTTTTGCAACATTTCTGACACGTTAAATAAACGGGCATACCATACCAGTCAGATCTTCCGATCTCTGACGGACTCGATCGCAGAACGGTCAGGCGCTATGGCTTGCCGCCAGCCAAAAACAAACATGAACGGGCCAAGCCTGTGATGTATACAAAAAAAATACCATTCCATGTCTGCATGTAGTTGAACGATATTGATTGTTATTTTATTTATATGATCATTTTTATATTTGGGCAAGCATTCCTTTTACACATTGTTATTTTTATTGATCTGCTAAATTGGAACCGAAAAACTGAGAGTTTAAGTTGATTGTAACTTTGACTCGAAGCAGTGGTTATCAGTCATATGTTTCAATTACACGTTTGGCAAGCAAAAATATTTCCTTAAATACTTTCTTAATTGACAAATATTGGATTTGATCTTTCTGCTCATCGTAATTAAAAATCACATTCGAATTGTGCTCTAAATTCCACTGACGCCTTCCTCCTGCACAGTCTCTTCCGCCACAACATGTTCTGTGCGTTCCGTCCGCACAAATTAATGTCGACTGCTGTCTGCGTCGATCATTAACTTTGGACGGTGATCTATTAATTTTGCTTGTAATTACAGCCAGGCGTATTTAGCTATATGCTGCAGATACCACATCGCAGCGCATCGTAGCATTTCGTAACGGTTTGGCGTGTCTGGGCACCCGCATGTGTGGATGTCTCAACATTGGCTCAGATTCTGAATTTCCCATTTGCCGAACATTTTCTAATTCACAATTTTCTAATTTCTCAATTTGTGTTGCTTTCGGTTCGTCGGCGTTGTTGTGCCGTGTCGCTTGCGAATGACCTCGTTCGGTGTGTGTGTATGTGTGTGTGTGTGTGTGTGCGCGCATTTCGAATAGTTGCACCCGAATATTTTATAGCATTTTCAGTGATTTCATTTCATTTGAATTTTTTTATTTTCCCATTCGAATCAAATGATATATTTCTTTACGGTCGCCTTTGCTGCTGCTCTCAATATGTCAGCTTGTTAGGCTGATTCGCAACTTGCCCGGCTGCGCCACCAACCCTCCGGCAACGGGCAAACGATCTGCGAACATATGTTTCCATTACCAAATGGCTTCTCCTTCCTGTCGCTAATTAAGCGCTTGTTTTCTTTCTTTTTTATTGGTTTTGCTTTACCGATATGCTTTGAAAATTATTATTATACAATTTTCAGAAATTTATTAGGCTTTTATTCAAGGAGTGTTCAAATGTATGCCAATGAAATAAATTTTAAAAAATATGTATGCAAAAAAGCTACGCACGCAGATTTGCTGCTAATTACTCACGGTCGGATGGTGCGATTTGAGGATAATTCAATAAAACAAATCTGAAATTATAACCAATTAAATTTTTTAAATTTTCATAAATTTATGGCCTATGATTCGTTACGAATTCGTATTTTATGCAAATGTGGTATACTGGGCGTATGTGTAACCGAAATTCAAGCGAATCAAATGTCAACCATAGCACTATGCAACAAACTGAGGGTAAACTTTTCTGATTGTAGGTCTGATAACAGGTTATGATTACCTAAATTTGCTCGAATAAGTGTGGAGGTTACAAGTAAAGTTACAAGCTACTATACTCTTGTAGGAATCATCTTTCGAATAGCAAGTCTTGTTCGATTCCAAAAAATTATTCTACTGAAACCTATCTTCAATATTGCTGAACAATCGAATCAATAATAGTGGACCATACTCAATAGCAAAGATAATATTTTTCAAATTTCAAAAATTAAATTTTTAATGGGAAAAAATCGTTTTGATCTTTGATGTTCTACAACCTTGGTGCAAGTGAATTATTTGTCTGTGGACCCTCACATGATGTCACTAACTATGTATAGCTTTTCTCAATAAAATTCCGGGGACCTACTACAGCTGACTTTTGACTGGAAAAAAAAACTCGCTTATTTAAACCAATACTTTCTGTATTCAGGGAATTATTATGTAGATAAGAATCCAGCTGACAGAATCGGTTAGCAGTAACTTGGTTTTTTATTTCCGGTTTACAGTCAGGTTTATATGGATGTACCATGCAATGAGCGTACTTTCCACCAATTGCTTGTAAGCTATTCAAAATGGAGTATCGTTTTGGTTGCCTCATCTTTGGCATGGTTGATCAGTTGGCAACTATCATGTACATTGGAGAATAGGAATTGAGGGAGTAGATGACTATTTTCGAAATTTTCAGGCGTTTTTATACAATAGCATTTTGTCGTATGTTAGATAACATGGTTACATTATCACAAACTTTTTAAATACAACATCTTTACTTATATAAAATTCTTTGTGAGTTTGTTTGTGGGTTTGTATGTATGTATGTATGTATGTTTAGTCCCCTATAACTCAAGAAATACTTTACCGATTTTAATGAATCACATATCAAAATGTAGGTAATTTCATTGGCCTCAACATATGCTATATGCCATTAGGGAATTCGGGACGGGCGTGGCAAATATTATACTAAAATGCTATATAATTCATAAAGTGTTTAACCGATTTCGCTGAAATTTTATATGTGGTTTTGGGGGATGAATTGGTAGCATGTTTTTAAAGCTCTGTAGCTCGGGTACTTTTCAAGGGATTTCGCTGAAATTTTAGATTTGGTGCTGGGTGGTGAATGTGCAGAGGAGTGATTGTGAAAATATGTGGTTGCCACTTGCCAAGCACCAAATTTGTGTACAACTTAACTCGGGCCCCATTCGATGGATATCGGTGATACTTTATATTTGGTGTTGAGTCGTGAATGAGCAGAGGGAAGACTGGGAAAATCTATTTTTATTTCAGTTGCTTAAATAATACATTGTCTAACATTTATACATTTACGTGAAAAATGCAAAATTATTACGAGAGAAGCTGTGGGTAAAAGCTAGGTTACATATAAAATTAAATACAATTCAATAAAACAAAATAATGAAATACAAAATACAAAATAAAATAAACTACACCAAATAACAAAAAATATCACAAAGAGAAATCTTTAAACGAACATTTTTCACAATTTAATGTTTTTTTTTAATGTTTCAAAATCAACCAATTTAAACATATGTTCCAAAGTTACATCTTCAATCAGAGGTAACAAATAAAAGTGTTGGTTTCATTCGCCAAGAAAGATAAAAAACACCATCCAAAAAAACCCCCTCAGGGCATTACTGACCTATAGAAAATGATGATAAACGGCCACGGCAAATATAAATGTACACTAGGTAGTTTTTAACATTTTAAATGATTACGTTTCGTTTTACGAATGTTGTTGTTTTTGTTATGGTTTTTTAAATTTTTGTTGTTCTTTTTTGTTGTTGTTGTTTTTCAATCATGTGGAATATCTCTCATCCACAAAAATGTATTTTCGTACCTTTTGTAATTGTGGCTTTTGTGCGAAAACAATTCAATTAGAAAACGCTTTCAAAGCGTGCGATTTTTAAAACTCAACTGAACTATTTGTACAGGTTTTTTTTGTATTTTTTTTTTGTATTTTTTCTTTGTGTTTATGGCAAATTGATCTTTTTGAACTTTTCCCTAATACCTAACTTCAAATGGTTAACGAAATACCAAACAGTTGAAATGCGAAAGTCGCTTTGATTAACGTGACCGCTTGGCAATTGATGGATTGATGAATTGCCAACTGTCGGTTTAGAGACTTTCGTTGCGAGATATTGGGCCAAAAAAATTCCGATTAGTTCAGTTCGGTTCAGTTCGGCTTTGCTGTCTGAGCACGGCTTGGCGGCGCTTAAAAATATCTACAAGAGAGTCTATTTCCATTTCGGATCACTGATGCGAGTTCATTTGTTTATAATGGGCTTTGAGCGGCTTTAACGGTTGCATGTTTTTGTTGATTCACTTTCGTATCAATTTTGTTTGTAATTAAAACGTAGAAAGGTTGTGTGCGCGTCGCACCGCGTCGCGTCGCTCGTTGTTAACAAATTACTTTAACGATGTTTACATTTATGCGGGTTTTTCTTCCATCCTCTCAGTCTCGACTCGCCGCTTTTTTGGAGTATTTTTTAAGTGCACTTTAAAGTTATTTTAAAATTACTCACGTTTTTTTTTCCCAGATTTGTTTTTGTTTTGTATTTTGGCGACAGTGGGCGCATTAAATTTCGGCAATGTTTCGGTTTCGATGGTAAGCGCTGTGGTCTATGATGATGTTGTTGCTGATGATGATGAAGTGAATGAGGTGAAGTGTTTTATGTCATGTTTGGGAAGCGTGACTTTTTTCCTTGTCAAATTAATTGCGTAATTGTGCAGTTTCGCAAACGAAAGCGCTGGCGGTTAACCTACTTTACTGTAATGGCCGCAATGAGTTGCTTGGTCTCTTATTTTTTAAAAGGTGTTTTTGTTAAATGCTTACGGTCACTTATTT
The DNA here is from genome assembly GCA_951394025.1 of Heteromyza rotundicornis. Classification (NCBI taxonomy): domain Eukaryota; kingdom Metazoa; phylum Arthropoda; class Insecta; order Diptera; family Heleomyzidae; genus Heteromyza; species Heteromyza rotundicornis. The sequence goes on along the minus strand of OX596011.1, from coordinate 14,225,886 downwards.
GCAATGAGATGGTATTTAATTTAGAAAAAGATTTTCATATTTTTTTTCAATAGAACTTAACCCTTGCTCTTCTAGTGGACCATTTTAATTTAACATACCAAGTTGCCAAAATTTTTTCATTTTTCAATTCAATAATTTCTTTAAGGTTAATTAGTTTCTCGAACCTTGAATTCAAAAATTAATTAAACCATTTCGAATGTCATATTTTTTTTATTCTCAGAATTCATTAAATTGCCCGCTGTCATGGGCCATTTGGAATTTCAAAAGAATTTATAGCAAATAAATTATTGAAAAAACTAAAAATAAAATTTCATTGTCGCATCTCTAAGCTCTATGCCGCCATTCACTTTGCAAATATGACAAAAGTGTGAAGGCAGAATTTCGCCAACGCAAAGAAAAAGAAAATAAATTTCTTTTAATTACTAACCTTACCCTTGTACCTGAGAGCATGTCGAATTCATGTGAGAAATAGGCTGAAGGCCAAAACGTCATGAAATCGAAGCAAACCGATGAATGAATGAAAGCAAAGAGAACCACAAAAATGCTTAACATATACCAAAGCAAAAGTCTTGCAAAATCTCTTTAAAAATGAACAGCGCAGCCTGGGCAAAACCGCCCACTTCAAATGCCAACGCAAATTAGACCATTACCAAGTCATGGGATACCTACTCTCCACCGTTTGAAAGTCTAAAATAATACCCACAAAATTCGTATACACACTAAATAGTCACATCAGCCGTATATCTGATGAATGCAAAATTGTTTATCTTATCTTGGAAAATAAAATTCTCAAAAAAAGCAACAACAAAAAAAAATTTAAAACCGAAAAATCTTCATTGAAATTTTGTTTATTCTTCTTGGACTGTGTTGGTGGCTTTAACATATTAGATTTTCGGTAGGTGTACGTATATATGCTAATGAAAATAAATAAATAAAATTGCTTACATACGAATTTTCTATTCCATTCGATTCCATTGAGTTCAGTTGAGTTTTAGTTCAGCTTGCATTTTGTTTTCTTTGGTATACAATTTTTGTTTTCTACTTGAAAATATTTCGAAATGTTCCAATTTCAAGTACACCTACGCAATTATTTTGCGTCTATTACGAAATATTCTTTTGCCTACAATGTTTTAGATTTCTCGAAATTTTGACGCATTTCCAATGAAAAACGATTTGCAAACATAATTTTATCTATTAAAAATCTATTTTAATTTGTACATTATGGATTTTGAAAAATCTTCCGTACAGCTGTTAGCATAAATTTGAGAGAAATATTTAATATTGAAAAAAAAATTTATTTTTGATATTTTGTTTTTGACAGCAAAAATATTTGTATTTTATGTTGGCACAAACATTTTTCTTTCATACATTCAAAAAAATTATTTTTTTTATATTTAAATATTTTTTATTTTTGGATGTGTAGGATGGAAGATATCACCGTTATGTCGCACTGTACTTATTGTAGTTTATATAATTTGAAATATAGCACTGTTCGAAAGACTGTGATTGGGGTGGATCTATTTATTGTACATAGTTTGTGCTCGTGGTTAAAAATTTTTATTACTTTTAAATTAAAAAAAATAATAAAAATAAATTTTTAATTTGATTAAATTTTATTTACTAGTTCTACTTTAAAAACAATTGGAGACAAATTTAAAAATAATACAAAAAAATATTAAATAAAATAATTTTAATTAAACTTCACATTTTATCGAGCTTAAAATAAATTATATATATGAATTTATATCAAGTTTATAAAATATTTAATGAGTTATTTATATACATTTATTTTTAAACTAATTAAAATTAAAAGTAATTAAATTTATTTATAAATTAATTATAATTACTTAAATCAAATAAAATTAATTAAATTTAGTTATAAATTAATTAAAATTAATGAAATTTAGTTATAAATTAATTCAAATTAATTCAATTTATTTATAAATTATTATTATTTATTTATATATTAAATAAAAATTTAAAATTTAAATTTATTTCTAAATTAAATAAAATTACTATTGATTAAATTTTTTTTTAAATTAATTACATAAACTTAAATAAGTTATTTATTAATAAGATTTAGCTAATTTTTTTGCCAATTTCCAATTTTATTTAAAATCAAAATTTTGAATCACAGCTAATTTAATTTAATTTGGCGTTTTCCGTTATCAAATTAGTAAAATGAAATCCCTTAAATTCATTTAAAAACGAACTAAAAATGACAAACGAAAGAGTGAAAAGTGATGATGTTTTAATTGCAATTTAAACTTCAATATTTCAATTGCCAGCAGCAAGCAAATTAAAAACGAATTCCCATAACCGCAAGAACGTAAAAGTCAGCACTTATCTGTGAATCGCTTAGGGCACATCATAAATGCCACTACAGCAGCAGCTCAGCAACTCCGAAACAGCAACCACTAGAATGAGAACAGCAGAAAATCAAATTTCAATTCTCTCAGAATTAACACTTTAAAATGCATTTAACCCTTCAGCGGCTGTAGGGGAAATGCCATGTGGAAAATGTCTGATGATGACTTAAGTCCCACAGGCATAACAGAACATCATCGGAAGAGATTTATGCATTTTGTTGTGGTTTCTCATTAAGAAATATTTTTCAAATGAACTATTTCATTTAGATTCATTTTTATTTGTTGTATTTTTCTTTGTAATTTTATTATATTAGGTTCCTTGAGTGGGGCGTTGTGTTGGGCGTTGTGTTGGGTTGCCGCCTCACAATGTATTTGATCTTCTGGTTTCTCAGATATGTATAGCTTTTGCATTTTTGTGAAGCAATTTGAAATGAAATCTGATTTTATGTTTCTGCTGTGGTTATTGTCTTTGCCTAAAAATAGCCCACATTTGCTTGTTTTTTTGTTGTCATATAGACTGAAAACATGTTTTGTTTTTGCTTTTCCCTACAAATTTGACATGTTGACGTATGGTGCGTGCTTTGAAATGCATTAATTTCGGCATCCACATCACAGACACTTGTCGCCGCGCATTTCTCAAGTGACAAACAAGCTCAGCTGCCATCGAAAACGCCAAAAGATTGTTTGTGAAAAAAAAATCTGAAAGAAAAGAATTTAAACATATTGAACGAAACATTACGAAATATTTTGGGTTTTTGGAAAAACAACTTATTATTAGAAGTAATTAATTCTGAAACGATTTTTAAAAGTTTTTTCGAAAAAATTCTGTTGTTTTTCCTAAATTAACTGTTTTATTTAGTTTTCGGTATCATTTTTTTTAATCTCTTAAATACAAAAAAATGTTATTTAAATTTTATTAAATTTTTTTATAATTTTGCATTTAATTTAATTTAATTTAGTTGAATTAAACTTTTACAAACTTTTACTAAACTTTTAATTTAATTTTAATTTAATTTTTATTTAGATGCATTAATTTTGTTTGTAATTAATTAATTTTATAACCTTTGAAATTTTGATTTAATTTTGACTTATTTTGAATAAGTTTTTATTTAATAATTCTTTTATTTGTTTTTTTTTTAAAGTTTTATTAATTTTTTTTTATTTGGGAAAATGCCTAGCCTTGCCTAGGGGCTAAATCGGGATTACATTTTTTTAAATTTTGATTTTGTATAGTCGGGTTTAAGCTCAAGTGCAGGTTCAGTTCCTGCCTAAAATTTGTTGTTGTATAAAAATCGCAGTCTTAATTTGATTTAAGCTGCACTTGAGCTTGAACCCGACTATACAAAATCATTATTAACAAAATAAGCTCGTTTCATATTTTTTTAAATTTAAATTATTTTTCATTTCTACTAATTTTTTTTGAAATTAATTCATAAATTATTTCTTTTTTTTTTTTTACATAAATGGAAAATTTCCTTCTAATGTAATATTAATTTATTTATTATTTTTCCAGTTGGTAAATATTTATTTTAATTTAATTAAAATGTTCATAGTTTTTTTTTAGTTTTCCAAATTTTTTACATTAGCTTTAATTATTTTTTTTATTAATTTCCATTGATTTTTTCATATTTTCATTCGAATTTTTTATTAAATTAATTTTATTAAATTAAAATTTGTTTCCCTAATTTTTATTAATTTCTTATTAAATTTATTTTAATATATTTTTAATTTTTTTTCGTTTTAGGTAATTAACTAAAATTTCTTGTGATTGAATATTTTAAGGTAAATGATTAAAAACATTTTTGAAATTTTGTTACCTTTTCCAAACGAAATGAAATTATTGCCAAATTTCGCCTAAATCTGACTCACATTAACAAATGGCTATATTTAAGTAACTCATCCAGGGTGGCACTACAGTGAAATCCCATAAAAGTCATAAAAGCCACTCCGTGTAGCCTGTCGTCAACTCTTGATGGAGACGACAACTGTCAATACGGCAGCAGCAGCAGCGCCAACTACACACAAACATGAGAGCACACGGCCATCATAACGACCGAAAATTTCAATTGAAAATTGATGTTTAACAAATTTGCAGAAGCCGTGACATGTTGCCGAGTATAAAATAAACAACAACAAGCTCAAAAACATGCTCTCGAATGCCATCAGAAGTTAGTGAATATGTCAGCCCTGTTCGCCTGCCTGCAAGTATCGTACGTTAGCGTAACAGAAGCACTTTGTCAATTTAATTGCTGCACTTTGTAAGTGTCACTTTGACGTTTCATGGCATATGAGATGCCTGTTTCGGTTGTTGCCTAGCATTGTTGTTGGCATTTTGCATTGCCTTAAGGTGGGCAAATACATTGCTTTGAGGGTCCTTCTGCGACGTATGCCCGTAAAATGGTGAAATGGTATTGACAACAAGTGGGTCAAGTGGGTGAAAAAGTGAAAATGGAAAATTCAATGAATGTCATCCAGATTGCAAATGTCTCGTTGATTGAAGCCTCGTTGGGATGAAAAGTATTTAAAATTGTTCTTCTCAATATTGTATAGAACTGGGAGTTTTTTCCTTTGAATCTTTGAGTTAATGCTCAAGTTACCTTTAAGCCATTTCCCCTTTGGAGCAAACTCCAAATGGCCAATCTTTAAAGCATTAAATCAACAAATGACCAATCGCTCTAAACTAACAAAACAAAAAATAAACTACCCACAAAAGCTAGAATAGCTCCAAAGAAACGTACGTAAACCAAGAAAATATTTAAAAAATTGAAGGAAAAAAAACGGAATCGAACGATAAGATCTGAGCCACAGACAAAGCGGCGCCAAAGACTTTGAGAGCCTTATTGCAACTCGTACTAGCAGATAGTATGTATGTCTGTAAGTGCATTATTTTGCAACAAAGACCCCATTCACAATAGACAATTGGTAAAGAAAAAAGAATTGTTGAAAAAGTGCAAATGATTTTACGAGCAGACAAAGGCCCGCTTAGGTGACGACGAATTGCATCTTAAGTTGAGTACAAATACGTTTGGAACAAATCGGAAAGAGAATCGTTAAAGTGGTAAGGACAGACATACAAACAAATGGTTAGACAGACAAACACACAGTCATGACAGACAGACAGACATGACATCTAACATTACCGCTCACGTTTTCCATTTAAATATTTTGTAATCTGATAGAATTGAAGTGATAAAAGTAATTAAAATTGACAGACGCCAAAATACCAATTGAACACGAGCGGTTTTTTTTCATATTGCTGTAGAGACAAATTTTAAGTATAAACAATGAAAAGGTGTACCTACTTGATGTTATTGTCTTGGCTCAGAAATGTTTAGCAGATATTTGCTGAGTAAAATTCAGAATCTGTCTAACCGATGCCATCTTCATAAGAAATAAAAAAGTTGAATTAGCGATTCCAAAGGTTTTTTTTTTACAAAATCAATGAAACATTTTTTCACGACTTGTAGAGACTTGGTAATGTTTAGATCTAATCTATAGAAATACACAATTGTAAGCGAATATTCATTGAATTCCGCCTAAATTTTGGCAGCATCTGTAGGTACACCCATTCCACCAAAACATAAATTTTACATAATTGCTAATTTATATGCAACACCAAATAAATTAATTTCAGGCCAATGCATAAATTAAAATTTTATGGTATTGAAAATAAATTTCCACTTCATTTTATTTGATAAAAATAATAATAATAAATGTAGTTGGTTGTCCAAATGTTTTTTTTATTTGCGAGGATTGACAACGACGAAGACACAAAATGGTGAATGAAAATATTACCAAAATTGCTTGGCAATTTCTTGTTGGCGGGCCAGTTGCAACTGCTCGAATGCATTTATTCAATTTGGATTTAGATCAAATTGAGTTTCAGTTTTTTTCTACTTCTTCGTCTGCTTCGCCTTCTTCTCCTTTTACATGGGCCTGCATATACTTTCGTCTCGTTTGGCAAATTCGCCGCTGCCGTTGTCTGCGGTTCCACACTTTCTTTGCAATTTATTTTTAATATCGTCGATTTGTGCTTGTTAACAAGCCAAACGTTAAGTTTGTTTGTTTGCATTGTTGTTCCTTTACCAGTGAACCACTAGCGAGTATTTTTGGGGCCATATCATTTTGTGTTGTTGTTGTTGTTTGTTGCTTTTGTTTATTTGCATTTTGGCTAAAATTATTTTGCAATTCCTCGTGCAAGTTCTCCTTCACCCTTGTTGATTTCGTATTCTAGCCTGTTGTGTTGTGTGTGTGTGTGTGTTTGTGTGTGTGTTGTATTTTTGTTGTTTGCTACTTTTTCGAGTCTTTTGCTTTGCAATTGAATTGTTGCTGCAGTTGTTGGCATTGCACCAAGCAAGTTCTAGACTACGAAATAATGAAGACGTTTTTTTTTAAAGGTTCTCTTTCGAAATGTTTTTTAAATTTTTTTTTCTATGTACCACTTAGATAAGATGTACATACATATACACAAGTGCAATCAAATAATAGATGTACATTTTTAAAATTTATTTAATTAATTTATTTTGTTGAAGCCATAAAACAAATTACTTCAATTCAATTCTGTCAATTTAACTTTATTAAAAGAATAAAACCTACGGTGCGTATGAGTAAAGCTGTAATTTCACATGCGTGTCCTGCTGAGCCTTGGCTTGCAAAAAAAATTACTAAAACGCTTTAAAAATATGCTTCAGTTTGATTTGTCCCTTAACTTCAAATTCAATATCTCACTTAAAGAAATATTTTCATATTTTGTTGGTGATACCTCTGCGACACCGCTGGTGACAGCACGTAATGGACACTCTAAACACTTAAAAACATTTTGAAGTGGCGCGCATGACAAGTAACTGAACTCCAGTCGCAGAACGGTGCTGAAGGTCGCCGGTTAGACGAGTTATGACGCAAAAGCAAGCGTTCACACCAAACACAATAAATCACCAGAAGATTGACTTCAAGCATTTCGTATATTTTGCACATTAGTTAGTGAAAAGTCGTTAATTTTATTTATAAATTTACAGCACCATTTGCTGTTGAATTTTTATCAATATTTAAATGAGTTTTTTTTTTGTTTTAAATAAGAATTAAACTGCACAGAATATATGTATATAAATTTATACCAAACGCTTTTACGCTTGAAGTTATGTGATTCATTAAAACAACCGCCCAGCGACATTCTTGCTTTTGTTTGTAAGCGATAAAAGAGTGTAAATATTTTTAAATATGGCAAAAGCACCTATTTTTTTTCCAATTTCAAGCAAATAATCAAACAAATATTTTAAATATTTTTAAACACAAAGCAGCATTAAAGTGGCGCGTTAAATAAAATACATAGTACCTACTTTTTTATCGGTTTCAACTTTGGTTTGGGTTTCAGTTCAACTTTACACAAAACCATATGAGGGCGTAGAGAAAGAGTGGCTGCCTTTGTTTGCATTCGATATAATTCGCATAGTTTTGTATTTTATTATTATTATTTTTTTTCTTTGCCACACTTCAGCACAAATAGCAACAACAAACACAAAATGCAAAATACAAAAACAACTTTTAAATAAAACTTCAATTGTATTTAATTTTCAAAATCATTCGACATACGTAGGCACTTGTGTGCAGCCAATTCATGTGAAAAATTTTATCATTTTTTAATTATGATATAAATGCCAACCACAAAATGGTTTGTTGCTTTCATTGTGAAATGTTCACAATAATTAACTACTTATAATAAATTTGTTTTTAAACATGCTTTTTACAAAAGAAATTCTATTTAATTAATTAAATAAAATTGAATAAAAACTCAGATTTTTGCAATGGAATTATTGAACAAAGCGGGCATTAATGTGTGCAAATAAATGCCAAATTACGTTTCAATGAATTTGTATGATTATAACATGCGATTTTTAGTTTTGTGGTTGAAAGGTATTACACTGGGCAACACATTTTCAATTCTAATTGAATATATAATTGAAATATCAGAAGACACCTAATGAGGTTAGGTAGAAAACTTGAAAAGACCAGCAACTATTTTATTTAAATCAAAATTGGTGAAAATAAATAAACAATTTTAGAATTAAGTTTTTGTAAAAATAAATTTTTGTTCCGAAAAAAATATGCCTAAATAAAATTCGTATTTCACATTCTTCAATAAATCAAAAAAATAAATGTTAAAGGAAAAAAAAAAAGTGAGTAAGTTTCAGTCGGGCAAGCCGACTTATATATACCCTACACCTACTGGGCCATATTGTAGCCGCCATTGTGAATTTTGAAAATGCGACATCAAATTCGAAATCAGCGACCCCGAAAACCCCACTATACAAAATTTTATACTGTTTTGATGAAATCTTAAAATTTCGGTAAAAACACGATTTTCACTTATATGGGAGGTAGGCGTGACAGTCGACCGATTCCGCCCATTTTCAATACCAACTCCTTCTAGGGCCTAAGAAGGATAAATACAGAATTTGGGATCCCTAGCTTTCTTCTAGCTCCTGTAATCGTGTTTACAAGAAAAGAGGACGGACAGACGGATAGGGCTAATTCTACTCAGGAGGTGACGCTGATCAAGAATATATATACTTTTCCATACCGGACACTTCTCCTTCTTGGTGTTACAAACAACAGACCAAAGTGAATATACCCATACCTCATGAGGTGTAGTGTATAATAACCAATAAAATATTTTGCTAGCCACATTTTATTGTCTTACAAATATACACTGAATGTTCCTTTACGCTATTTTATTGCTATTTGTCTGCCCGCATTCACGTTTCTCTGCGGTAATGAACTTATCGCACGCTTGTCTGAGTCTGGTTTTGAATTTTTTATGGCTTATGGCAAACGAAAACAAAAAAAAGAAACAAAAAACAACTAAAATTGCAGCGAAAATTGCAAATAAAAATGCGCAAAAAAAAGGAAAAGAAAGAAAACGAAACTGAACTGAATCGAATCGAAATGTTTGCAAAGTGTGACAAATCGATTTGGCAGCAACGAAGCCAAAAACTGCATTTCGGACGTCACATGTTTGCAAACATTTGAGGGAAAACACTTGGAGAGTAGAAGTCGAGCGGCAAATTGAGCTTAATGGGAGAGTTGCCACCAATAGTAAAATGAAATAAATTTTAATTTTTTTCCACTCTGTTTCCATTTTATTCCAGTTCTATTTCTACGATTGTTTCAATTCCATTTTGTTCCAGTTCATTTTCAATTCGTACCAGTTTTATTCCCATTCCGTTCTTAACATAATTTACTATCAAATACAAAACATTGCCTCCAAATAGATTCAGTATTTCTAAAGATTAAGGAAAATAGAGGAGTCTGTATGGAAGATAGGCATGGTTTTTATCCGATGTTGCCTATTTTCAATATCGTCAACATAGAAGCAAAAGGAAGAGAGGAACTAAGACATTTATGGTGTTCTTCCACTGTTTTTTCATACTTCCCGAGAAAATAGAAGGTTGAAATTTTGTTTGCGGTTTCAAGGGCCGAGGCTAATGATCAAAAAATTCAAACTTGAAAAAAGGGGCGGGAACTTTTGATTGGAAATTATACACTTCCCGATGAGCTAAAAGATTGAAATTTGGTATCTTGTGAATAGTTGAGTCTAACCATGGATAATATCTAAAACTTGGGAAAATGGGTGTGGTCCCCGCTCCATTGATTGAATGTAATGTTTGACACTTCCCGAGTGTTAGAAGTTGACAGGAGGCTCCTTTATCTGATTCCAAGGATGGAACAAATTTTAAGCCTGGAGAAATTAACGTGCACTCATGAGTTCCGCCTTCAAATCATAGCAGAGTTTACTCTTTCCGTGAGCTTCCCAACCATAAATGAAAAATTTCATCAAAATCGTAGCTAGTAATTAATAAAAGAACTGCGAAGCAAAAATGTACAAATGAAAGTAAACAGTACACATTGTTAGTAAATAAATAAGTAAAACCGCCAAGGATAATATTTGCGAGTAGGTGGCAAGGTTTTCAATAACAAACAAAAAAACATTAACGGAAAATATTTTAAGCACAGGTGTGGGTGTGTGACTTAAGCACTTAGTCATGCATAAAAATTCCACAACTGACAAGTGTCACCATGACAAGTTGAATGCAATTTTACGGAAGTAGATACTGCAAAAATATGCAGCGGAAAATATTTCTTTCTGTTTTTTTTGACAATTTTTATGTAAAGCTTTTCTGGAAGTTGTTTTTGTTTTCGTATTTTATTTTGCTTCTTTTAATAAACAAACTCATAAAAACTATTTGTACTTCAACCACACCACACACCAAAACGAGAAGAGCTAAGCCGCTGAAGTTTGCAGCACGTTACAGAAAAAAAACAAAATCTTCTTCTACACGCACCTACCATGATAAGCGTAAACTGGTGTCGACACAACGCTCAACATTAGGCATCAGCACAACATCACATCGCCTTGGTTCATAACACATCACATCGCTGCCTGCGTTTATGTCACATCACTTCATGTCCCAGCGCTGCAACATCACACATGCAAATCAGCGTTAGTTCGAGTCGAGTCGAGTCGAGTCGAGTTGAGTTGAGTTGAGAGGAAAAACTTTTGGAGTAATCTGCATAAATAAATCTCGTAAACTGTGCGGCAATATGTGCCAAGTTGAAGTATTTTCTTTTCAGAATTATTTTTTGTTTGGCCTTTTTGTGTTTGGCTTTTGTGGGTGAATGTCGTTTTCGTTTGTTGTGGTTCTCTTCTTTTCTAAAGAAATGCTCAAACTACATTCCCAAGTAATTTCAAAAGTTTTCTTTACCGAAGTGTTTTCTTATTATTTTGTGAAGAATTCAAGTAGCCTTTTGTGCTCTGCCATTGGCCCAATAAGTTGATTTTAATGAGGTGTTGTGGTGGACGGTTTGTTGTGACATTTTTTTTGTATACTACAGCATAACGCAATAAATCAATAACATACATACGATTGAGTGGTAGCCCCTTGTTAACTAATTGGTGTAAAGACTTTGTTCGCTTGACCAATATAAGATTGTGAGCTCGAGCGTACAACTATTAAAGTACAACTTGGTCTATAGAGAAGTACTGAGAAAAGTTGACTTAACATATTGATCTTATCTGGACATTTGTTAGGCAAGACAGGTGATACGGAAATTAGAAGGCATTACGTGCTTTCGATTTTCCATTGCAAATGTCATATGCGCTACCGATTGATTTGTTCATATAAAGCAGATGTTTCCAACGTAATCTCATATACCCTGTAAAAAAACAGTCTGGCAATAAAATAACTCAAGTCCGAAGCAATGAACGTCATTGGAAGGTGACAGAAATCAAGAGTCGTGGTGACACAAGTGAAATAATAAATACGGAATAGGTGTAAAATAAATAAGCAAATAAACGAAAAAAAAAACCGCAAGAATATGAAAATGAAATTTTGTGTGCTTAGGCTTAACAAAACAAATGAACGCCAACCACAGACTTAATCCATGTAAATCAATAAACCTGCACAAGTAATACTAAAAAAGACGACATCAAATAAAAGTTCTTTATGTATTACGGAATTCGGTGATATCTTACGAAATTTCAGGTGTGAAAAAATTTAAAAAGTAAATACAAATATTAACAAAAAAAAATCCACTTGGTACACTATGTGCTCGTGAAAAAATACGTATTGACTTTAAAACGGTGTAAATACAAAAAAAGAAGATATTGAAAAAAAAGAAAATGAATCATGATACACGTTAAAGATAGCAAAAAAACATTTTTTTAAATTTTAAAATAAATTTTGAAGAAATAATTTTAAAACAATCGACAAAAATGTGAGATTTTACAGTGAACAAAGTTGTTGTAAAAAACTGCGGTTTTACAACAATTAAATAATACCACTCTTGTTATTACTGTTGCAATTGGGAAAAAGCCCAACAACATAAGGTACAAACAAGTAAAATGTATTACAATAACAAAGGTTATTGGGATAGCGACTTGTAACAGGGGCACATGAACGAAATTAACGGAATGCTATTATTATTGTTATTTCAAATGCTAAACTGAAACATACGTGGGAGGGGCTAGTGAAAGCGACTGAGATTTGTTAATGTAATGTCAAACATTTAGAATTTGACATTCATTGCAAAGAAAAGTCTGCAATTCTCCAGTAATCGTCCGCATATGTGAAAGTATATATAGTATGTTTGAAAATAACATAATTGGCAGTCAACTAAATGAGTCGCTGATGATAAATCTGGCAAATTTTGAAATAGCTATACGACTTAAGCCATGCTTGGACTGTTTCCTTTTTTCATGTTGCTACTTTCCTGTTTGCTTGTTCAAGTGATCTTTTCATAGCATACAACAAAATTATATACTAAAAACAGCCTGACACTCAAAATGCAACATTCTATTCGATTTCTATAGAAAATTAAAAATAATCAAATGCTAAAAAAAAATTGCAAAAAAGTAATTACACTGTGCAACACTGAACTCCGAACTGATAACAGATTCAGGTCTTGGTCCACATTACCACGCCTTCATTGGGGTTTTCTGAATTAGCTCGAATAAGAGGTTTAAGATCAAAAAATGGTCACCCCACTTTTGTTAAGGACATCTTATAATTGGCAAGAGATACGTGTTAGCTTCTATAGAGCAATTCTTTCACATGAACCAAGCTATTATGTTGCTAAACAACTTGAACAGCTCAAAAGTAATTTTTTTTAAATTGACAATTTATATCTGTAAAAGAGACGTGTATGTTTGGGACCAGTAGACGCTAAAACTACCGAACTGATTCTAACCAAAATTTATATATGTGTTCTATGGGTCGTGAGGATAGGTTTTGATAAGTCCACTTTTACCGCCCTCAAGTTAAAAAAATTGCATATTTCTCTGAAATTTTTGCAGAAACTTTTTCTCTCATAGCAAATACCGACAGTTAACTTGGTTGCGGTTGCGCATCTGCGAATTGTTTCCCACAGGTGGCCCTGCCAACAGTGTTACCATATCTGTGAATTTCTCTAGAACTTTGGTGAAATTTTTTCTTTTCTGTTTTAGGGAGAAAAGTTTTGTTATAGAATAAGTTGAACAATGCAACTATAAAAGTTTTTTAGGCCCAGCGAAGCTGGTAGGGCACAGATAGTATTTTATAAAAGGGGCATGGTACATGGTACTGGGTTCCCTTTCAATGATTTTCAATGAAATTTAAGCCAAACGTCAATCCAACACGAACAGCTTATTTAGGACTAGCAAAGCGGACCCAGCTGGTAGATAATTAGTAGCTAAAAAGTGCTAATCTAGAAAAACATCTGGACCGAACTGATTTGTGGAACCTTCCGACTCTACTTATAATACAAGCCGCCAAGATTAGTTTACTTAAATTTCCGACAGTGAAAGAGACGAAGTGGAACTCAGAATTTCTTTTTCTGTCGGTAGTTTAAGCAAAAAAACCAATTCTGATTGCAAAATGTTGAAAGGCTTCTTGGAAATTTGATTGTTTGGTCACCTGTCAATATCTTCTAAACGATGTAACAGAAAATATGTTTACTATTTCTTATTTCATCTACCTCAAATTTCCAGTAGTGCTATCAGATTAGCAATCCTCAGTTTGTTGCATAGTGTAATCGAAACGAAATCACATTTAACTCCAATGTCTGTTGAAATCAATTGTTCTTCTTGAATGAGCGTGAAATTAGAGTTAAATAAAAATTATTTTTTCTTGTTAAACAAACAAAAAATAAAAAGGCAAAAATTAAGAACTCTATGACATCACCGAGATCACCGGCAGGCCATTCACATTTCCAAGATACTCACTCGCACCGATTCGTAATTTAATATATCAGTGAAATGAAAACCAGAAGAAAAAAAAATTATGACCGTTAACAACAATTGAATGGAAATTAAATTTTTATTATTGATATAATTTTTTTATTTATTTTTATATGTTTTTTCTTCTGGAAGTGAAGTAGTCACTGCCACAAATACTCTCTGCAGTTTGCGGGTTGCCATAAGGGATTCTGTTTGTATAAGTAGCTCTGTGTATGAGTGTATGTATGTGTGAGTCTGCCAATATAATGGCAAAGTAATGAGATTTTTTTCAGCTTTTTCTTATATTGGTTGTGGCTGAATTGTGGCAACGCACAGACGAAATCGGCTTAAGTTATCAATGACTTCGTTCTTTTTTTTCGTTGTATTTTTTTGTTGTATTTTTTTTTGTTATTTTTTGTGTGCCGGTTTTATGGCAAATACCTTTCTTAATGTAGGTAATTTGATGAGTTCTGTTCCGGCAGAACATACACTCAGATTTAGATTGTGTGCGAAAGTTTTATGAAAAGTTTGAAAATCTTATAAAAATATTAGGTCTTTGTCAAGTAAACTTCAGTGAATCAATAATACTTCAGTGAAAATATTGACCAGAAGTGTTTCTTCATTGTGGGTTAAGTACCAATGAGGCTTCTTTATTTTTTGAAATGCCACCACTTTAGAAGTGCCTTGTTTGCAGTGTTGAGAAGTGATACATTTTGTGAAAAATTTTATTATATTTCATTGGCTTAGAAGTAAAACTTGCCTCTGTACTCAGTGTATTTCCATTTTGTATCATTTTAAGTACTTAGTGAGTTTTACCTCTAGGCCAACAATATGTCCTATTTGATCGTACATTGAATCCTTGTGAATTATTCAAAGTTCAACTAATAAATTCTTCTGATTTGCTGGAATATTTGAAACCCAATTATAATAGCAATTACAATGCTTCAAAAGAAACGTCAATTGTATTAAAGTTTCCTCAACTAAGATGGTATGAAACACAAAAAGGTCCTGCGCTCAAGTTTTTCAATTGAAGTTCTGACGAAAACTTTTCACTCTGAAACTAATCGAAAACGTTTTTATATTTTCCCTTTCTGAGCAATTCCATTTAATATTCATAATGCCCAAGCTCCTCAATTACTCATAAGCAGCATAAATTCAACAGAATAAAATACAAGAAATTACAAATGAAACTTCAAATTGATTTCTTACTTTCCTTGAATTAGCAATGAGTCAAAATGCATTGCTGGCGCGGCGGCGCTTGACTTCCCGCCGAAATCAATAAATTCAAATTGCCAGTCGACAGGAAAACTTATGGGCAATTGGTTACTACAACGACTGCAATACCTTTGCAACTGTTGCCACATACATACGTACAACAGCCCATTGTGAGAATTTATTTCCATTTTGTTTTTTATTTATTATTTTTTATTAATAAATTTACACAAATTAAAATTTTGCGCGTGACTTCATTTGGATTTTTACACATCGATACAGGAAATGCGTTTCTTGGGGCACTAGAAATGTGCAAACAAATGTTGACAAATGGCATAGTGACAATTAGTCATGTTGAAAAGCATTTGTTGATTTCAATTACACGGCAAATGCATTATTTCAGCAAAGAAATGAAAAAAGCAATCATGCCTTTGGTATTTACTTCTCGGCAAATAAAAGTTTATGAATGTGCCACTGTTTGTTGTTTTTATTTTGTTATTTTTTTTTTATTTTTTATTGCCTGTACAAAACGTTAATATTGTGGAAATATGTTGCGAATGTTGTTAATGTTTGCAAAATGTTGCCAATGTACTTGTGTTGAGACGCTTTAATGGCCAATTAAGTTGCCACTTTCTTGCTTTGCCTTATTAAAGTTCGAAAGCGTGGCGTAGCGTTCGTGTGCGTAAACAGAAGGCACGGCACCTTCAGCTCAGTTGAGCAACTTGGAAATACACTGTAAAATGGGTTCAATGGGTCTAAATAATAACGTAGAATGATTTTTTTAAAGAAATATTTTTAATATTAAAATTTTTTTGTAATTAAATAAGGTTTTTCTATACAAGATTTTCATTTATTTTAAACAGAAAAAAAACTTGGAATAAATAATTTACAGTACACAATTTACTTAGAAACATTTTTTTTATTTTGTGCAAAACGTAGTTTTTTTTACATTTTTTTATAAAAATAAAAAAAATATTTTTTTTTCTATAAACGTAAACGTAAATAATAACGAATGACTCTTTTAAATAAATATTTTTAATAATATTAAAATTTTTTTGTAATTAAATAAGGTTTTTCTATACAAGATTTTCATTTATTTTAAACAGAAAAAAAACTTGGAATAAATAATTAAGAGTACAAAATAAAAGTAAAAACATTTTTTTATTTTGTGCAAACATAGTTTTTTTAAAATTTTTTTATAAAAATTAAAAAAATTCTTTTTTTTTTATAAAAAAAAATGTATAGAAAGAGAATTATGGGTATGACAATTTTTCGATAATTTCCATTTACACTTCATTCCCGTTGTACTTATTTCAAAAATGTGTTCCATTTCTGTTTTGTTCTGGTCCATTTCCATTTCGTTCCTGTTCCACTTCCATTTCGTACCCGTTTCATTTCTAAGTTTGTTCCAATTCCATTATGTTGTGGTCCATTTTCATTTCGTTCCATTTCGTTCCATTTCGTTGCATTTCCATTCCCAATCCGTTCCCAACTTAAAGGAAAATAAAGAAATTCGACGTGATCAATGTGTTGGTGGTTTGATAGCCTAGTGGAACAAAAGTAAGAGACAATCTCTTATGTTGACAGAATACAGAGGCTGAATTACGGCATTTTGTGAACGACCAGCTCGTATATACATTTTTTTTGCAATTGCAATTATTTAATAGGAAAAATCGGGATTGGAACACGAATTTCAATACGAGTTGCTCGTTTGCGAGTGCCGCAATTCGGCTCCAGATCTCGACGAAAAGGTTGTTAGAAATTTGTAGTGGAGGGCAGCCGCTTTCCTAGTAGATACCAGAGGCTGCTGAAGGTTTCAGTACCTATACTTGTACGTGTGTTCTCAAGGGGACTTTTATTTATACTTGAGCCTGTTATGATCATATGTGAATGAATGCAGGAATGAATGACTGGAAAACTTTAAAAACATTCAGGAGAATCATAGTAGCACAAGCGTAAGAAATAATTGCGAAATATATCTGGTAATGTAATTAACGCCCAGTTAAGCTGTCAGCCACACATACCTACATCGCAGATCGGTTCAAGGCAAGGTTTTTATTTTATATAGTTTTTGAATCTTTGTTCGATAGGCCCTAATTCTCTATAGGCCTCTCAACTGATCCAATCCATTTCCAAAAACATTTTCCTTATGTTCGCTAAACTCTTAGTGGAATTTAGTAACCAGTTTTATTTAAATGATTTCATTAAAATACTTTCAATGTACACATTTGCATAAAGGTACTACCTCACATTATATTGTATTGTACCCCCCACACAATTTACGTTAATTAAACTTTTGTGCCGGTGTGGCTGCGCGTGTCGTTTTAATAGCTTAATGTAGTTACTACCAACTTCCACTTTGAATAGCTCCTGCCATATAGACACACACACACACACACATGTGTCCTCTCTCTGTTTGCCGTTTGAAACATTCAACCAAATTGTCATTTTATGCAGTACATCTCATCTGGAGTCACTTCTGCCAACATACAACACACAAGTACCAACGTGTATCGCCCCAAAAAGCCTCACACAAGAGCTACGGGCACGGCTTGTGCCACTGCCAGCACTGTCATTGCCTTGCTTTGTGTGAGCTATACCAAAATAGTCTTACACATGAACCAACGCCACTGGCATGTACCAATTGTTGCCAATGTCAACGCCAGCAAGACGGACAATTATGGCAAGCGTGTGTGTGTGTGTGTGTGTGTGTGTGGCTTTGCCTCAGCTGATAATGTTCATTTGCACTTTTCCCCGCGCATAGAAAATTTGCTGAAATGTTGATAAAATTCAAAAGAAAAAAGTCATTACGATACATTTTACTTACATGCGAGCACATGTGCTGCTGCTGCTGCTTGCGATACTCTTTTTTGCCCTACTACTTCTACCTTTTATTTCTACCTTTTTTTTTTGTTAATGGTGCCCATTTTGCATACGAAAGTGCGCGCTTAAGTATGAAATTTATTTCGACGTGCAGGATTTCTATGCGATCATGTGTGCGGCTGGAGATGTGCTGTGGTTTTGGCATCATGAAGTCCACCTGAGCGCGTGCATCTCATTTAGTTTAGCTTAGTGTGTGTGTGTGTGTGTGTGTGTAGGAAATTGCGTGCTGTGGTACTTCCATTACCATTTCAGGCGAATGTCTTTATTAGTGACACAAAAATGGTCAAAATGCATAGAGCAGTAGAAGTGCCATACGACAATCTCTACTCCCAGTGCCTTTTAGTAGTAGATAAAGTGTGCACATTTGCAATGCAAATGCAATATGTTAATTTCAATTTTGTCTAAATAAAAAAAAGCGTATAAAAAAGGGATTTTTAGCTTTTTAATTAGCGCTTGGTTGAAGGTGTGCCAGCCAAATTTGTGGAAAGGATTTTCAGAAATTTTTTTTATATATTTTTCGACAATTTTTATAAATGCTTTAAAATTGTTCTGTGAGTTTTCTTATTTTATTTTTTAAATTTAAATTTGTAATTTGATTTAATTTTTCTCATTTCAGCCTTGCCTAAAATTACAAAATGGCCCAACCACAAATGATGCAAGTTAAACTGTCGCGTTTCGACGCCCAACCGTGGGGTTTCCGCTTACAGGGTGGCGTTGATTTTGCCGCTCCGTTGCTTGTGCAAAAGGTAAGTTGAGACAAAATGAATCAAGAAAAAAAGGTAGACGCATGAGAAAATATTTGTCTTTAATGGAAAAATTTATAAGTACAGTTGTCAAACTGTATACAAGAATTAATAAATTAAAAAATTTTTAAATGCAAATTGATTAGCCCATGGTACTTGTTTGAGATTGGAAATAGAAAAAAAAATTATTTAATTGGAGTAGCATTCCTATCACCTTCGGACCCATTGTAACAATCCATATTAAAAAAAACTCATCCCTGTATCTCGCATACATTGTATGCTTTCGAAATTATTTCGAAATCATTATATAAGATTGAAATATAAAAGTTCAAGTTTTCTCACCAAACAAAACAAAAATTAAAAATATATGCTTTTGCACACGACACTCGCGTTTGCTATGTATTAATAGTCTAGGCTGGATCGTAATTTATTTTAAGTTTATATAGTTTTTCTTTCACATTTTTTTTTTCTTTGCTAATAACTTTTTTCCCAACAAACAAAATAGAAACAGAATTATTTTATTTTTCTGCCACTCACACGCTGTTTTAAATTAATTAATTTTGACCACTTTATGTGAATGAGGCGGAACATAGCAATGTTCTTAAGTGTCAGCATTGAAAAAATAATAAAAAAAATATGTTTTCTAAATATTGCAAATGAAATTAAATGTTTTTTATAAAATATAAAATTCCAAGTAGCAAAATGTTGAAGCACATTGACTCAAAGAAATAATATAACTAGAAGATATTTTAACAAAATAACGAGTGGGGCCCAAATTACACTGTAATCAATTAGTAAATATAAAAATGAACACTGAAAATCGGTACCTTTTTTGTTTTCTTTTCTTTGAAATTCTTTTCCTGAATTTCCAAAATTGAATCCACAGCAATTGATCAAAATGTGACATAACGTGGCTCAAAAACACAAATCAGCCAGTTGAGCGCTGATCAATTGAACTTTGTGTGACTTGGACTTGAGAGAATTATCTTCGGTCCGACCGAAGAAACAATAGATTATTTGTATTTCCACATCATTGTCGTGCAATGTGAAAAATTGTTCCATTTCCATTTTGTTCCGGATCATTTACGTGTTATTCCTTTTGCACTTTCATTTCGTTTCCATTTCTAAGTTTTTCCCAATTCCATTTTGTTCTGGTCCATTTCCATTTCGTTCCAGTTCCATTCCCATTACGTTCCTGAGGCCACTTCCAACCCAATCAAACGGCTTCAAAATCGGTTCAGTATTTAATAAGATAAATGAAAGTAATGAAATGTGGCGGCCATTTTGTACCACCGATTTTAAAATCTGTGGCCATACAAATCGTCGTCAGTTCCACGAACTGTTGTAAATCAGGCAATTTAAATTTCTTAAGCTGTCTTATCTCCTATACATATTCCCATGACTTACGCCAGTTCGTGATATTGCCAGCAAGCGTGTTACGCCACTTCTTAAAATTAAAGACGAAATGTTAGCCTAGTTTAACCAAGTTCAGTACCAATAAATTTCATTTAAATTTTATTAAATTAAAATGATTTGGAATTTGAAAAAACTTTTAATTTATTTTCAATTCCTCTTTCTATCTTTTCTGTGCCTTTAAAGCTGCAAACCTTTATCAAACTCACAAAATTCTATTCTCAATAATTTTCACACTTTCACTCAAATTTCGGAATGCATCGCTAAGACCTTTCAAATGAAATGACATTGAAATGTAAAAAAGCTGACAGCTACCAGTGAACAGCTGAGCTAATAGAAATTCACTCGTAACTGGAATGAGAAAGTGTTGGCTGAAGCTGCCAACGCACAATTGTATTATAAATTTTGCTCGGCTAATTAGTCAGAGACTGACATCTTGTAAGACAGACATTTGTTGTGTTTGTTTATTCAAAATTGATTGCTTTGACATTTCATTGATTCGAACATTTTTTGTCTTTTGTATTCAAATGTTAAGGCACACCTGTCATTTTGACGCGCTGATCATTTGCAAAACTGTCAATCGCCATCGAATGTCCACAGAGTAGATGCTGAAGTGAAATTCCATGTTGGCTGTCATGCTAATTACGCAAATGAATGAATGAAAATGAAGTGAACGTAGCAAATCTGTGGGAGAAATGCCCACCAATATCCAATACGGTATATTAATGTGGTTGGGCATTACTTTACATTAGTATATAAAGTATATTTGTGGATTGACATTTGGAAATGGTTTTTGCAAATAAAATGGAATGTTTTCTGTTGACATGCATGTATCTATAAATACATAGATACATGTACATGCACAGTGTAACATTCGTCAAAGCATTTGATGAGGGCCAAAAGTTACCTTTATAGAAGCGAACTAAGCTAGTGTAAAATTTAGTTCAAGTGGGAATCGCAAATGGATTTCTCCCCCCAATATTCTGTAGGCCTGAGTTTCTTTCACAAATTAACGTTGCTCTCTTTCAATAAGCTATCCAATATTTCATATGGGATATCTTGTTCGTGTTGTTGGCAATCGAAACGTCGAACATGATAAGCTCAAATAAATTTGCATTTTTAATTTGCAAACAAAATTTATGGAAATTTGAAGAAATCAAAAGTGCCTCATCGCTTGCATGAGTCAGCATTTCCGTTTTCAGTTTTTGTTTTTGTTTTTCTTGTTCGCCAAGTCGCCTTTGCTGCTATTACGAATATTTTAAGTGAGTGTGTCGTATGCGTGATCCGCTGGCCAGAGTGTGAACTGGCGAGTGTGTGGTCAGTGTTGCATAATGTTAGACTTTTGATGCGAAATTGTATATGATTCATGCACAATTTTCGAGAAATGCAAAATTAGTTTTTATTTCCATGCACAATTGGCTAATATTCATGCAAAAAGTAATCAAAATTTTTTCTGTTCCCAATGTGGATACAATTTGGAATTTTGCTATATTCTCCAATTTGGCACGTTTGAGTGATTGGAATATAATGTGTGAAGCATAGAAATGGTTAATAGTACGATTTAAAGGGAATAATGAAATAATACAATTGCCAATTTTAGAACTAGACTAGACCTAGAAATTGTACAACAGGTTGTTAGTTGGAAAAATTCTAGGTCTGCCTTAACCGGGATAAGTGTGACTATGGACTATGAGAAGTTTATGTTCGATATTTTGTTTCAGTCAAATGGGTTGTATTAAAAAGGGCTGCACATATGTTTTAAAACGAGTAATTTCTGAAAAAAGGCTTTGAGTAAATGCAACAAATGTACCGGTTTTTATACTGCAAACCATTGATTCAGAGAAACTGTGAACCTCTGATTGGAGTTCTGGTATTGGGACCTTAAAGTTCGATTTGGATGGCCTCACACATGCCTTTGTGCCACTGTTTATATTTTTTTTTATGCAAAAAAGCAAAACAAATTAGCCTTTGCTGTTAATTGATGTGAATTATCTTTCAAGTCATCAAAATGCATCCCCTTGTTAAACCAAGGGACCCCCAAAAAAAATAAATACTCAAATTTAATTATTTTAAAATCACAATGCTCTCCTAGTTCATATACAAACACTACCTATCAGCGACACAAAATCTGTCAAAACATTGATCAATATTGCGACAAAAGATATCATTGAATTTGCGATCGAACTCAATTTGATGCTGTAGCATGCAAGCATATCTTTTCACAATTGAATTAAATTACAATGTACAGTGTGTCCTAAAAATGCACACATCAAACTCAATTAGCAGCCTACAGCAGCGGCCACAACAACGAACAGTAAGGCCATCATTACCGCGGCTATTGTTCGGAAATTGCAACAAATTTTTCGGGTGGCCACAAAATGTCCTCCCTAATTAGTTTATACACAATCGAACAATGTTGCACTAATTGCTAACAGTGCGAGCAACATATAATACATCAGTCAACAAGCAGCAGTGAAGGCAACAACAACCATATTCGAACAACAAGGATTCATATACGAGGAAGAGCAGAATGGTGGCAAGGCAATGAATGAATGAGTGACATTAGGCGTGGACGATAATAATGTTTCTATTGGGTACCATCAACATTAGTGACCATTGTGAGGTTTATACACATTTTGGTGTGGCTTCACTGAACTCTCATTTATGTAACGGTTTTGTAGCCAACTTGAGTAATGATAATTTTAAAAATTTTTAGTTTGAATTTGAACTAATTTTAAGTACGTTTTGTAATTACAGCTGAGCCAAACTCTCACTGGGCACTTCATTGAGTTTAAAATGAAACAGTAATTATTACTCAACACACACATTTCAACGACTTTCTGACGTAATCAGGCATTACACCGTGTACCGTCCATGGAAAGTGGCGACTTTTAGTCACCACAGCAAATGAATTAACAATAAATACAACAATAACAACTTAACACACAGAGCAACGCATAAACATCGTCAACAACATATAAATCCCATTTAAGTTGCATGTTAAAGGCTCATTGTGCATTTAGTGCGAAATTACATGAAAATAATCCGCAAAAGCTCTACCACCAGTCGAGTCACAAGACCTTTTGCCATCCTCTACCATCTCATGCCATACTATATTATTTCTATACGTGCTGCGTGCATCTTTCTCAACTAAACTCCACTCATCCTCAGTGTTGAAACTTTCGCTCATGCCACACGGACGACAGCTAGACTGAGTGATGCCGCTTGTAACTTCAGCGTCAACGAAACAGCATATCCTTGAGGTGTTCAGTTCAGTTCAGTTCAGTTTGGTTCGTTTGGGCTTAACGTAGTTAGCTCGCTTACAATCACGCCATCGTACTTACTATGTAGTATTTACCACAACCAATTCAAAGTAAAGCGAGCGCATTCACGTAGCTTGCAGCATTACAACATTTTATTGAATAACACACATGCATACATAAGCACATACAAAGTTGTTGTATTTTAACACCTCATAAATATTATTTGTGTTTAACCCCCCACCACCTCCTCCTCCTCAACTGACAGCCAGGCAAGTCAGTCAGACAGCCACACAGACAAGCAGTCAGGCAAGGCAATATGCTGTCGCTGTCGCTACTTTAGTCCCCAATCCCTGTTTAGCGTGTCGAATGTTACCTTTAGGGTACTTTTACTTTTCACGCGATTATAATTAAATTCATATTCTTATTTTGTATTTTATTATTTTCTCGCTCTCTCTCCCGTGTTGATTTAGCAGTTTGTTGAAGTGCAACATTTTAATGGTAGCAATCAGCCAGCGGCACATTTGTGGGGGACAATGTCACAATTCGCATTCAAAGAGTTGCCACAGAGTTTTTACATACTGATATGTGTTGTTGTAATGCTGTTTGTATGTATAGGAAATCAGTAGCTAATAATCCCTGTCGGACTCGAAAGAGTTGATTAAATATGATTTTTAATTAGTTTTCCCAATTAATTAAATTTGCTTTCACTATGATTTCAATAGTAATTGGTCAAAGTGAATTTTTTTTCTGAGTGTAACAAACAATTTTGTAACAACAAATTTCGGCTGCGGCAATTTGCATTACTGTGCGGGGAATAGTGCATTGAATATAGTTTTTCATTACTCACAGTGTCAGTCCTAGCTTTTAAGTAGTAGAACTTTGGCCGAAATCCGACTAGTCTAGGAATAGTCTTTGGACTCCACTATTTGTAATCACAAACTGGTCAAAAATCTTACCCAATCTTGCAAAATTAGTTTTAAATAACATTGCAGTATCAAGTCAACTGTCTCCTATTGCATTCCGCTTAAAATAGTCGGTAACTAATTGCAAAGCTGTCTGTTTGAAATTGGATTTTCAGACTTTCCCATATCAACTGAAAGGGAAAACTGCTTGAATTCTGATCCAATTGTAATGTAAGAGTGGACCAATTCAAAATTACAACTTTTAAACTAGTCACCGACTATATTCAGCGAAATGCAAAAGGAGACAATTGACTTGATACATGCAATGTTAATTAAAATAAATTTTGTAAGGGTAGGAAAGATTTTGGACCAGTGGGTGATTACAACTGGTGGAGTCCAAAGACTACTCCTAGATTAGTCGGATTTCGGCCAAAGTTCTACTACTAAAATGCTAAGCTTGACACTGAGAGTAATTAAAAATTATATTCATTGAACTATTCCCCGCACTGTAATGCAAATTGCCACCGCGCTTTAACCCAACACTTAGCCAACGCTCATTTTTAGTCTGCTTAATGTAATTCAAGGCCTAAACTAGGTTGTGCCTCTGACCAAACATAAATCTAATGCTAAAGCATTCACTATGCCACAGAGAAAAAGCGCATGTGTACAATTTTCTAGTGGAAAGCAAATTTACGACATTGTGCGAATTTACAAACAGTGGCAGCAATAAAACAGCAGCACCACCAACACCAACACCAACAACAACATCAAATAGTAATAATTGTTATCACCACCACCAACTGCACCCAAATGGCAGTCAGGCTATGCGAGGCGCCATTTTAATTTATGATAGTTGGCTCAGCTCAGTTTTTATGTGTGACTAAGTGAATTTAGTATTTCGTTGTTGCTTTAAAACCGTACTCTCTGTAAGTGTTCGGTGGTAATTTTATGAAAGCAATTTCAACTAAATCAGTTAAGCGGTCAATCAAATGCCATTGGCCATTTACCAGTTACCAGTTACCGGTAAATTGTCGATCATTTTACAGTGTCAATAAATCCTTAATTAACAAATTGCTCTAAATGGCCAAAATTTTTCAGTCAACCGAAATGAAAGTATGTATGTATCTACTTCAATTTGCAGGGTAAAAAGAAAATAAAAATGCCCGTCTGCCTTACAATGGTCCTTGATTTTGGCCTTAAGACTTTTTCAGCCTTTTCAATGGTGAAATGAAATTTTCATTTGCTTAGGGTATTTACTTTACAAGCGCTTTTTTCTTTTTGTTTATGGCCACACAAAAAAAAACACCCGAATTTCTTTCAACTCGCCGAGAGAGTATAAATATAAGCTACTCATCCGCTTAAATCGGATTAATTTATGATTTCTCTCTTAGAGTCCTTTTTGTGTGTGTGTGTTTTTTTTTTTAAATTAAATTAAATTTTTATTTTGTTGGCTCCTTTTAAATGTGATGATTCTATGTCCTTAGTCTGTGGCTTGGCTTGGCTGGGTTGGTCGGTGTGCATTTCATATACACATTTCATTATCAGGAGCAGGGTCAACACTGCCAAACACGAAGGGACAGTGAAATTTCACCAACAAATAAGCGTACAAATAATACAAAAGCGTAAATTTTGTATGGTGCCATGCAGCTGGAGGGAGTACAGGTCCAGGAAGGACCAACAAATGAAGAGTCCTTTTTGGTCTGTTAGTCTTCTTGGTGGTTTGGTTTGGTTTCCTTTGGTTTGGCTGCTGTATGTGGGCGGTTGTCGGCTTGATCCACTCTATTTCGTGTGTTGCCTTTGGCTCGTGTAAATCTGTTTTCCATGTACATGGTGTTGAGTTGTTGGTTTTGTTGTTGGTGTCGTTGTTATTTTAGTCTGTTGCTGATGCCGTTGTTGCTCCTTCTCCTGTTGTGCAGCCATTAATTATTTTTTCAACTATTCACAGACGGAATGTGGTGGGATTGCGCTGGGAAGAAGGTCGAATTTTTTCCGAATGCTTCTGTGGACGTTTTAAAAAAATCTTTTGTTTGCATATCCTTCCTGGGGGTTGGGGTGTAGCGCATGTCTAAGTGCTGAATGAGCATAATTAATGCTGAGGGCGCGATTTCTTTTTTTTTTCTCCTTTTCCTATGATTTTTATTTTTACTAATTTTGTTAAAATTTGTATATGGTAAAGTAGCCGAATGTGACCATATAAAGGCAATGATGATGAATAGTAAAAAGTACGGGACAAAATAAAAAATATAAAAACATAAGCTGATTACTTACGTCCCTGGAAATACTGAAGGATATGTTTATGAAATTCTCAAGAGAGAAAGAGAGTCAGCATTAATCGTTCTGTAGCCTGAGGGAATACATTTATTTGTCTGTATGTATGCCTGGATGTACGTCCCCTCTTTCCAGAAGCCATCAGTGGGGCTATTAAGGTGTAATTGTACATTTGGCTTCTTTGCAGCCATAGCTGGAGGCACTCGAACCGGATTCAAAATTTTCATAAAAATGGCATGTCACTTAATAAAGTGGACGTGTTAGTTGTAGCAGGCTCTCCAGAATCCACCTGTGGACCTAGACAGCCCTAACTGCGCCTTGGGTCAAATGGATGGGGTCTAATAAGGGTATTAGTTGGTCTAAATGGGAACCGAGGCAGGCATAAGTGGGTCTAAGGAAGGCATAAAGAGGGGTCAAAGTGATCTACTGGGGGTTTCTAAGTGGTCTAAAGGGATCTAAGAAGGGTCTATGGGGATGATGGAAGGTGGTAAAAAGGGAATCTTAGAAGAGTTTTTAAGGGAGTTAAAGAAGGGCTTTGGGGGTATTGGAGAGTGTATAAATATATTCACATGCGAAATGTTTTTCTATATAGTTCGTAACCAACAAAAGTCTCTGTCTCCGCTCGAATCTATCATAATCAAACTTTAACTAATTAGACCATACAGTAAGTACTTCAATAATATCAGTCTTAGTTAGCACAGAGCAGCTTGGCAACATGTTCCACCACTTGTGTTCCTCATCACATTGGATGGGGAACTCTTTCGATAGAAATAAGTTGTTCATTTCATTTCACACGACACGAAACAAGTTCTAGAAATCGACTTAGTACCCGTCCTAAATTCGATTACCATATCAGCTGCCCACTAAAGTCTACACATTACCGACAAAGAATTTCATAAAGTTATTTCACTGCTTGCAAGTTTGTTTCAAAAATTAGGCCACCCTCATTCCGTTCGGTTCCGCAATCGCGCAAAAATCGTAAAAACCGCAAACTTGTTGTTGCATTTTGCGGTTTTCGCTCCACGCTGCGGTTACGATTAAATCTCTCAACGAATGCGCCAGGCAGGCAGTTAAAGTGCGTTGCATTTTTTCTTCTTTTAACGATTGTTTATTTTGTATTTTTTTTTTATTTCCAATTTGCAAATATTTAAGTGCGCATAACTTGCACTTTCTTTCTTTGTGGTGCGCTGCGGTTGGTCGCTATTTACGTCTGACATTTTATTAATTGTGCAACTCGATTCAATGTCAGTGTTGTGTAATCAATTGTAAAAATGCAAAACCGCACACCAAACAAACACACATGCACACATGCAGGCGCATGCTTTGAGTGTTGATGCAATGTGACGTGCGCGTTTCGGATTGCATATAACAAAGATTGAGTTCTTTCCATTGTGGGGTAAATTAAATACGTAATTTTTGCCTATAAAATAATAGCGGAAAAAAACGCCGTTAAGGTCAGGTTAATGCACTGATGTGTGGGCTTTTAGTAAAATGAGATAAATAATTTTATAACCGTTTTTTTTTCGTTTTATTAATTACTAATTTATTTTTTTTCTTTTAATTTCAGGTAAGAAATGAAAAACTTCTTTTAATTTGGTAAGCCAGATAAATTTAAAAAAAATCTGTAAATACTTGGATTCGACAGATAATTTGATGTCGAATGTGTTTCGATACTGTTTGAGCCAGGCATCAAACTAAAAATGATAGCAAACAACCCCTGGATGGCAACAAAATTTAATTAGTTTATAGTTTTAAATTGTATTTTTGACCTTTGAAATTAGGAACTGGAACCAAAATAATTTAACGGTTTCGGTTCCGGTTCTCAGGTTTGAAAAAATATCGATTCCGGTCAGTTCCGGTTTCGGTTCCGGAACCGATTCTTGGCGGTCCCTGATAAGAGAGAATTGTAGGCACCCGTTTGCAAAAGTATTGTCAACAAATTCTCGATTTTTACTAAAGTCGGCTTAAGATGTTATCGCTATCAGGTAGAGGATTGGTCTGGTCTTTAAGTTAAAAAATCGAAATTATAAAGAAAAATATTTCAAATTTTTTTTAAACTTAAAAACAATTTTTAAAATTCCTATAAGTTGAAAAAATTATTTTTTTTATTATTTTTGTAATGTTTTTTTACACTTTTTTTTGTGTACAACAATATTTTTTTAAATTTAAAAAAAGGTTCACAAAAATTAAATGAATTTAAATTTGAAATTTCCTAGGCACCCATGGCTTGAGACTCTTTAGCCGGATTTTTGATTTTCCAAAAAGGGGCGTGGCAATTCCTAAAAATGGGCCTTGCAGATATAGTAGGTCTCCTGAAGTTACAATTGCACATATATATTCTGTGAGACCATGGCTAGAGATTCTTGAGCCGGATTTTGGATTTTTCCAAAAAGGGGGCGTGGCAATTCGAAATGCGGCCATATGGACTGTGGAAAGTAAGCTCTGCTGAAGCAAATAGTGGAGTTTGAGAGTGGAAATTTCACACACATATTCTGTGAGACCATGGCTATAGATTCCAAAGCCGGATTTTTTCCATAAAAGGGCGTGGCAATGGGCGGGTTCAATAATGGGCCCTGCAAAGTCGTGGGTAATTTGCTAGTATAATTTTATAAACATTAGCAACGAAGGGCTTTAGCTGATGCGATGAAATGTACTGAGTTTATTAACTTTTAAAAAACAATTTAAACTAGAGAGTGGACTATCTTCGGCTATACCGAAGCTGAAATACCCCCACACAGTAGGAAGAAGTACCTTGAACATAAAAAATTGTGGTCTCAAGACCCTATTTTGAGCCAATTATAGGTGGTTTGGAGCCCGGACCATGTCCAAAATCCATTTCTAAAAATTTCCAATTAAATCCACAAAAAAAAAAAAAATTGGTCTCAAGACCCCATTTAGACCCTTATATATGTGGCTGCGGAACCTCGGACCATGTCAAAAATACATTTCTAAACTTTTCCAATCGAATACAACAATAAAAAATTTTTACCTTTTTTTTCGGTGTATGGGAGCCACGCCCAGTTTTTGTCCGATTTGGCTGATTCTCGAACTTGATCTCAGTATTCACGAGAAAAACATGTAAAAAAAGTTTCAAGTCGATATCTCCAAAACTGCGACCGCTATCGTGCGGACGGACAGACGGACAGACGGACAGACGGACAGACGGACAGACGGACAGACAGACAGACGGACAGACGGACAGACGGACAGACGGACAGACGGACGGACAGACAGACGGACATCGCTAAATCGACTCAGGAGGTGATACTGATCAAGAATATATATACTTTTCCATACCGGACACGCCTCCTTATGGGCGTTACAAACGTTGTGACAAAGTTAGTATACCCTGCCACAGTGAGTGTGGGGGTATAAAAAAGTAAAAAACTAGAGAGTGGACTATCTTCGGCTATACCGAAGTTGAAATACCCCCACACAGTAGGAAGAAGTACCTCGAACATATAAAAATGTGGTCTCAAGACCCTATTTTGAGCCAATTATAGGTGGTTGTAGAGCCCGGACCATGTCCAAAATCCATTTCTAAAAATTTCCAATTAAATCCCCAAAAAAAAAAAATTTGGTCTCAAGACCCCATTTAGACCCTTATATATGTGGCTTCGGAACCTCGGACCATGTCAAAAATACGTTTCTAAACATTTCCAATCGAATACAACAATAAACTAGAGAGTGGACTATCTTCGGCTATACCGAAGTTGAAATACCCCCACACAGTAGGAAGAAGTATTTTGAGCCAATTATAGGTGGTTTTGGAGCCCGGACCATGTCCAAAATCCATTTCTAAAAATTTCTAATTAAATCCACAAAAAAAAAAAAATTGGTCTCAAGACCCCATTTAGACCCTTATATATGTGGCTTCGGAACCTCGGACCATGTCAAAAATACGTTTCTAAACATTTCCAATCGAATACAACAATAAAAAATTGTTACCTTTTTTTTCGGTGTATGGGAGCCACGCCCAGTTTTTGTCCGATTTGGCTGATTCTCGAACTTGATCTCAGTATTCACGAGAAAAACATGTAAAAAAAGTTTCAAGTCGATATCTCCAAAACTGCGACCGCTATCGTGCGAACGGACAGACGGACAGACGGACAGACGGACGGACAGACAGACGGACATCGCTAAATCGACTCAGGAGGTGATACTGATCAAGAATATATATACTTTTCCATACCGGACACGCCTCCTTATGGGCGTTACAAACGTTGTGACAAAGTTAGTATACCCTGCCACAGTGAGTGTGGGGGTATAAAAATACTGCAAGGTGTATTTTTTTTAACTTTTATTGGATTAATTAAAACAGAACTGTTTGGACCTTTCCATTGATATTGTCGATGTTCAAATAATTAGATTTTCTCAAAGAAACAAAATTTACTTAGTTTCGCCGCTGTCACTGTACTTGTGTCAAATGATCTCTTTACGAAAGGAGAACCTTTTTAGAATTTATTAACATGATTTGAGGAATTCAATTGCATTCTCTTGATTCTTTATACTCCTGCCTCTACTGGTACATATTTTTTCTTCACTACGTTTGAAATTGATTGCTTCCATTATGTGATTCGTCTTCAACTGTCAGTGGTTGCATTTTTCCAGAAATTTTTGTAACTGAAAAAAAAAAAAAAAAAAAAAAATCAGAAAAGAACACAAGACAACTACAAAACAAATGCTTGTCCAGCAGGCGACACACACAGAACAATCGTTGAATTTTTTTCCCAGTTTCCATTGGCCAAGAGTGAACAGTGGCCTCGACAATTTTGATTGATTATCAATTTACCACGCTGTACAAAAGTAAACGAAAGAAACGAAATGCCATGCGAAGAACCACAACAAAAAATAAAATAAATTACACTGCACTGCAATAAATTACATTTGGAGATTTGCGGGTTTTTTTTTTTGTTTGTTTGTTTGCTTAAAAATTGTTTTGGTGTTGCACACAAATTGCATTCGGCAAGGACAGTTGCTGCAGCATTTTTCAGCGAGAAAACTTTCGATAGCTTTTGGTTACTTATTTATTTATTTTATTGTATTTTATCCTTTGAACCAATCGAACTTATTTAGTTTCCACACACAAACGTAAAAGTATTACAAACCAAACAAATATTTTGCAGTATTTACTTTAGCTAACTTGGAGTGGAAACCAACTGTGTCAAAATATAAATACAAAACCATACGCCACTGCAGCCAGTACGTACATATATTGCATTGCTGCATTGAACCATTTCCGTTTCGGTGGAGTTTTTCCGTTTCCGATTTGTATTTTGCAGCATTTCCTGCTATTGCTTAGCCATTTGCCAGTAACTGTTGTTCTTCCGGCACTCATTGTTTTATGCTTTCTTTTATACAATGGCTTGAGTAAATACCTGTTAGATGTAGAGAGTCTCTAAACGGTAGCTGCTGCAATTGGCTTCGATTTCAAATAATGTATTTTGTTCGTTTTTTTTTTTTTTTAAATATTTCATGCTCTGTGGGTGATTTTGATTTCAAACCAAATCTTTAAAATGGATTTAGCGTTAAGAAACGAAATGAGTGAAATGTGAAAAAATTACAAATTCTTCAACTCAAACCTCCTTCTTCCACCTTTGTCTCTGCCTTCGTTCTCTTCTTGGCACTCAATATTTACTTCTTTATTTAGTTTAAAATTTAAAATCTTTTTTATTTTGATGAAAACTTTTAGTGCTTAAAATTGTCTTTAAGCTTCCTTCCTTTTACTTCTTCCGTTTTCTGGTTTCTTTTACTGTTCAAAACTACACCCATTCAGCTTCGACTACCAAGTTATCCGTAATCCAGAGCTCAGCATGTGTTCCTCAATTGTGGTTACCATGTTATCCCATGCTTCGTAGCATATAAGAATGAAATATCTTTTGGCTGTCTTTTATGCTGCAAAAAGATAGCGTGCAGAAAATAAAAAAAAATAAAAAACGAAACGTAAATCCTTCAGCACTAAATTGCTGCTCCACTGAATCACACATACAAGAATTCACTGACTGCATTGTTGGAAAAGCATTCTTCTCTATACACACATGCACTCATTCATGCATTCGTTCACTTATCCACCCCCCACCCCCACTCCCACTCAAAACCACACCAACTCGATTTGGAGTGGCTCGAATCATATCCTCTTGCACATTTTGTGCATTTCGGTTATTTATACATTTCCCGCAGCATATCCTTATCAGCAAGGAAATAAAATTGTTTGATATGTGCGGAAAGATCAACTATTTCGTGGTGAACAATAAATATTAATAAATAGTATTTGTGAATGGCGAAAAGAAATATTTTCTATATTTTTTTTTACTGACTGTTTGCCTTTGGGAATGGGTAATGGAGAGGAGAAGTCAATATTATGCTTTGGAAGTAGAAATAGTTGTTATGTGGAAGTGTGG